>OY757018.1:41703731-41743731 GCA_963580285.1 Lucinisca nassula
CTACTGCTACTTTAACTACTACTACTACTACTTTAACTACTACTACTACTACTACTTTAACTACTACTACTACTACTTTAACTACTACTACTACTACTTTAACTACTACTACTGCTACTACTTTAACTACCACTACTACTACTTCTTTAATACTACTACTACTAATAATACTACTTTAACTACTACTAATAATTAAACTACTACTACTACTACTACTTTAACTACAACTACTTCTACTTTAACTACTACTACTGCAACTACTACTTTAACTACTACTACTCCTACTACTGCTACTACTTCTGTAACTGCTACTACTACGACTACTACTACTACTGCTACTACTACTACTGCTACTACTACTACTACTGCTTCTTCTTCTACGTTAACTACTAGTTTAACTTCAGCTACTGCTACTTTTTTATTTAGTACTACCACTGCTACTTTAACTTCTACTGCTACTACTTCTACTTTAACTACTACTACTACTACTACTTGAACTTCTGCTACTGCTACTACTTTTTAACTACTATTATTATTAATGCTATTACAACTACTACTACTACTTTCACTACTTTTCTTTAACTGCTACTACTATTCTTTAACTGGTACTACTAGTCTTTAACTGCTGCTACTGCTTTAACTACTACTACTGCTACTACTCTTACTACTACTACTACTACTACTACTACTACTACTACTACTACTACTACTACTACTACTTTAACTACTACTACTACTACTTTAATTACCACTACTGCTTTAACTACTACTGCTACTACTACTACTGCTGCTACTGTTATTTTAACTACAACTACTACTACTGCTACTACTTTAACTACTACTTCTGCTATTTCTGTAAGTACCACTACTTTTACTACTACTACTACTATTACTACTACTATTACTACTTCGACTAACTCTTACTGCTACTTCTACGTTAAGTAGTAGTTCTACTAGTTTAACTACTACTACTACTACTACCTCTTTAACTACTACTATTACTACTAGTACTACTTTAACTATTACTATTCTTCTGCTACTACTACTGCTACTACTACTACTACTACTACTACTAGTACTTCTTTAACTACTACTACTACAACTACTATTACTTTTACTACTGCTACTACTACTACCAATACTACTACTTCTACTACTACTACTACTACTACTACTACTACTTTAAATGCTACTACTTCTTCTACTTTAACTACTAATGCTGCTATTTCTTTAAATACTACTACTGCTACTAATACTACTTTAACTTCTAATACTACTTCTACTACTTAAACTACAACTACTACTACTTTTATTTCTACTACTTCAGCTGCTTTAACTACTACTACTGCTGCTACTTTAACTACTACTACTACTTTAACTACTACTACTACTACTTTAACTACAACTACTACTACTTTAACTTCTAAAACTACAGCTATTTTAACTACTACTACTGCTGCTACTGCTGCTACTACTTTAACTGCTACTTCTACTACTACTACTACTACTACTACTTCTACTTTAACTACAACTTCTACTACTATTTTAACTACTACTACTACTTAAACTACTACTACTACTACTACTACTACTACTTTAATTTTAACAACGGCTACTACTTTAACTACTTCAACTGCTACTAATATAACTACTACTGCTACTTTATGTACTACTGCTAATTCTACTACTGCTACTACTACTACTACTACTATTGTAACTACTACTACTATTTTGTCTACTAATACTACTACTACTACTACTACTTTAACTACTACTACTACTTCTACTACTTTAACTTCTGCAACTACTACTACTTTAACTGCTATTACTACTACGACTTTCACTACTGCTACTTCTACTTTTACTACTACTTTTACTACTTCAACTGCTACTACTGCTTTAACCCATCCTGCTACTACTGCTACTACTACTTTAACTACTACCGCTACTTGAAGACTAATTCTGCTACATTTTTGACAACTACTTTAACTACTACTACTACTTCTTTAACTACTACTGCTACTACTACTTTAACTACTACTACTAATTCAACGACTACTATTATTACTACTTTAACTGCAATTACTGCTACTTAAACTACTTCTACTACTACTACTACTACCAATAATTTAACTACAACTACTAGTAGTTTAACTACTACTACGACTACTACTACTACTTAAACTACAACTTCTACTATTTTAACTAGTAATACTACTACTACTATTTTCACTAATACTACTACTACTTTATCTACTACTACTACTTTTACTACTACAACTACTACTACTTTAACAACTACTTTAACTACTGCAACGACTACTACTTTAACTTCTATTACTAATACTACTTTAACTACTACTACTAATTCAACGACTACTATTATTACTACTTTAACTGCAATTACTGCTACTTAAACTACTTCTACTACTACTACTACTACCAATAATTTAACTACAACTACTAGTAGTTTAACTACTACTACGACTACTACTACTACTTTAACTACAACTTCTACTATTTTAACTAGTAATACTACTACTACTATTTTCACTAATACTACTACTACTTTATCTACTACTACTACTTTTACTACTACAACTACTACTACTGTAACAACTACTTTAACTACTGCAACGACTACTGCTTTAACTTCTATTACTAATACTACTTTAACTACTGCTACTACTACTTTTAACTTCTACTACTTAACTGCTACTACTACTTTAAGTACCACTGCTACTACTACTTTAACTACTACTTCTACTTTAACTACTACTACTGCTACTACTTTAACTACTACTACTACTACTTCTTTAATACTACTCCTACTAATGATACTTCTTTAACTACTACTTATTATTTAAATACTTCTACTACTTCTACTACTTTAACTACAACCACTTCTACTTTAACTTCTACTACTCCTACTACTGGTATTGCTTCTTTAACTGCTACTTCTACTAATACTACTACTACTTTATATATAAATACTGCTACTAAGGTAACTAGTACTACTACTGCTACTTTAAATACTACTACTACTGCTACTACTACTACTACAACTATTACTACTACTACTACTACTTCTTTAACTTCTGCTACTGCTACTACTTTTGAACTACTATTACTAATACTATTTTAACTACTGCTACTACTTTAATAACTATTCTTTAACTGCTGCTACTGCTTAAACTACTACTGCTACTACTACTACTGCTACTACTATTACTTCAACTACTATTTCTACTTTAACTACAACTACTACTATTACTTTATCTACTACTACTACTGCTACTACTTTTACTACAACTTCTACTACTTCTTTACTACTACTACTATTACTACTACTGTTACTACTACTATTACAACTTCGACTTCAGCTCTTACTGCTACTACTACGTTTACTTCTTGTACTACTACTGCTACACTTTTACTACTACTACTACTACCTCTTTAACTACTTCTACTACTAGTACTTCTTTAACTACTACTACTTCTGCTACTACTACTACTACTACTACTTCTACTTCTACTACTACTTTAAATACTACTACTACTACTAACTACTTCTACTACTACTATAACTACTACAACAACAACTACTACTTTAACTACTATTTAACTACTAATACTCCTATTGCTTTAAATGCTACTACTACTACTAATACTACTTTAACTTCTACTACTACTTTAACTACTACTACCAGTTCTACTACTTTAACTACAACTGCTACTACTTTAACTTCTACTACTACAACTTCTTTAACTACTACTACGGCTACTACTACTGCTACTACTACTACTACTTCTACTTTAACTGCTACTTCTACTACTTTAACTACTACTACTACTTTACATTCAACTACTACTATTACTACTACTACTACTACTACTTCAACTACTACTGCTTTAACTACTACTACTGCTACTGTAACTACTGCTACTACTACTACTACATTAATTTCAACTACTACTACTACTACTAATTTATCTACTACTACTACTACTACTATTTTATCTACTTCTACTACTACTACTACTTCTACTACTACTTCCACTTCTACTTAAACTACTACTACTACTTCAACTACTTTATCCACTGCAACTACTACTACTTTAAATACTATTACTGCTACTACTTCAACTACTGCTACTAGTACTTTAACTACTACTACTTCAACTGCTGCTACTACTTTAACTCCTACTGCTACTTCTACTGCTGCTACTACTACTACTTAAACTACAACTACTACTTTATTAGAAGCCTCCGTGGTGCAGTGGTTACGCTACTCGCCTTGTAAACCAGGGATCGCAGGATCGATCCCGGGCTTCTCCAGACTTTCGGATGAGTCTTTAAACGGAGGTCCCGTCTCCGTATGACCTTAGTTGTGGGTGGGACGTAAAACTAAATCTCACTCTCTCACTCACTAATACTTTATCTTCTACTACTACTTCTTTAACTACTACTTCTACTACTACTACTTCTTTAACTACTACGACTACTACTACTTTAAGTACAACTACTACAACTTGAACTACTATTACTACTACTTTAACTACAATAACTATTACTACTACTTTAACTACAATAACTGCTTCTTTAACTACTTCTACTGCTACTACTACTACTGCTTCTACCACTACTACTTTAACTACAACTCTTACTACTTAACTACTACTACTACTTATACTACTACTACTACTACTACTACTACTACTACTACTACTACTACACTTTCTACTACTTTAACTGCAATTACTACAACTATTTAACTAGTACTACTACTACTACTACTTTATCTACTACTACTACAACTACTACTTCTACTACTACTACTACTACAACTACTTTAACTACTACTACTACTACTACTTTAACTACTGCAACGACTACTACTTTAACTACTATTACTAATACTACTTTATTTACTGCTACTACTACTTTATCTTCTACTACTTCAACTGCTACTACTACAATTTAACTAACACTGCTACTACAACTTTAACTACTAATCGGGTTTAACATCGCTTTCAACAATTTTTCAAGCATATCACGACGGTGTCTGGTTGCGACAGGGAGCTCAATGCTCACATTTATAGTGCTGCCTCACTGAAGTATCATGTCCCAGACACACTACATGATACCACACCCAGACACATTATCCTGACACTGGGTCGACCAGTCCTAGCTCTACCCTGTAAATCTGAGTGCCAAGCGAGGAGCACCTTGTACCATTCTTAACGATTTTGGTATGTCGCGGCCCGGGGTCGAACCCGTGACCTCCCGTTCCCCGGAGCGGACACTCTACCAACTGAGCTATTGGGGCCGGTACTGCTACTAGTACTACTTTAACTACTACTACTACTACTACTGCTACTACTACTTTAACTACTACTACTTCAACTACTACTACTGCTACTACTTTAACTACTTCTACTACTACTACTACTTTAAATACTACTACTAATAATACTACTACTTTAACTACTACTACTACTACTTTAACTACTACTACTGCTACTACTACTACTTTAACTACTTCTACTACTACTACTTTAACTGCTACAGCTACTACTACTACTTTAACTACAACTTCTACTTCTGTGCCAGGAGGAGCTTATAGGATAGGCAGTTGTCCGTCGTCGTCTGCGTCTGCGTCGTCGTCTGCGTCGTCTTCGTCAAGACATTCAAACAACATCTCCTCTGAAGCCACTGGGCCGATTGGATGTGCCGGGGCCATGCCCCACCCCCTCCACTTCATAAAAGGCCCAATATCCCTGTAACCTTACAGATCCCCACCCCTAAAACATTTATATTCTCGTTCCTTATGATAAGTCGCATTCAATGACACCAACTGGGGGGTCCCCCGGGATGTGCGGGGGCCATGCCCAACCCCCTCCACTTCATTAAAGGCTAAATATTCCAGAAACCTTGCAGATGCCCACCCCAAAACCATATATATTCTTGTTCCTTATGATAAGACACATTCAGTGACAACAACCTAGGGGCCATCCAGGGTGTGCCCGGGCCATACTCCACCCCCGACTTCACAAAAGACCATATATCTGAGAAACTGTTCAGAGCCCACCCCTAAAACAGATATATTCTTGTTCCTTATGATAAGACGCATTCAGTGACACCAATCGTGGGGTCCCCTAGGATGTGGCGGGGCTTATGCCCCACCCCCTTCACTTCGTAAAAGGCCGAATATCTCAGAAACCGTTCAGATCTCCACCCCTAAACCATTTAAATTATTGTTCCTTATGATAAGATGCATTCAATGATACCAATCTTAGGGTCTCCCTGGCCGCACGGGGGCTATACCCGACCCCTCCACTTCATAAAATGTCCAATATCAGAAACCGTTCAGATCCCCACCCCTAAACCATATAAATTCTTGTTCCTTATGATAAGATGCATTGAGTGATAAAAACCTAAGGATCTCCCAGGCCCCACCAGGGCTATGCCCCAACCCTCCACTTCGTAAAAGGTGATATATCTCGGAAACCCTTCAGATCCCCACCCCAAAACCATGTATATTCTTGTTTCTTATGATAAGACGCATTCAGTGACACCAATCTGGGGGTCCCCTAGGATGTGCCGTGCCAGGTAAGAATATATGGAGCACATATTGTTCCTTTGTTACATTCCACAAACCCAAACTTGTACATCAGTCAGTATACCTATGCTCCATCTTACTAATTGTCACGGGCGTATTATGCCCCGTTTGCGGACCTCTTGTTGGGTTTTGTGTCCGTTCCATATCTCCTTTGCCCCTTAAGGGATTTTCATTAAACTTCGGACAAATGTTGGCCTAATTTGGTTGATGTGCTGTACCTGACTCGGCTTCAAGATGACAGCCTAAATTGAGGGTCAGCAGTTTGATCCTTGAATTTCCTGTAACTATACAGGAATGAGAATTTTCCGCTTTTTCGAGGATTTCCTCTCTTTTTGAGTGGAATTTCCTTAAATGAAAAGTTTCAGGTTTGCTCCAGTATGTCCAAATCTGATGTTTCTTGACTGTGGTACAGGCATTTCCTCTTTTATCAAGAATTTCAGTTCTCATCCCTGAACTATATCTCTTATACCACTTGAGCAGTTTTCATTGAGCTTCGGTCAAATATTTGTCGCGTTGCACTGGTTTGCAGGCCCCTTATTGCACCGTTGCGGCTCTGGGTGGTGGTCCTGGTCGGGGATCGGGAGTTGGGACGTTGGGTTTCATGTCAGCGCCGTCTCATCTGCCCCTTGGTGGGATTTAATTTGACTTTGGTCGAACCTTTGTCTCATTGGGATGGTGTGCGGGGCCTGTGACTTGGTTGTGTAGGCACTTGGTCATGGTCACGGTTAGGGGTTGGAACTTTGGGCCTCAAGATTTGTTTATCCGCTATATCTCCTTGCCATTGGAAGGATTTTGATTGGGCTTTGGTCTAGTGTTGGACAGAGTGGGACGATATGCTGAACCCGTAACTGAGTCATGCAGGCTCTTGGTGAGGATTGCAGATGAGGGTCATACCGTTGAGCCTTGGGGATTCCTGTCAGCTCTATATCCTTTTTGCCCCTGGAGGGATTTTCATTGAACTTTGCTCTAATTATGGCCCAGGTGGGATGAGTGGAACCTTAATGATTGAGCATTCTATGTTGATCTGTGCCAGGGCGACATAGTTGTCCTTTGGATTGCTTTCTTGTTCAATGTTTGATAAATTTGTGAACTTGTAGAATGACTGTTTTGTTGACTTCTTAACATTAAAGTAAATAATAAAATAATATAAAAATTAAATAATGAATAAATAAATAAGAAATAAATTAATAATTAGGTATAAAATTAATAAGTAAAAAATAAATAAGTAAAAAATTAAGTAAATAAATATAAAAACAAACAGTTATAAAGTAAAAATCAATAGCTCAGGAAATAAATAAATAAATAAATAGTCATTAAATGATTAAAGTAGGTAAAGATATATTCTGTTAGGAAGTGGGCAGGATAGTCATGCTACAAGTTACTTTTGAATCATTCAACTCATTTATTTAATGATTAAAATATATTCTATTTATAGGCTGCTAGGCTGCTAGAGTGTACTCATTCAATTAGCTATTTTGGTGTTTTCCATTGAAAAGTGACTGAATAGTATTACCTAATGACTAGTGCAAGAAAATATTTCTTTAAGATTTCGAAACAATGTGTTTGGCACAGTTACAAAAATGAACAGGCAGGCTGAGGGACGGCTATATCCCCCAACGCAGCGAGGCCCTGGATTGTTGAGTTGCAGGTTCAGCTCATCATTTTTTGGACCCTTATTTGACTTTGGTGAGAACCTTTCCAGGGGTGGGGCGGGGGATGTGGAGCAGACAGGAAATTCACGGCTGGAGCTTGTGACTTTCATTTATGACCTTCACCTGGAGTCTGCATGGTTGAGCAGTGGGTTCAGCATATCATCATATGCAGATCTTCATTGGACCAAAGTTGAATAAGGGTTCTTCTGTGGGTGGGGAGATATGGAGGCGAGGCAAAGTTAGGATCTGGCTCTTTACCTTTAATTTTGAGAATGATCATGTGTCTTCATTACTGAGTTGCAGTTTCTGCACATCTTCTCACTGGGGCAAGGGTTTTGCCGGAGTTGAATGAAAATCTTCCAAGGGTTGAAATAGATAAAGAGCGGACATGGGGTTCGGTGCTCGGACTCGTGGTCTTCAGCTATGGCCTTCAACTCGTGTTGTCATGGTGCATGTGGTTATGCGTTCTGCACATCTCACTGTGGCGGATGTTTGACCAGGACTGGTGGGAATCAGGGTTTAAAGAGGTAATATAAAGTATAGGATATTCAAGGCTCAAAATGATGACCTTCAGTTGTGGCTTCACTTTAACTACTACCACTTTAACTTCTACTGCTACTACTACTACTACTACTACTACTTTAACTACTTCAACTTCTACTACTACTACTACTACTACTACTACTACTACTACTTTAACTTATGTTGCTACTTTAACTACTACTACTTCTACTGCTACTACTTAACCACTTCTGCCACTACTACTTTAACTACTGCTACTTAAAGTACTACTTCTACTACTACTTTAACTACTACTATTTTAACTACTACTACTGCTTCTACTACTACTACTACTACTACTACTACTACTACTTTAACTACTTTTTCTGCTACTACTTCAACGACTACTACTACTACTTCTACTACTGCTACTACTTTTTAAATACTACTACTTCTACTTCAACTACTACTGCTACTACTTGTTTAACTACTACTTCTACTACTATAACTGCTTATACTTATACTTTAACTACTACAACTACTACTGCTTAAACTACTACTACTACTTTTACTACTACTACTACTTCTTTAACTTACTACTATTACTATTTCTTCTTTAACTTCTACTACTACTTTAACTACTACTACAAATACAGTAACTACTACTACCTCTACTACTACTTTAAGTACTATTATTGCTGCTACTACTTTAACTACTACTACTCCTACTTCTTTAAATACTAGAAGCCTCCGTGGTGCAGTGGTTACGCTACTCGCCTTGTAAACCAGGGATCGCAGGATCGATCCCGGGCTTCTCCAGACTTTCGGATGAGTCTTTAAACCGAGGTCCCGTCTCCGTATGACCTTAGCTGTTGGTGGGACGTAAAACTAAAACTCACTCACTCACTCTTTAAATACTACTTATTAACTACTACTTCTTTAACTACTACTTCTTCTGCTATATTTACTACTACTGCCACTACTACTATTACTACTACTACTACTACTTTAAATATTTCTACTACTACTGCTACTACTTTTACTACTACTGCTTCTAATGCCACTTCTACTTTAACTACTACTTCTTTATCTACAACTACCTTTACTACTACTACTACTGATATTACTACTGCTACTTTAACTACTACTACTACGTTAACTGCTTCTACTACTACTACTGCTTGAACTTCTACTACTACTACTACTTTAACTACTACTGCTACAACTACTGCTACTTCTACTTTAACTACCACTAATTCTACTAGTACTTTAACTCTACTACTACTGCTACTACTTTTACTACTACTACTGCTTGTACTTTAACTGCTACTTCTACTTCTTCTTTAACCGGCCCCGATAGCTCAGTTGGTAGAGTGTCCGCTCCGGGGAACGGGAGGTCAAGGGTTCGATCCCGGGCCGCGACATACCAAAGTCGTTAACAATGGTATTAGCTGCTCCACGCTTGGCACTCAGATTTACGGGGTAGAGCTAGGACTGGTCGACCCAGTGTCGTGATAATGTGACTGGGTGTGGTATCATGTAATGTGTCTGGGACATGATACTTCAGTGAGGCAGCACTATAAAAGTGAGCATTGAGCTCCCTGTCGCAACCAGACACCGTCGTGATACGACTAAAAAATTGTTGAAAGCGACGTTAAGTCCGAATTCACACACACTCTACTTCTTCTTTAACTACTACTACTGCTACTGCTACTACTACTTTTACTACTACTACTACTACTTTAACTACTACTACTACTCTAACTGCTTCTGCTTCTACTACTTTAACTAAGACTACTACTACTTCTTTAACTACTACTACTTCTACTGCTAATACTAATTTAACTACTACTACTACAACTACTACTACTACTTTAACTACTACTACTTCTTTAACGACTACTACTTTAACTACTACTACTACTACTTCTACTTTAACTACTACTACTACTACTACTTTATCTTCGACTGCTACTTTAATTACTACTACTACTACTTCAATTACTCTACTACTACTACAACTTCTTTACTCCTACCACTACTACAACTACTTTAACTACTACTACTGCTACTTTTGCTTTAAATACTACTACTACTTTAACTACTACTACTTTAAGTACTACTTCTTCTACTTCTTTAACTACTACTTCTACTACTACTACTACTTTAACTTCTACTGCAACTTTAACAACTACTACTACTTCAACTGCTACTGCTAGTTTAACTACAACTACTACAATTTTTTACTCCTCCTACTACTACTACTACTTTAACTACTACTACTGCTACTACTACGTTAACTACTACTTTATCTACTTCTTCTACTACTACTACTTTAACTACTACCACTACTTTAACTACTAATACTGCTACTACTACTACTACCACTACTACTTTAACAACTTCTACTTCCACTTCTACTACTTGAATTTCTACTACTGCTACTACTACTACTAATTTAACTACTACATCTACTACTACATTACTTACTACTACTACTACTACTACTACTACCACTACTACTACTAATAATAATAACAATAACTACTACTGCTTCTTCTTTAAGTACGACTGCTTCTGTAACTGCTACAACAACTACTTTAACTACTTCTACTAGTACTACTTTAACTACTACTACTACTTTTACTTCTACTACTTAACTTCTACAACTACTCCTACTACTACTTCTTTAACTACTACCACTACTACTACTACTACTTCTTTATCTACTACTGCTAAGAGTACTTAAACTACTACTCATACCACTACTTCTTCAACTACTACTACTTTAACTACTACTACTTCTACCACTACTACTACTACTACTACTACTACTACTATTACTGCTACTACTACTACTTTAACTTTTACTACTACTTCTACTACTACTACTACTACTTTAACTACTCCTACTACTACTACTTTAACTACTCCAACTACTACTACTTTAACTGCAACTACTACTATTACTACTACTACTACTACTACTTTAACTACTACTACAACTACATTAACTACTACTACTACTTTAACTACTACCGCTCTTTTAACTTCTACCACTGCTTTAACTGCAGCTGCTACTACTACTTTAACTACTACTACTGCTAATACTACTTCTCAACTACTACTACAACTACTTTAACTACTTCCACTACTACTAATTTAACTACTCCCATTACTACTACTATGACTACTACTACTCCTACTACTACTTTAACAACAACAACTACTTCTACTACAACTACTTTAACTACTACTACTACTACTACTAATAATAATAATCTAACTACTACTACTACTTTAACTACTACTCCTCCTACTACTACTACAACTGCTACTACTACTACTTTAACTACTACTACTTTAACTACTACTAAAAGTTCTTCTTCTTTAACTACTACTTCTACGACTACTACTACTAGTCCTTTTACTACTACTACTTCAACCACTTCTGCTACTACTTCTTTAACTTCTGCTACTTTAACTACTACATCTACTACTACTTTAACTACTACTACTTTAACTACTACTACTGCTACTACTTCTACTGATACTACTACTTCAACTACTACCACTACTTTCACTGCTACTAATACTACTACTACTTCTGCTACTACTACCACTACTACTTTAACTACTACTACTACCACTTTTACTACTTGAATTTCTACTACTGCTACTACAACTACTAATTTAACTACTACTTCTACTACTACATTACTTACTACTACTACTACTACTACTACTACTACTACTACTACTACCACCACTACTACTACTACTAACTACTACTGCTTCTTTAAGTACGACTGCTTCTTTAACTACTACTTCAACTACTTTAACTACTTCTACTTGTAATATTTTAACTGCTACTACTACTTTTACTTCTACTTCTTAACTACAACAACTTCTACTACTAATACTACTACTTTAACTACTACTACCACTACTACTACTACTACTACTACTACAACTACTACTACAACTACTTTAACTACTACTACTACTACTACTACTACAACTTTAACTACTACTACAACTTTAACTAATACTACTTCTTTAAACTTCTACTACTGCTTTAACTGCAGCTGTTACTACTACTTTAACTACTACTACTACTAATACTTCTTCTTAACTACTACTACAACTACTTTAACTACTTCCACTACTACTTCTTTAACTACTCCCACTACTACTATTAAAACTACTACTACTCCTACTACTACTTAAACAACTACTACTACTACTACTACTTTAACTGCTACTTCAACTACTTTAACTGCTGTTACTACTACTACTACTACTGCTACTACTACTTTAACAACTACTAATACTTTAACTACTACTACTACTACTACTTTTACTACTACTACTGCTACTACTTTAACTGCTACTTCTACTTCTTTAACTACTACTTCTCCTCTTACTACTACTACTATTACTACTACTTCTATTACTACTACTACTACTACTACTACTTTAACTACTACTACTTTAACTGCTTCTGCTACTACTACTTTAACTAGTACTACTACTATTTCTACTACTACTTTACTACTACTACTACTGCTAATACTACTAATTTAACTACTACTACTACTTTAACTACTACTACTACTTTAACTACTACTGCTTCTTTTATTGCTTCTACTACTACTACTTTAACTACTACTGCTACTACTTTAACTTCTATTGGTACTTAACTTACTACTACTACTTCTACTACTACTTCAACTACTACTACTGCTACTACTACTTTAAATACTACTACTACTTAAACATCTTCTACTTTCACTACATCTTCTGCTACTTCTTCAATTACTACTACCACTTTGATTTCTACTACTACTACTACTTCAACTGCTACTGCTAGTTTAACTACTACAACTTCTTTACTCCTACTTCTCCTACTACTACTTTAACTACTACTACTACTTTAACTACTACTACTACTACTACTACTTTAACTACTACCACTACTTTAACTACTACTACTACTACTACTACTACTACTACTACTACTGCTACTTCTACTACTACTACTTCTACTACTACTACTTCTACTACTACTACCACTACTACTTCTGCTACTTCTTCAATTACTACTACCACTTTGATTTCTACTACTACTACTACTTCAACTGCTACTGCTAGTTTAACTACTACAACTTCTTTACTCCTACTTCTCCTACTACTACTTTAACTAGTTTAACTACTACTACTACTTTAACTACTACCACTACTTTAACTAATACTACTACTACTACTACTACTACTTTAACTACTACTACTACTTTAACTACTACTGCTACTTCTACTACTACTACTTCTACTACTACTACTTTAACTACTACTACTTCTACCACTTCTACTACTTGAATTTCTACTTCTGCTACTACTACTTCTACTACTACTAACTACTACTGCTTCTTCTTTAAGTGCGACTGCTTGTTTAACTACTAGTACTACAACTAATTTAACTACTTCTACTAGTACTACTTCCACTACTACTTCTTTAACTACTCCCACTACTACTATTAAAACTACTACTACTACTACTAATACTACTACTTTAACTGCTACTACAACTACTTTAACTGTTGTTACTACTACTACTACTGCTACTACTGCTACTACTACTTTAACTACTACTACTACTACTTTTACTACTACTACTGCTACTACATTAACTGCTACTTCTACTTCTTTAACTACTACTTCTCCTCTTACTACTACTACTTTTACTACTACTTCTATTACTACTACTACTACTACTACTACTACTACTACTACTTTAACTAATACTACTTTAACTGCTTATGCTACTACTACTTTATCTAGTACTACTACTATTTCTACTACTACTTTACTACTACTACTACTGCTAATACTACTAATTTAACTACTACTACTACTTTAACTACTACTACTTCTTTAACTGCTTCTACTACTACTACTTTAACTACTACTGCTACTACTTTAACTTCTATTGGTACTTAACTTACTACTACTGCTTCTACTACTACTTCAACTACTACTACTGCTACTACTACTTTAAATACTACTACTACTTAAACATCTTCTACTTTCACTACATCTTCTGCTACTTCTTCAATTACTACTACCACTTTCATTTCTACTACTACTACTACTTCAACTGCTACTGCTAGTTTAACTACTACAACTTCTTTACTCCTACTACTCCTACTACTACTTTAACTACTACTACTACTTTAACTACTACTACTACTACTACTTTAACTACTACCACTACTTTAACTACTACTACTACTACTACTACTACTACTACTACTACTACTACTTCTACTACTACT
Source organism: Lucinisca nassula (assembly GCA_963580285.1). Classification (NCBI taxonomy): domain Eukaryota; kingdom Metazoa; phylum Mollusca; class Bivalvia; order Lucinida; family Lucinidae; genus Lucinisca; species Lucinisca nassula. The sequence continues at coordinate 41,718,843 of OY757018.1, forward strand.
ACTTCTACTACTACTACTTCTACTACTACTACCACTACTACTTTAACTACTACTACTACTTTTACTTCTACTACTTAACTTCTACAACTACTCCTACTACTACTTCTTTAACTACTACCACTACTACTACTACTACTTCTTTATCTACTACTGCTAAGAGTACTTAAACTACTACTCATACCACTACTTCTTCAACTACTACTACTTTAACTACTACTACTTCTACCACTACTACTACTACTACTACTACTACTACTATTACTGCTACTACTACTACTTTAACTTTTACTACTACTTCTACTACTACTACTACTACTTTAACTACTCCTACTACTACTACTTTAACTACTCCAACTACTACTACTTTAACTGCAACTACTACTATTACTACTACTACTACTACTACTTTAACTACTACTACAACTACATTAACTACTACTACTACTTTAACTACTACCGCTCTTTTAACTTCTACCACTGCTTTAACTGCAGCTGCTACTACTACTTTAACTACTACTACTGCTAATACTACTTCTTAACTACTACTACAACTACTTTAACAACTTCCACTACTACTAATTTAACTACTCCCATTACTACTACTATGACTACTACTACTCCTACTACTACTTTAACAACAACAACTACTTCTACTACAACTACTTTAACTACTACTACTACTACTAATAATAATAATAATCTAACTACTACTACTACTTTAACTACTACTCCTCCTACTACTACTACAACTGCTACTACTACTACTTTAACTACTACTACTTTAACTACTACTAAAAGTTCTTCTTCTTTAACTACTACTTCTACGACTACTACTACTAGTCCTTTTACTACTACTACTTCAACCACTTCTGCTACTACTTCTTTAACTTCTGCTACTTTAACTACTACATCTACTACTACTTTAACTACTACTACTTTAACTACTACTACTGCTACTACTTCTACTGATACTACTACTTCAACTACTACCACTACTTTCACTGCTACTAATACTACTACTACTTCTGCTACTACTACCACTACTACTTTAACTACTACTACTACCACTTTTACTACTTGAATTTCTACTACTGCTACTACAACTACTAATTTAACTACTACTTCTACTACTACATTACTTACTACTACTACTACTACTACTACTACTACTACTACTACTACTACTACCACCACTACTACTACTACTAACTACTACTGCTTCTTTAAGTACGACTGCTTCTTTAACTACTACTTCAACTACTTTAACTACTTCTACTTGTAATATTTTAACTGCTACTACTACTTTTACTTCTACTTCTTAACTACAACAACTTCTACTACTAATACTACTACTTTAACTACTACTACCACTACTACTACTACTACTACTACTACAACTACTACTACAACTACTTTAACTACTACTACTACTACTACTACTACAACTTTAACTACTACTACAACTTTAACTAATACTACTTCTTTAAACTTCTACTACTGCTTTAACTGCAGCTGTTACTACTACTTTAACTACTACTACTACTAATACTTCTTCTTAACTACTACTACAACTACTTTAACTACTTCCACTACTACTTCTTTAACTACTCCCACTACTACTATTAAAACTACTACTACTCCTACTACTACTTAAACAACTACTACTACTACTACTACTTTAACTGCTACTTCAACTACTTTAACTGCTGTTACTACTACTACTACTACTGCTACTACTACTTTAACAACTACTAATACTTTAACTACTACTACTACTACTACTTTTACTACTACTACTGCTACTACTTTAACTGCTACTTCTACTTCTTTAACTACTACTTCTCCTCTTACTACTACTACTATTACTACTACTTCTATTACTACTACTACTACTACTACTACTTTAACTACTACTACTTTAACTGCTTCTGCTACTACTACTTTAACTAGTACTACTACTATTTCTACTACTACTTTACTACTACTACTACTGCTAATACTACTAATTTAACTACTACTACTACTTTAACTACTACTACTACTTTAACTACTACTGCTTCTTTTATTGCTTCTACTACTACTACTTTAACTACTACTGCTACTACTTTAACTTCTATTGGTACTTAACTTACTACTACTACTTCTACTACTACTTCAACTACTACTACTGCTACTACTACTTTAAATACTACTACTACTTAAACATCTTCTACTTTCACTACATCTTCTGCTACTTCTTCAATTACTACTACCACTTTGATTTCTACTACTACTACTACTTCAACTGCTACTGCTAGTTTAACTACTACAACTTCTTTACTCCTACTTCTCCTACTACTACTTTAACTACTACTACTACTTTAACTACTACTACTACTACTACTACTTTAACTACTACCACTACTTTAACTACTACTACTACTACTACTACTACTACTACTACTACTGCTACTTCTACTACTACTACTTCTACTACTACTACTTCTACTACTACTACCACTACTACTTCTGCTACTTCTTCAATTACTACTACCACTTTGATTTCTACTACTACTACTACTTCAACTGCTACTGCTAGTTTAACTACTACAACTTCTTTACTCCTACTTCTCCTACTACTACTTTAACTAGTTTAACTACTACTACTACTTTAACTACTACCACTACTTTAACTAATACTACTACTACTACTACTACTACTTTAACTACTACTACTACTTTAACTACTACTGCTACTTCTACTACTACTACTTCTACTACTACTACTTTAACTACTACTACTTCTACCACTTCTACTACTTGAATTTCTACTTCTGCTACTACTACTTCTACTACTACTAACTACTACTGCTTCTTCTTTAAGTGCGACTGCTTGTTTAACTACTAGTACTACAACTAATTTAACTACTTCTACTAGTACTACTTCCACTACTACTTCTTTAACTACTCCCACTACTACTATTAAAACTACTACTACTCCTACTTAAACAACTACTACTACTACTACTAATACTACTACTTTAACTGCTACTACAACTACTTTAACTGTTGTTACTACTACTACTACTGCTACTACTGCTACTACTACTTTAACTACTACTACTACTACTTTTACTACTACTACTGCTACTACATTAACTGCTACTTCTACTTCTTTAACTACTACTTCTCCTCTTACTACTACTACTTTTACTACTACTTCTATTACTACTACTACTACTACTACTACTACTACTACTACTTTAACTAATACTACTTTAACTGCTTATGCTACTACTACTTTATCTAGTACTACTACTATTTCTACTACTACTTTACTACTACTACTACTGCTAATACTACTAATTTAACTACTACTACTACTTTAACTACTACTACTTCTTTAACTGCTTCTACTACTACTACTTTAACTACTACTGCTACTACTTTAACTTCTATTGGTACTTAACTTACTACTACTGCTTCTACTACTACTTCAACTACTACTACTGCTACTACTACTTTAAATACTACTACTACTTAAACATCTTCTACTTTCACTACATCTTCTGCTACTTCTTCAATTACTACTACCACTTTCATTTCTACTACTACTACTACTTCAACTGCTACTGCTAGTTTAACTACTACAACTTCTTTACTCCTACTACTCCTACTACTACTTTAACTACTACTACTACTTTAACTACTACTACTACTACTACTTTAACTACTACCACTACTTTAACTACTACTACTACTACTACTACTACTACTACTGCTACTTCTACTACTACTACTTCTACTACTACTACTTCTACTACTACTACCACTACTACTTTAACTACTACTACTACTACCACTTCTACTACTTGAATTTCTACTTCTGCTACTACTACTTCTACTACTACTAACTACTACTGCTTCTTCTTTAAGTGCGACTGCTTCTTTAACTACTACTACTACAACTAATTTAACTACTTCTACTAGTACTACTTCCACTACTACTTCTTTAACTACTCCCACTACTACTATTAAAACTACTACTACTCCTACTACTACTTAAACAACAACTACTACTACTACTACTACTACTACTACTACTTTAACTGCTACTACAACTACTTTAACTGTTGTTACTACTACTACTTCTACTGCTACTACTGCTACTACTACTTTAACTACTACTACTACTACTTTTACTACTACTACTGCTACTACTTTAACTGCTACTTCTACTTCTTTAACTACTACTTCTCCTCTTACTACTACTACTTTTACTACTACTTCTATTACTACTACTACTACTACTACTTTAACTACTACTACTTTAACTGCTTCTGCTACTACTACTTTATCTAGTACTACTACTATTTCTACTACTACTTTACTACTACAACTGCTGCTAATACTACGAATTTAACTACTACTACTACTTTAACTACTACTACTTCTTTAACTGCTTCTACTACTACTACTTTAACTACTACTGCTACTACTTTAACTTCTATTGGTACTTAACCTACTACTACTACTTCTACTACTACTTCAACTACTACTACTGCTACTACTACTTTAAATACTACTACTACTTAAACATCTTCTACTTTCACTACATCTTCTGCTACTTCTTCAATTACTACTACCACTTTAATTTCTACTACTACTACTACTTCAACTGCTACTGCTATTTAAGTACTACAACTTCTTTACTCCTACTACTCCTACTACTACTTTAACTACTACTACTACTTTAACTACTACTACTACTTTAACTACTACTACTACTTTAACTACTTTAACTACTACCACTACTTTAACTACTACTACTACTACTACTACTACTACTACTACTGCTACTTCTACTACCACTACTTCTACTACTACTACTTCTACTACTACTACCACTACTACTTTAACTACTACTACTACTACCACTTCTACTACTTGAATTTCTACTTCTGCTACTACTCCTTCTACTACTACTAACTACTACTGCTTCTTTTTAAGTGCGACTGCTTCTTTAACTACGACTGCTTCTGTAACTACTACAACAACTACTTTAACTACTTCTACTAGTACTACTTTAACTACTACTACTACTTTTACTTCTACTACTTAACTTCTACAACTACTCCTACTACTACTTCTTTAACTACTACCACTACTACTACTACTACTTCTTTATCTACTACTGCTAAGAGTACTTAAACTACTACTCATACCACTACTTCTTCAACTACTACTACTTTAACTACTACTACTTCTACCACTACTACTACTACTACTACTACTACTACTATTACTGCTACTACTACTACTTTAACTTTTACTACTACTTCTACTACTACTACTACTACTTTAACTACTCCTACTACTACTACTTTAACTACTCCAACTACTACTACTTTAACTGCAACTACTACTATTACTACTACTACTACTACTACTACTTTAACTACTACTACTACTTTAACTACTACCGCTCTTTTAACTTCTACCACTGCTTTAACTGCAGCTGCTACTACTACTTTAACTACTACTACTGCTAATACTACTTCTTAACTACTACTACAACTACTTTAACTACTTCCACTACTACTACTACTACTACTTTAACTACTCCTACTACTACTACTTTAACTACTCCAACTACTACTACTTTAACTGCAACTACTACTATTACTACTACTACTACAACTACATTAACTACTACTACTACTTTAACTACTACCGCTCTTTTAACTTCTACCACTGCTTTAACTGCAGCTGCTACTACTACTTTAACTACTACTACTGCTAATACTACTTCTTAACTACTACTACAACTACTTTAACTACTTCCACTACTACTAATTTAACTACTCCCATTACTACTACTATGACTACTACTACTCCTACTACTACTTTAACAACAACAACTACTACTACTACAACTACTTTAACTACTACTACTACTACTAATAATAATAATAATCTAACTACTACTACTACTTTAACTACTACTACTCCTACTACTACTACAACTGCTACTACTACTACTTTAACTACTACTACTTTAACTACTACTAAAAGTTCTTCTTCTTTAACTACTACTTCTACGACTACTACTACTAGTCCTTTTACTACTACTACTTCAACCACTTCTGCTACTACTTCTTTAACTTCTGCTACTTTAACTACTACATCTACTACTACTTTAACTACTACTACTTTAACTACTACTACTGCTACTACTTCTACTGATACTACTACTTCAACTACTACCACTACTTTCACTGCTACTAATACTACTACTACTTCTGCTACTACTACCACTACTACTTTAACTACTACTACTACCACTTTTACTACTTGAATTTCTACTACTGCTACTACAACTACTAATTTAACTACTACTTCTACTACTACATTACTTACTACTACTACTACTACTACTACTACTACTACTACCACCACTACTACTACTACTAACTACTACTGCTTCTTTAAGTACGACTGCTTCTTTAACTACTACTTCAACTACTTTAACTACTTCTACTTGTAATATTTTAACTGCTACTACTACTTTTACTTCTACTTCTTAACTACAACAACTTCTACTACTAATACTACTACTTTAACTACTACTACCACTACTACTACTACTACTACTACTACAACTACTACTACAACTACTTTAACTACTACTACTACTACTACTACTACAACTTTAACTACTACTACAACTTTAACTAATACTACTTCTTTAAACTTCTACTACTGCTTTAACTGCAGCTGTTACTACTACTTTAACTACTACTACTACTAATACTTCTTCTTAACTACTACTACAACTACTTTAACTACTTCCACTACTACTTCTTTAACTACTCCCACTACTACTATTAAAACTACTACTACTCCTACTACTACTTAAACAACTACTACTACTACTACTACTTTAACTGCTACTTCAACTACTTTAACTGCTGTTACTACTACTACTACTACTGCTACTACTACTTTAACAACTACTAATACTTTAACTACTACTACTACTACTACTTTTACTACTACTACTGCTACTACTTTAACTGCTACTTCTACTTCTTTAACTACTACTTCTCCTCTTACTACTACTACTATTACTACTACTTCTATTACTACTACTACTACTACTACTACTTTAACTACTACTACTTTAACTACTACTACTTTAACTGCTTCTGCTACTACTACTTTAACTAGTACTACTACTATTTCTACTACTACTTTACTACTACTACTACTGCTAATACTACTAATTTAACTACTACTACTACTTTAACTACTACTACTACTTTAACTACTACTGCTTCTTTTATTGCTTCTACTACTACTACTTTAACTACTACTGCTACTACTTTAACTTCTATTGGTACTTAACTTACTACTACTACTTCTACTACTACTTAAACTTCTACTACTGCTACTACTACTTTAAATACTACTACTACTTAAACATCTTCTACTTTCACTACATCTTCTGCTACTTCTTCAATTACTACTACCACTTTGATTTCTACTACTACTACTACTTCAACTGCTACTGCTAGTTTAACTACTACAACTTCTTTACTCCTACTTCTCCTACTACTACTTTAACTACTACTACTACTTTAACTACTACTACTACTACTACTTTAACTACTACCACTACTTTAACTACTACTACTACTACTACTACTACTACTACTTCTACTACTACTACTACTACTGCTACTTCTACTACTACTACTTCTACTACTACTACTTCTACTACTACTACCACTACTACTTCTGCTACTTCTTCAATTACTACTACCACTTTGATTTCTACTACTACTACTACTTCAACTGCTACTGCTAGTTTAACTACTACAACTTCTTTACTCCTACTTCTCCTACTACTACTTTAACTACTACTACTACTTTAACTACTACTACTACTTTAACTACTACCACTACTTTAACTAATACTACTACTACTACTACTACTTTAACTACTACTACTACTTTAACTACTACTGCTACTTCTACTACTACTACTTCTACTACTACTACTTTAACTACTACTACTTCTACCACTTCTACTACTTGAATTTCTACTTCTGCTACTACTACTTCTACTACTACTAACTACTACTGCTTCTTCTTTAAGTGCGACTGCTTGTTTAACTACTAGTACTACAACTAATTTAACTACTTCTACTAGTACTACTTCCACTACTACTTCTTTAACTACTCCCACTACTACTATTAAAACTACTACTACTCCTACTACTACTTAAACAACTACTACTACTACTACTAATACTACTACTTTAACTGCTACTACAACTACTTTAACTGTTGTTACTACTACTACTACTACTACTGCTACTACTGCTACTACTACTTTAACTACTACTACTACTACTTTTACTACTACTACTGCTACTACATTAACTGCTACTTCTACTTCTTTAACTACTACTTCTCCTCTTACTACTACTACTTTTACTACTACTTCTATTACTACTACTACTACTACTACTACTACTACTACTACTACTACTACTTTAACTAATACTACTTTAACTGCTTATGCTACTACTACTTTATCTAGTACTACTACTATTTCTACTACTACTTTACTACTACTACTACTGCTAATACTACTAATTTAACTACTACTACTACTTTAACTACTACTACTTCTTTAACTGCTTCTACTACTACTACTTTAACTACTACTGCTACTACTTTAACTTCTATTGGTACTTAACTTACTACTACTACTTCTACTACTACTTCAACTACTACTACTGCTACTACTACTTTAAATACTACTACTACTTAAACATCTTCTACTTTCACTACATCTTCTGCTACTTCTTCAATTACTACTACCACTTTCATTTCTACTACTACTACTACTTCAACTGCTACTGCTAGTTTAACTACTACAACTTCTTTACTCCTACTACTCCTACTACTACTTTAACTACTACTACTACTTTAACTACTACTACTACTACTACTTTAACTACTACCACTACTTTAACTACTACTACTACTACTACTACTACTACTACTGCTACTTCTACTACTACTACTTCTACTACTACTACTTCTACTACTACTACCACTACTACTTTAACTACTACTACTACTACCACTTCTACTACTTGAATTTCTACTTCTGCTACTACTACTTCTACTACTACTAACTACTACTGCTTCTTCTTTAAGTGCGACTGCTTCTTTAACTACTACTACTACAACTAATTTAACTACTTCTACTAGTACTACTTCCACTACTACTTCTTTAACTACTCCCACTACTACTATTAAAACTACTACTACTCCTACTACTACTTAAACAACAACTACTACTACTACTACTACAACTACTTTAACTGTTGTTACTACTACTACTTCTACTGCTACTACTGCTACTACTACTTTAACTACTACTACTACTACTTTTACTACTACTACTGCTACTACTTTAACTGCTACTTCTACTTCTTTAACTACTACTTCTCCTCTTACTACTACTACTTTTACTACTACTTCTATTACTACTACTACTACTACTACTACTACTACTTTAACTACTACTACTTTAACTGCTTCTGCTACTACTACTTTATCTAGTACTACTACTATTTCTACTACTACTTTACTACTACAACTGCTGCTAATACTACGAATTTAACTACTACTACTACTTTAACTACTACTACTTCTTTAACTGCTTCTACTACTACTACTTTAACTACTACTGCTACTACTTTAACTTCTATTGGTACTTAACCTACTACTACTACTTCTACTACTACTTCAACTACTACTACTGCTACTACTACTTTAAATACTACTACTACTTAAACATCTTCTACTTTCACTACATCTTCTGCTACTTCTTCAATTACTACTACCACTTTAATTTCTACTACTACTACTACTTCAACTGCTACTGCTAGTTAAGTACTACAACTTCTTTACTCCTACTACTCCTACTACTACTTTAACTACTACTACTACTTTAACTACTACTACTACTTTAACTACTACTACTACTACTACTTTAACTACTACCACTACTTTAACTACTACTACTACTACTACTACTACTACTACTGCTACTTCTACTACCACTACTTCTACTACTACTACTTCTACTACTACTACCACTACTACTTTAACTACTACTACTACTACCACTTCTACAACTTGAATTTCTACTTCTGCTACTACTACTTCTACTACTACTAACTACTACTGCTTCTTCTTTAAGTGCGACTGCTTCTTTAACTACTACTACTACAACTAATTTAACTACTTCTACTAGTACTACTTCCACTTCTACTACTACTACTTTAACTTCTACTACTTAACTACTACTACTACTTTAACTACTACTACTACTACTACTACTTTAACTACTACTTCTACTACTTAAACTACTACCACTACTACTACTACTACTTTAACTACTACTGCTACTATTACTTAAACTACTGCTACTACTACTACTACTAAGTAAACTACTACTACTACTACTACTACTACTACTACTACTACTACTACTACTACTACTTTAACTACTTTAACTTCTCCTACTACTACTTTAAATACTGCTACTACTTTAACTACAACTACTTCATCTTCTTTAACTACAACTACTGCTACTACTACTACTACTACTACTACTAGTACTTTAACTACTACTACTACCTTAACCACTTCTGCTACTACTACTTTAACTCCTGCTACTCTAATTACTACTTCTACTACTACTTTAACTACTACTACTACTACTTTTAACTACAACTACTACTACTTTTTCTACTGCTATTACTTCTACTCCTTTAACTACTGGAGATTGATCATGAAATCTTTTCTACGGTCATTTTCTCCCTTCCGCTGATTCAAGAAGGGCAGTTGTCAGTTTCTGGCGAAAGAATGTGCACTGTACTGGTTAACAGCTTATGTATAAGCCTGCCCAGGAAAGTGTTGATACGTAAACTTACCGGCTCAAAAATGACCTAAATAGTGTTGACTGGGCCGTAAAACTCCAAAACAAACAAACAAAACTAACTACTACTACTACTACTACTACTACTACTACTTCAACTACTACTACTAAGTCTACTACTACTACTTTAACTACACATACTTCTACTATTTTAACAAGTACTACTGCTACTACTTTAGCTACATTTACTTCTACTACTACTACTACTACTACTACTACTACTACTACTACTACTACTACTACTTAAACTACTGCTACTGCTGCTACTTTTTAACTGCTATTACTAATACTACTTTAACAACTACTATAACTTCTTCAAGTACTACTTCTTTAAGTGCTACTACTACTACTGCTACTTTAACTACTACTACTACTTTAACTTCTACTTTTACTACTTCTTTAACTACTACTTCTACTAGTACTTCTTTAATCACAATTACTGCTACTTTAACTACTTCTACTACTATTTCTGCTGCTACTACTACTACTACTGCTACTACTACTACTACTACTACTACTACTACTACTACTACTACTTCTACTACTACTACTATAACTACAACTGCTACTACTTTAACTACTTCTACTACTTTAACTTCTACTACTACTAATACTTTAATTACTACTACTTCTACTTTAACTATTACTACTACTACTACTTTATCTGTTTCTACTTCTTCTACTTCTACGTCTACTACTTTAACAACTACTACTACTACTTCTACTACTACTATAACTTCTACTACTACTTTAACTACTGCAACGACTACAAATTTAACTACTATGACTAATACTACTTTAACTTTTGCTACTACTACTTTAATTACTACTACTTCAAATCCTACTACTACTTTAACTACTACTGCTACAATAACTACTGCTACTACTACTACTTTAACTACTACTACTACTTTAACTACTATTACTACTACTTCTTTAACTACTACTACTACTTCTTTAACTACTCCTGCTACTCCTATTTTAACACCAACTAATACTACTATTTTAACTACTTCTATTACTACTTTAAATACTTCTTCTACTACTTCTTTAACTACTACCACTACTACAACTTTTACTACTGCTACTACTACTACTTCTACTACTACTTCTACAACAACTACTACTGTAACTACTACTAGTTTTACTACTTTAACTATTTCTAATGCTTCTACTGCTTTAACTACCTCTACTACTGTTACTACTTTAACTACAACTTCTGCTACTTTAAATACTACTTCTACTATTAAAAACTACTACTTTAACTGCTACTACTACTGCTGCTACTACTTCAACAACAACTGCTACTTACTGCTACTGCTACTACTTCTTTAACTACTACTGCTAACAATACTTCTTTAACTACCACTACTTCTTTAACTACTACTACTACTACCACTTCTACTTTAACCACTACTACTTTAACTTCTACTACCACTACTACTGTTACTACTTTTATTTCTACTACTGCTACTACTTTAACTACTACAACTGCTGCTAGTTTAACAACTACTACTACTGATTTATCTACTCCTACTCTTACTCCTCCTCCTCCTACTACTACTACTACTACTTCTTCTTCATTACTGCTACTATTACTACTTCTTTACTTATTCTTCTTTAACTACTGCTACTACTACTACTACTACTACTACTACTGCTACTACTACTACCACTACTACTACTTTAACTACTTCTACAACTTTAACTACTACTATTTTAACTGCTACAACTACTTTAACTACTACCACTACTTTAACTACTACTACTACTTTAACTGCTGCTACTACTACTACTTAACTTCTTCAACTACTGCTACTAATAATACTACTACTATTACTACTACTACTACTACTACTACTACTACTACTACTACTACCACTACTACTACTACTACTACTACTACTACTACTACTACTACTACTACGGTAACTACTACTACTACTTTAACTGCTACAACTACTTTAACTGCTGCTACTGCTACTACTTTAACTGCTGCTACTGCTACTACTTTACTTCTTCTTCTTTAACTACTGCTACTAATAAAACTACTACTATTACTACTTCTACTACTACTACTACCACCACTACTACTACTACTACTACTGCTACTACTACTACTGCTACTACTTTAACTACTACGACTACTCCTTTAACTACTACAACTTTAAGTACTACTAATTCAACTACTACTCCTACTACTTTAAGTACTACTACTCTAACTACTACTTCTACTGCTACATTAACTACTACTTCTACTACTACTACTGCTACTTCTACTACTTCTGCTACTACTTTAACTACTACTGCTACTTCTTTAACTACTACTGCTTCTACTGCTACTACTGCTTTATCTACTACTTCTTTAAATACCACTACTTTAACTGCTGCTAGTACTACTTTTACTATTACTACTTCAACTGCGTCTACTACTTTTAGAAACCACTGCTACTACTATTATAACTACTTCATCTACATCTACTACTACTTAAACTGCAACTACTACTACTACTGCTTTAACTACTACTACTTCTTTAACTACTACTACTTTAACTACTACTACTACTACTACTACTACTACTACTAGTACTACTACTTTAACTACTACTACTACTACTACTACTACTACTTTAACTACTACTACTGCTACTACTTTAACTACCACTACTACTGCTTCTTTAATACTGCTACTAATTATAATACTACTTTAACTACTACTAATAATTAAACTACTACTACTTCTACTATAACTACAACTACTTCTACTTTAACTAATACTACAACAACTACTACTTTAACTACTACTACTCCTACTACTGCTACTACTTCTGTAACTGCTACTACTACTACTACTATTACTACTACTGCTTCTTGTTCTACGTTAACTACAACTACTACTTTAACTGTAACTACTGCTACTATTTTATTTAGTACTACCACTGCTACTTTAACATCTACTGCTTCTACTTCTACTTTAACTACTACTACTACTACTACTTGAACTACTGCTACTACTTTTTAACTACTATTGCTAATGCTATTACAACTACTATTACTACTTTAACTACTATTCTTTAACTGCTACTACTATTCTTTAGCTGCTACTACTATTCTTTAACTTCTGCTACTGCTTTAACTACTACTGCTGCTACTACTACTACTACTACTACTACTTTAACTACTACTACTGCTACTACTACTACTACTGCTACTGTTATTTTAACTACTACTACTACTGCTACTACTTTAACTACTACTTCTGCTATTTCTGTAAGTACTACTACTTTTACTACTACTACTACTATTACTAATCTTATTACTACTTCGACTTTAACTCTTACTGCTACTACTACGTTAACTACTTGTACTACTTCTACTAGTTTTACTACTACTACTACTGCCACTTTAACTACTACTACTACTACTAGTACTACTTTAACTACTTTTACTATTCTTCTGCTACGATTACTGCTACTACTACTACTACTTCTTTAACTACTACTACTACAACTTCTTTTACTATTACTACTGCTACTACTACTACTAATACTACTACTTCTACTCCTACTACTACTACTACTTTAAATGCTACTACTTCTTCTACTTTAACTACTAATGCTGTTATTGCTTTAAATACTACTACTGCTACTAATACTACTTTAACTTCTAATACTACTTCTACTACTTTAACTACAACTACTACTACTTTAACTTCTACTACTACAGCTGCTTTAACTACTACTACTGCTGCTACTTTAACTACTACTACTACTTTAACAACTACTACTACTTCTCCTACTTTAACTACAACTACTACTACTTTAACTTCTACTACTACAGCTATTTTAACTACTACTACTGCTGCTACTACTTTAACTGCTACTACTACTACTACTACTACTAGTACTTTAACTACAACTTCTACTACTTTTTTAACTACTACTACCACTTTAACTACTACTACTACTACTACTACTTTAATTTTAACTACGGCTACTACTTTAACTACTTCAACTGCTACTAATATAACTACTACTGCTACTTTATGTACTACTGCTAATTCTTCTACTGCTACTACTGCTACTACTACTACTACTACTGCTACTACTACTACTACTACTATTGTAACTACTACTACTACTACTATTTTGTCTACTACTACTACTACTACTACTACTACTACTACTTCTACTACTTTAACTACTGCAACTACTACTACTTTAACTACTATTACTACTACGACTTTCACTACTGCTACTACTACTTTTACTACTACTTTTACTACTTCAACTGCTACTACTACTTTAACTCATCCTGCTACTACTGTTACTACTACTTTAACTACTACCGCTACTTGAACGACTACTACTGCTACTTTTTGACAACTACTTTAACTACTACTACTACTTCTTTAACTACTACTGCTACTACTACTTTAACTACTACTACTAATTCAACGACAACTATTTTTACTACTTTAACTACAATTACTGCTACGTAAACTACTTCTACTACTACTACTGCTACTTCTGCTACCAATAATTTAACTACAACTACTACTACTACTTTAACTACTACTACGACTACTACTACTACTTTAACTACAACTACTACTATTTTAGCTAATACTACTTCTACTACTATTTTCACTAATACTACTACTACTTTATCTACTACTACTACTTCTACTACTACAACTACTACTACTTTAACTACTACTTTAACTACTGCAACGACTACTTCTTTAACTACTATTACTAATACTACGTTAACTACTGCTACTACTACTTTAACTTCTACTACTTAACTGCTACTACTACTTTAAGTACCACTGCTACTACTACTTTAACCACTACAACTACTTTAACTACTTCTACTTCTCCTACTTTAACTGCAACTACTGCTACTACTGCTGCTACTACTACTACTACTACTTTAACTACTACTTCTACTTTAACTACTACTACTGCTACTACTTTAACTACTACTACTTCTTTAACTGCTTCTACTACTACTACTTTAACTACTACTGCTACTACTTTAACTTCTATTGGTACTTAACTTACTACTACTACTTCTACTACTACTTCAACTACTACTACTGCTACTACTACTTTAAATACTACTACTACTTAAACATCTTCTACTTTCACTACATCTTCTGCTACTTCTTCAATTACTACTACCACTTTCATTTCTACTACTACTACTACTTCAACTGCTACTGCTAGTTTAACTACTACAACTTCTTTACTCCTACTACTCCTACTACTACTTTAACTACTACTACTACTTTAACTACTACTACTACTACTACTTTAACTACTACCACTACTTTAACTACTACTACTACTACTACTACTACTACTACTGCTACTTCTACTACTACTACTTCTACTACTACTACTTCTACTACTACTACCACTACTACTTTAACTACTACTACTACTACCACTTCTACTACTTGAATTTCTACTTCTGCTACTACTACTTCTACTACTACTAACTACTACTGCTTCTTCTTTAAGTGCGACTGCTTCTTTAACTACTACTACTACAACTAATTTAACTACTTCTACTAGTACTACTTCCACTACTACTTCTTTAACTACTCCCACTACTACTATTAAAACTACTACTACTCCTACTACTACTTAAACAACAACTACTACTACTACTACTACAACTACTTTAACTGTTGTTACTACTACTACTTCTACTGCTACTACTGCTACTACTACTTTAACTACTACTACTACTACTTTTACTACTACTACTGCTACTACTTTAACTGCTACTTCTACTTCTTTAACTACTACTTCTCCTCTTACTACTACTACTTTTACTACTACTTCTATTACTACTACTACTACTACTACTACTACTACTTTAACTACTACTACTTTAACTGCTTCTGCTACTACTACTTTATCTAGTACTACTACTATTTCTACTACTACTTTACTACTACAACTGCTGCTAATACTACGAATTTAACTACTACTACTACTTTAACTACTACTACTTCTTTAACTGCTTCTACTACTACTACTTTAACTACTACTGCTACTACTTTAACTTCTATTGGTACTTAACCTACTACTACTACTTCTACTACTACTTCAACTACTACTACTGCTACTACTACTTTAAATACTACTACTACTTAAACATCTTCTACTTTCACTACATCTTCTGCTACTTCTTCAATTACTACTACCACTTTAATTTCTACTACTACTACTACTTCAACTGCTACTGCTAGTTAAGTACTACAACTTCTTTACTCCTACTACTCCTACTACTACTTTAACTACTACTACTACTTTAACTACTACTACTACTTTAACTACTACTACTACTACTACTTTAACTACTACCACTACTTTAACTACTACTACTACTACTACTACTACTACTACTGCTACTTCTACTACCACTACTTCTACTACTACTACTTCTACTACTACTACCACTACTACTTTAACTACTACTACTACTACCACTTCTACAACTTGAATTTCTACTTCTGCTACTACTACTTCTACTACTACTAACTACTACTGCTTCTTCTTTAAGTGCGACTGCTTCTTTAACTACTACTACTACAACTAATTTAACTACTTCTACTAGTACTACTTCCACTTCTACTACTACTACTTTAACTTCTACTACTTAACTACTACTACTACTTTAACTACTACTACTACTACTACTACTTTAACTACTACTTCTACTACTTAAACTACTACCACTACTACTACTACTACTTTAACTACTACTGCTACTATTACTTAAACTACTGCTACTACTACTACTACTAAGTAAACTACTACTACTACTACTACTACTACTACTACTACTACTACTACTACTACTACTTTAACTACTTTAACTTCTCCTACTACTACTTTAAATACTGCTACTACTTTAACTACAACTACTTCATCTTCTTTAACTACAACTACTGCTACTACTACTACTACTACTACTACTAGTACTTTAACTACTACTACTACCTTAACCACTTCTGCTACTACTACTTTAACACCTGCTACTCTAATTACTACTTCTACTACTACTTTAACTACTACTACTACTACTTTTAACTACAACTACTACTACTTTTACTACTGCTATTACTTCTACTCCTTTAACTACTGGAGATTGATCATGAAATCTTTTCTACGGTCATTTTCTCCCTTCCGCTGATTCAAGAAGGGCAGTTGTCAGTTTCTGGCGAAAGAATGTGCACTGTACTGGTTAACAGCTTATGTATAAGCCTGCCCAGGAAAGTGTTGATACGTAAACTTACCGGCTCAAAAATGACCTAAATAGTGTTGACTGGGCCGTAAAACTCCAAAACAAACAAACAAAACTAACTACTACTACTACTACTACTACTACTACTACTTCAACTACTACTACTAAGTCTACTACTACTACTTTAACTACACATACTTCTACTATTTTAACAAGTACTACTGCTACTACTTTAGCTACATTTACTTCTACTACTACTACTACTACTACTACTACTACTACTACTACTACTACTACTTAAACTACTGCTACTGCTGCTACTTTTTAACTGCTATTACTAATACTACTTTAACAACTACTATAACTTCTTCAAGTACTACTTCTTTAAGTGCTACTACTACTACTGCTACTTTAACTACTACTACTACTTTAACTTCTACTTTTACTACTTCTTTAACTACTACTTCTACTAGTACTTCTTTAATCACAATTACTGCTACTTTAACTACTTCTACTACTATTTCTGCTGCTACTACTACTACTACTGCTACTACTACTACTACTACTACTACTACTACTACTACTACTACTTCTACTACTACTACTATAACTACAACTGCTACTACTTTAACTACTTCTACTACTTTAACTTCTACTACTACTAATACTTTAATTACTACTACTTCTACTTTAACTATTACTACTACTACTACTTTATCTGTTTCTACTTCTTC
Organism: Lucinisca nassula; assembly: GCA_963580285.1. NCBI lineage: Eukaryota > Metazoa > Mollusca > Bivalvia > Lucinida > Lucinidae > Lucinisca > Lucinisca nassula. The sequence continues at coordinate 41,737,845 of OY757018.1, forward strand.
TACTTCTACGTCTACTACTTTAACAACTACTACTACTACTTCTACTACTACTATAACTTCTACTACTACTTTAACTACTGCAACGACTACAAATTTAACTACTATGACTAATACTACTTTAACTTTTGCTACTACTACTTTAATTACTACTACTTCAAATCCTACTACTACTTTAACTACTACTGCTACAATAACTACTGCTACTACTACTACTTTAACTACTACTACTACTTTAACTACTATTACTACTACTTCTTTAACTACTACTACTACTTCTTTAACTACTCCTGCTACTCCTATTTTAACACCAACTAATACTACTATTTTAACTACTTCTATTACTACTTTAAATACTTCTTCTACTACTTCTTTAACTACTACCACTACTACAACTTTTACTACTGCTACTACTACTACTTCTACTACTACTTCTACAACAACTACTACTGTAACTACTACTAGTTTTACTACTTTAACTATTTCTAATGCTTCTACTGCTTTAACTACCTCTACTACTGTTACTACTTTAACTACAACTTCTGCTACTTTAAATACTACTTCTACTATTAAAAACTACTACTTTAACTGCTACTACTACTGCTGCTACTACTTCAACAACAACTGCTACTTACTGCTACTGCTACTACTTCTTTAACTACTACTGCTAACAATACTTCTTTAACTACCACTACTTCTTTAACTACTACTACTACTACCACTTCTACTTTAACCACTACTACTTTAACTTCTACTACCACTACTACTGTTACTACTTTTATTTCTACTACTGCTACTACTTTAACTACTACAACTGCTGCTAGTTTAACAACTACTACTACTGATTTATCTACTCCTACTCTTACTCCTCCTCCTCCTACTACTACTACTACTACTTCTTCTTCATTACTGCTACTATTACTACTTCTTTACTTATTCTTCTTTAACTACTGCTACTACTACTACTACTACTACTACTACTGCTACTACTACTACCACTACTACTACTTTAACTACTTCTACAACTTTAACTACTACTATTTTAACTGCTACAACTACTTTAACTACTACCACTACTTTAACTACTACTACTACTTTAACTGCTGCTACTACTACTACTTAACTTCTTCAACTACTGCTACTAATAATACTACTACTATTACTACTACTACTACTACTACTACTACTACTACTACTACTACCACTACTACTACTACTACTACTACTACTACTACTACTACTACTACGGTAACTACTACTACTACTTTAACTGCTACAACTACTTTAACTGCTGCTACTGCTACTACTTTAACTGCTGCTACTGCTACTACTTTACTTCTTCTTCTTTAACTACTGCTACTAATAAAACTACTACTATTACTACTACTACTACTACTACTACTACCACCACTACTACTACTACTACTACTGCTACTACTACTACTGCTACTACTTTAACTACTACGACTACTCCTTTAACTACTACAACTTTAAGTACTACTAATTCAACTACTACTCCTACTACTTTAAGTACTACTACTCTAACTACTACTTCTACTGCTACATTAACTACTACTTCTACTACTACTACTGCTACTTCTACTACTTCTGCTACTACTTTAACTACTACTGCTACTTCTTTAACTACTACTGCTTCTACTGCTACTACTGCTTTATCTACTACTTCTTTAAATACCACTACTTTAACTGCTGCTAGTACTACTTTTACTATTACTACTTCAACTGCGTCTACTACTTTTAGAAACCACTGCTACTACTATTATAACTACTTCATCTACATCTACTACTACTTAAACTGCAACTACTACTACTACTGCTTTAACTACTACTACTTCTTTAACTACTACTACTTTAACTACTACTACTACTACTACTACTACTACTACTACTAGTACTACTACTTTAACTACTACTACTACTACTACTACTACTACTTTAACTACTACTACTGCTACTACTTTAACTACCACTACTACTGCTTCTTTAATACTGCTACTAATTATAATACTACTTTAACTACTACTAATAATTAAACTACTACTACTTCTACTATAACTACAACTACTTCTACTTTAACTAATACTACAACAACTACTACTTTAACTACTACTACTCCTACTACTGCTACTACTTCTGTAACTGCTACTACTACTACTACTATTACTACTACTGCTTCTTGTTCTACGTTAACTACAACTACTACTTTAACTGTAACTACTGCTACTATTTTATTTAGTACTACCACTGCTACTTTAACATCTACTGCTTCTACTTCTACTTTAACTACTACTACTACTACTACTTGAACTACTGCTACTACTTTTTAACTACTATTGCTAATGCTATTACAACTACTATTACTACTTTAACTACTATTCTTTAACTGCTACTACTATTCTTTAGCTGCTACTACTATTCTTTAACTTCTGCTACTGCTTTAACTACTACTGCTGCTACTACTACTACTACTACTACTACTACTACTACTTTAACTACTACTACTGCTACTACTACTACTACTGCTACTGTTATTTTAACTACTACTACTACTGCTACTACTTTAACTACTACTTCTGCTATTTCTGTAAGTACTACTACTTTTACTACTACTACTACTATTACTAATCTTATTACTACTTCGACTTTAACTCTTACTGCTACTACTACGTTAACTACTTGTACTACTTCTACTAGTTTTACTACTACTACTACTGCCACTTTAACTACTACTACTACTACTAGTACTACTTTAACTACTTTTACTATTCTTCTGCTACGATTACTGCTACTACTACTACTACTTCTTTAACTACTACTACTACAACTTCTTTTACTATTACTACTGCTACTACTACTACTAATACTACTACTTCTACTCCTACTACTACTACTACTTTAAATGCTACTACTTCTTCTACTTTAACTACTAATGCTGTTATTGCTTTAAATACTACTACTGCTACTAATACTACTTTAACTTCTAATACTACTTCTACTACTTTAACTACAACTACTACTACTTTAACTTCTACTACAGCTGCTTTAACTACTACTACTGCTGCTACTTTAACTACTACTACTACTTTAACAACTACTACTACTTCTCCTACTTTAACTACAACTACTACTACTTTAACTTCTACTACTACAGCTATTTTAACTACTACTACTGCTGCTACTACTTTAACTGCTACTACTACTACTACTACTACTAGTACTTTAACTACAACTTCTACTACTTTTTTAACTACTACTACCACTTTAACTACTACTACTACTACTACTACTTTAATTTTAACTACGGCTACTACTTTAACTACTTCAACTGCTACTAATATAACTACTACTGCTACTTTATGTACTACTGCTAATTCTTCTACTGCTACTACTGCTACTACTACTACTACTACTGCTACTACTACTACTACTACTATTGTAACTACTACTACTACTACTATTTTGTCTACTACTACTACTACTACTACTACTACTACTACTTCTACTACTTTAACTACTGCAACTACTACTACTTTAACTACTATTACTACTACGACTTTCACTACTGCTACTACTACTTTTACTACTACTTTTACTACTTCAACTGCTACTACTACTTTAACTCATCCTGCTACTACTGTTACTACTACTTTAACTACTACCGCTACTTGAACGACTACTACTGCTACTTTTTGACAACTACTTTAACTACTACTACTACTTCTTTAACTACTACTGCTACTACTACTTTAACTACTACTACTAATTCAACGACAACTATTTTTACTACTTTAACTACAATTACTGCTACGTAAACTACTTCTACTACTACTACTGCTACTTCTGCTACCAATAATTTAACTACAACTACTACTACTACTTTAACTACTACTACGACTACTACTACTACTTTAACTACAACTACTACTATTTTAGCTAATACTACTTCTACTACTATTTTCACTAATACTACTACTACTTTATCTACTACTACTACTTCTACTACTACAACTACTACTACTTTAACTACTACTTTAACTACTGCAACGACTACTTCTTTAACTACTATTACTAATACTACGTTAACTACTGCTACTACTACTTTAACTTCTACTACTTAACTGCTACTACTACTTTAAGTACCACTGCTACTACTACTTTAACCACTACAACTACTTTAACTACTTCTACTTCTCCTACTTTAACTGCAACTACTGCTACTACTGCTGCTACTACTACTACTACTACTTTAACTACTACTTCTACTTTAACTACTACTACTGCTACTACTTTAACTACTACTACTATTACTTCTTTAATACTACTCCTACTAATGATACTTCTTTAACTACAACTTATTATTTAAATACTTCTACTACTTCTTCTACTTTAACTACAACCACTTCTACTTTAACTACTACTTCTCCTACTACTGGTATTGCTTCTTTAACTGCTACTTCTACTAATACTACTACTACTTTTAAATAACTACTGCTTCTAATTTAACTAGTACTACTACTGCTACTTTAACTACTACTACTACTGCTACTACTACTACTACTACTTCTACTACTACTACTTCTTTAACTTCTGTTACTGCTACTACTTTAAACTACTGTTACTAATACTATTTTAACTACTGCTACTACTTTAATAACTATTCTTTAACTGCTGCTACTGCTTTAACTACTACTGCTACTACTACTACTGCTACTACTACTACTTCAACTACTAGTACTACTTTAACTACAACTACTACTATTACTTTATTTTCTACTACTACTGCTACTACTTTTACTACAACTTCTACTACTTCTTTAACTACTTCTACTTTTACTACTACTACTATTACTACTAGTATTACTACTACTATTACAACTACGACTTCAGCTCTTACTGCTACTACTACGTTAACTTTTTGTACTACTACTGCTACACTTTTACTACTACTACTACTACTACTACCTCTTTAACTACTTCTACTATTAGTACTTCTTTAACTACTACTACTTTTGCTACTACTACTACAACTACAACTACTACTACTACTTCTACTACTACTACTACTACTACTTTAAATACTTCTACTACTACTACTACTTTAACTACTTCTACTACTACTAAAACTACTACAACAACTACTCTTACTTTAACTACTATTTAACTACTAATACTCCTATTGCTTAAAATGCTACTACTACTACTAATACTACTTTAACTTCTACTACTACTTTAACTACTACTACTAGTTCTACTACTTTAACTACAACTACTACAACTACTTTAACTACTACAACGGCTACTACTACTGCTACTACTACTACTACTTCTACTTTAACTGCTACTTCTACTACTTTAACTACAACTTCTACTACTATTTTAAATACTACTACTACTTTACATTCAACTACTACTACTACTATTACTACTTCAACTACTACTGCTTTAACTACTACTACTGCTAATGTAACTACTGCTACTACTACTACTACTTTAATTTCAACTACTACTACTACTACTATTTTATCTACTACTACTACTACTATTTTATCTACTACTACTACTACTACTACTACTACTTAAACTACTACTTAAACTACTACTACTTCTACTACTTTATCCACTGCAACTACTACTACTTTAACTACTATTACTACTACTACTTCAACTACTGCTACTACTACTTTAACTACTACTACTTCAACTGCTGCTACTACTTTAACTCCTACTGCTACTTCTACTACTGCTACTACTTCTACTTAAACTACAACTACTACTTTATTAGAAGCCTCCGTGGTGCAGTGGTTACGCTACTCGCCTTATAAACCAGGGATCGCAGGATCGATCCCGGGCTTCTCCAGACTTTCGGATG
>OY757018.1:45443457-45839028 GCA_963580285.1 Lucinisca nassula
ACAAAAATCACTGATGACTGAATAAGTAATCTGTTCAAGGGAAACTACTCAATAATTATCCATGTCATTTGACGTTTCAGAACTCAGGCTGAACGGGTGTGTGAGTGGGTGAGTTTTAGTTTTACATCCCACCAACAGCTAAGATCATACGGAGACGGGACCTCGGTTTAAAGACTCATCCGAAAGTCTGGGCTGAAAGGGTGCGAAGGCTGATCTGCATCATCACTGGTTGCCAATGATCTGCAAAGACTCTGATCAAAATGCGCAGCAAGTGTTTGCAGTATCCCCGCGGCTTGACCAGTCTGCGACAGTATTACACCGTAAACAGCGTAGCACAACACCTTGCAAAGACCCAGATCAACATGCGCAACCCGGGCAACCTTTTTTCTCACCTATTTCTGAGTAGCCCTGCAAAAGGCTCTTGGGGTCAGCGAAGACTGAGCAGTTTGCAATGATACGCAGGCTACTCCGAGTCTTCACTGGTCGCACGATACTCATAGACTTAGACCAGCATGCGCAACCACTAAGTAAGTCAGAACAACATGCGCAACAACTATGTAAGTCCGTTTGGATAACCCAGCTTGTAAAATCAGCGATGCACAGACTGATGCGAGTCGATACTGTTGAGCAATGACCTGCTCATCCAATCAATACGGCAAATGAAGGCTTGCGCGCATGCGCTGACTGATCCGAGACTTCAATGCTTACTGTAGTTAATTACTCCGGTTTACGCCCTCCTGATTGACAATCAGATCGGCTCTATATGTGATATAATCTTGAAAGGACCGTAACCCCAACCCAAATAAAACTTGATTCCCTTGAAATATGAATGCATAATTTTCCCGCGTGCGAATTTCCCGCCTTTTATTACACACGCCATTTATTTCACGTGCGTTATGTCGCTTCTCGGTTATGAAAATTTCACGTTTTTTTTCCCAAATATTGGAGCCCGAGCGACTGTTGCATGTGCCCGAACATGGCAGGGGCTAATAAGTCATAATTATTCGAATCATCATACGAATGTTTTTGTTTTTAGCTCACCTGTCACGTAGTGACAAGGTGAGCTTTTGTGATCACTTTTTGTCCCTCGTCCGTCCGTGCGTGCGTCCGTAAACAATTTCAAATAAGTATATCTCTAATATCCCATGGTCAATCTTTATCAAATTTCATGAGAAGCATCATCAGGTAGGGGGAAAGGCTGCATAAGGTTTTTGGGCTGATCAGATTGGAATTGTGGTTGCCATGGCAACATATAGCTCCCATAGACTTACAATGGGAAAAAATTAAAATATCTTCTTCTCTGAAACCACAGGGCCCAGAGCTTAGATATTTAGCATGTATTAACGGCCAGTGGTCATCAACATAATTCCTGCCAATCATGCTCCTGGCGTCCAAATTGGCCACGCCCTGGGGCCCCTTCGCTCCCATAGACTCATAATGGAACAAAAAGCTTCAAAAATCTTCTTCTCGGAAACCACAGGGCCCAGAGCTAAGATATTTAGCATGTAGCAATGGCAAGTGGTCACCTACATAATTCCTGCCAATCATGCCCCTGGGGTCCAAATTAGCCACACCCCGGGGCCCCTTAGCTTCCATAGACTAATAATGGAAAAAAGCTTCAGAAATCTTCTTCTCTGAAACCACAGGGTCCAGAGCTTAGATATTTAGCATGTAGCAATGGCCAGAGGTCACCTACATAATTCCTGCCATTCATGCCCCTGGGGTCCAAATTGGCCACGCCCCGGGGCCCCTTCGCTCCCATAGACTCATAATGGAACAAAAAGCTTCAAAAATCTTCTTCTCCGAAACCACAGGGCCCAGAGCTTAAATTTAGCATGTAGCAATGGCAAGTGGTCACCTACATAATTCCTGCCAATCATGCCCCTGGGGCCCAAATTGGCCACACCCCGGGGCCCCTTAGCTTCCATAGACTCATAATGGAAAAAAGCTTCAAAAATCTTCTTCTCTGAAACGACAGGGTCCAGAGCTTGGATATTTAGCATGTAGCAATGGCCAGTGGTCACCTGCATAATTCCTGCCAATCATGCCCCTGGGGTCCAAATTGGCCACGCCCCGGGGCCCCTTTGCTCCCATAGACTCATAATGGAACAAAAAGCTTCAAAAATCTTCTTCTCGGAACCCACAGGGCCCAGAGCTTAGATATTTAGCATGTAGCAATGGCAAGTGGTCACCTACATAATTCCTGCCAATCATACCCCTGGGGTCCAAAGGGGCCATGCCCCGGGGCCCTTTAGCTCCTATAGACTCATAATGGAAAAAAGCTTCAAAAATCTTCTTCTCTGAAACCACAGGGCCCAGAGCTGAGATATTTGGCATGTAGCAACCGCAAGTGGTCACCTACATAATTCCTGCCAGTCATGCTCCTGGGGCCCAAATTGGCCACACCCCGGGGCCCCTAAGCTCCCATAGACTCATATTGGAAAAAAGCTTCAAAAATCTTCTTCTCTGAAACCACGGGGTCCAGAGCTTAGATATTTAGCATGTAGCAAAGGCTTGTGGTCACCTTCATAATTCCTGCCAATCATGCCCCTGGGTTCCAAATGGGGATGCTCCGGGGACCCTTCGCTCCCATAGACTCATAATGGAACAAAAAGCTTCAAAAATCTTCTTCTTTGAAACCACAAGGCCCAGAGCTTAGATATTTAGCATGTAGCAATGGCAAGTGGTCACCTACATAATTCCTGCCAATCATGCCCCTGGTGTCAAAATGAGCCACGCCCCGGGCCCTTTAGCTCCTGTAGACTCATAATGGAAAAAAAGCTTCAAAAATCTTCTTCTCTGAAACCACAGGGTCCCAAGCTGAGATATTTGGCATGTAGCAACGGCAAGTGGTAACCTACATAATTCCAGCCATTCATGTCCCTGGGGTCCAAATGGGCCACATCCCGGGGCCCCTTAGCTCCCATCGACATATAATGGAAAAAAAGCTTCAAAAACCTTCTTCTCTGAAACCACAGGACCCAGAGCTTAGATATTTAGCATGTAGCAGCCGCCAGTGGTCCCTACATAATTCCTGCCAATCATGCCCCTGGGTTCCAAATGAACGACGCCCGGGGCCCCTTCGCTCCCACAGACTCATAATGGAACAAAAAGCTTCAAAAATCTTCTTCTCGGAAACCACAGGGCCCAGAGCTTAGATATTTAGCATGTTGCAATGGCAAGTGGTCACCTACATAATTCCTGCCAATCATGCGCCTGGGGTCTAAACGGGCCACGCCCCGGGGCCCTTTGGCTCCTTTAGACTTATAATGGAAAAAAGCTTCAAAAATCTTCTTCTCTGAAACCACAGGGCCCAGAGCTGAGGTATTTGCCATGTAGCAACGGCAAGTGATCACCTACATAAATCCTGCCAATCATGTCCCTTGGGGCCAAATGGGCCACACCCCGGGGCCCCTTAGCTCCCATAGACTCATAATGGAAAAAAACAAAATCCAAAAATCTTCTTCTCTGAAACCACAGGGCCCAGAGTTTAGATATTTAGCATGTAGCAAGGGCAATTGGTCACCTACATAATTCCTGCCAATCATGCCCCTGGGTTCCAAATTGGCCACACGCCCGGGCCCCTTTGCTCCCATAGACTCATAATGGAAAAAAAGCTTTAAAAAATCTTCTTCTCTGAAACCACAGCGCCCAGAGCTTAGATATTACGCACATAGCTAGGCAAGTGGTCACCTACATAATTCCTGCCAATCATGCCCCTGGGATCCAAAAGGGCCACGCCGCGGGGCCCCTTAGCTCCTATAGACTCATAATGAAAAAAAGCTTAAAAAACCTTCTTCTCTGAAACCACAGCGCCCAGAGCTTAGATATTTAGCATGTTGCAATGGCAAGTGGTCACCTACATAAATCCTGCCAATCATGCCCGTGGGGTCCAAATTGGCCACGCCCCGGGGACCCTTAGCTCCCATAGACTCTTAATGGAAAAAAGCTTCAAAAATCTTCTTCTCTGAAACCACAGGGCCCAGAGCTTAGATATTTAGCATGTAGCAATGACAAGTGGTCAACTACATAATTCCTGCCAATCATGCCCCTGGGGTCCAAATGGGCCACACCCTGGGACCCCCTTAGCTCCCATAGACTCATAATGGAAAAAAAAAACTTCAAAAATCTTCTTCTCTGAAACCACAGCGCCCAGAGCTTAGATATTTATCATGTAGCAAAGGCAAGTGGTCAACTTCATATTTCCTGCTAATCATGCCCCTGGGGTCCAAATGGGCCTCGCCCCGGGGCCCCTTAGCTCCTATAGACTCATAATGGAAAAAAGCTTCAAAAATGTTCTTCTCAGAAACTGTGAAGCACAGAACTTAGATATTTAGTATCTAGCAACATAAAATAGCCAGCTACATAAATCCTGCTAACCCTGCCCCTGGGGTCAAAATTGGCCTCGCCCCAGCTCATCACCTCCAATAGACGTATAATGGAAAAAAACTTAAAAATCTTCTCCTTTGAAACCATAAGGCCCAGAGCTTAGATTTTTAGTATGTAGCAACATCAAGTGGCCACCTACATAAATCCTGCCAGTTATGCCCCTTGGATCCAAATTGGCCCCACCCCAGGGCTCTTTAGCTTCCATAGACTTACAATTGGAGAAACTTCAAAAATCTTCTTCTCTGATACCACAGGGCCCTTATAATGAAAAAAAAAAAAAACAACTTCAAATGGGGAAAAAAATCTGCAAAAATCTTCTTCTCTGAAACCATAAGTCCCAGAGCTTAGGTATTTAGCATGTAGCAATGTCGAGTGGTCGCCTACATGAATCCTGCCAATCATGCCCCTGGGGTCCAAATCATGTGGCCCCTAAACTCCAACAAACTTATATTGGAAAAAGCTTCAAACATCTTCTTTGAAACCATGAACTACAGACCTTAGATATAGCAACACAAAATGGTCGCCTACATAAATCCTGCCAACCATGCCCTTTGGGTCAAAATTGGTCAAGCCCCAGGGCTCATTAGCTCCTATAGACTTACACTTGAAAAAACTTAAAAATATAATTTTTCTCCAAAACCATAAGGCATAGATTTTGTTTGATTTGTGGTTTTACATCCCCGTCAACACTGTATAGGTCATTTTGGAGATGTCTCTTCCAATTTTGTGGGACTTTTACCAGACACTGAGATGAAATTACATCTCAAGCCCTGTGGCCCAATGAAACCAGTAGGGTTTATAAGCATGGACACCGCTTTGCCTGAGCTTAGATATTTAGTATGTAGCAATGTCAAGTGGTCTCCTACACTAATGATTTTCTGGTACACAGGTGAGCGATATAGGGCCATTGGGCCCTCTTGTTTATTTGTTCCAAACATGTTCGCTGACCAACCACCGAAAAACGAACAAAATCATATGGTTATTATTCTTATTTTTAGCTCACCTGTCACGTAGTGACAAGGTGAGCTTTTGGGATCACTTTTTGTCCGTCGTGCGTCCGTGCGTCTCGTGCGTGCGTCCGTGCGTCCGTCCGTAAACTTTTCCTTTAAACGACATCTCCTCCTAAACCACTGATCAGATTTTGACCAAACTTCACAGGAATGATCCTAAGGTGGTCCCCTTTCAAAGTTGTTCAAATGGTTCCGGTCCGTTGCACATATAGGTCACAGGAGCCAAAAATAGATTTTTTTCACCAAAAACTTAAAAAATCTTCTTCTCTGAAACCACAAGGCCCAGGACATTGATATTTGGTATGAAGCTTCATCTAGTGGACCCCTACCAAGATTGTTCAAATTATTGTGCTGGGGCCGAAAATGCCCCCGCACCGGGGCCCTTTGGGTTTACATGGGCTTATATAGGGAAAATCTTTAAAAATCTTCTTCTCTGAAACCGCAAGGCCCAGGTCTTTGATATTTGGTATGAAGCTTCATCTAGTGGACCCCTACCAAGATTGTTCAAATTATAGTGCTGGAGATAAAAATGCCCCCGCACCGGGGCCCTTTGAATTTACATGGGCTTATATAGGGAAAATCTTTAAAATCTTCTTCTCTGAAACCACAAGGCCCAGGTCTTTGATATTTGGCATGAAGCTTCATCTAGTGGACCCCTACCAAGATTGTTCAAATTATAATGCTGGGGCCAAAAATGCCTCCGCCCCAAGGGCCCTTTTGTTTTACATGGGCTTATATAGGGAAAATCTTTAAAAATCTTCTTCTCTGAAACTGCAAGGCCCAGATCTTTGCTATTTGGTATGAAACTTCATCTAGTGGACCCCTACCAAGATTGTTCAAATTATAGTGCTGGGGCCAAAAATGCCCCCGCCTCCGGGCCCTTTGGTTTTACATAGGCTTATATAGGGAAAATCTTTAAAAATCTTCTTTTCTGAAACTGCAAGGCCCAGGTCTTTGAAATTTGATATGAAGCTTCATCTTGTGGACCTCTACCAAGATTGTTCAAATTATAGCCCTGGGGCTAAAAACGCCCCTGCTCAAGGGCCCTTTGGTTTTACATAGACTAATATAGGGAAAATCTTGAAAAATCTTCTTCTCTGAAACCACAAGGCTTAGGTCTTTGATATTTATTATGAAGCTTCAGCTAGTGGACCTCTACCAAGATTGTTCAAATTATAGCCCTGAGACCAAAAATGCCCCCGCCATGTGGCCCTTTGGTTTTACATAGACTTATATAGGGAAAATCTTTAAAAATCTTCTTCTCTGAAACCACAAGGCTTAGGTCTTTGATATTTGTTATGAAGCTTTAGCTAGTGGACCTCTACCAAGATTGTTCAAATTATAGCCCTGGGGCCAAAAATGCCCCCGCTCTGGGGCCCTTTGGTTTTACGTAGACCTATTTAGCGAAAATCTTGTTTTACATAGACTTCTTTATGCAGGGTAAACCTTTAAAATCTTCCTCTCTGAAACCACAAAGCCCAGGTCTTTCATATTCGATATGAAGCTTCATCTTGTTGACCTCTACCAAGATTGTTCAAATTATAGCCCTGGGGCCAAAATTGACTCTGCCTGGGGCTCACTTATTATACATTGTATCAGGTGAGCGAACCAGGGCCCTCTGGGCCCTCTTGTTTAATCTTAAGTTCTCTTTTTAACTGCCTCTTCTTTGTCGGCATTTTAACCGTAACAAGTAATGAGTCAGTTGAGAATAATTATGATTTACCGACCATGGCCGTTTTAATAATGATAGGGTTTACAAACTATTAGGGCCCCGCACTGAAAGTGTGGGTGCCCTATAGTAATCACTCTGTCCGTCCGTCTGTCTGTCCGTCCACAAATTTTTACTCCTCTGATAGCGCTGCCGGGGCCCTAGTCAGTTTCATTGCACATTTTATTTTTGCAATAAGATTTAAAGACACCCCGTGTCGCATAATTAATCCAGTCAATAATTATATCTACCCACGGTGTCTTAACATCTTAAATTACACATATGAGGATGCTAAGTGGCATTTATGGATGGATTTGAAACAGTGGATAAGAAAAAGCAGTGGGGGGGGGGAATGAAGAGGACACAAGGCTGGGGGAGCCGGGCACGAGGGGCGGCTAAGGAGGGCAAGGGGGCAGCCCGGGAGGGCATGGGGGCAGTCCGGGAGGACACAGGGGCAGCCTGGGAGGGCATGAGGGGCGACCCATCCCTCTGAAAGTAGCTAGCTGGAGCATTGCTATTGCACAGATGTATTATATTAACTGATTTTTCTACTTGCAGTAAATAAGCAGATCAATGACAAGGAGAGAATAGCAGCAGCAATGGAGAACCCCAACCTTAGAGACCTTGTTAATAAATGCATAGATGAAGAGGAGTCTTACCGATGACCTCAGTGGATGATAGCTTATATTTTACAGAAATTATTTATATAGTTTTACCTCCCCCTGTACGTGATATGGTGTTAACCCTTATCCTGCTGAATATTCTTTTTAGCCACACCCACTTCTGACTTTGAACGAATCAGATTGCTTGATGCCATTTATTCCTACAAATTCATAAACTGCATGTCAAACCGTGTTGATCCAGATCAGATGGCTTCATCAGAAGCCATCTGATCTGGATCTACACTGTTTGCATTGAAGCCATCTGATCTGGATTTACACTGTTTGCAAAGACAGGGGTTGTCGTGGACAGTGGGATAAGGGTGAATAAAAAATCTTCTTTTCCCGCAAACTTAACTCACACACAGATGCAGCTTCATCGCTGCATCTGTGTGTCATTTCAGTTTGCAGCAGAGGCAAATATCTATTTATTCCTGATTATGTCTCCACCACGGTTGTGAGGACAAAAAGTCATTCCCTTGCAGAAGGAAATAACTATAGTTCTGAAAAAAAAAATACTGAGTAATAAAAAAAAGAGTTTCTGCTTAATACTGAATGGTAACTTCTATTCCTTTACAGTAACTACATGTTCCTGAAATTTTTAAGGATTTTTCTGGCATTCCTTTCTTAACCAGATTATTTTTGTATTATTCTAATATAAATATGTTCTAGAAAAAAGGTTATCCTTTGGAAGCAAGGACTACAAGACAGAACTGAAAACGGTGGCGTGTACAAAATATTTCTGGGTCAGACAAGCTAGATTCACTTAGACTTCATCAGTGACCCTCAAATAGTTTCAAACTTCAGCAATGGAACCAATGATCCCAAAGGATTAGAAAATAAACCAATACTATGATGACTTCAGCAAAATAGAAACATGCCTCCAGCTACTATCCCTATTTCAAAAATCATGTAATCAGAAACTGAATATATCAGCCACAATCAGAGAAAAAAGGACTTCAGACTTGTGTATTCTATGGATGCTCCAATTATCGTAGCCTAGGTATTCCTTCAGATAGAATACAACATTCTCTCTATGCAGGACAATGGTCATTTGTATAGTGAAGGCTCTATTTAGAAAATGCATGTACACAGGTTGATCTGAGTCTTTGCTGTGCACAAATGTCCACCCTTCAAGTCGGCGTTGACTCGGCGTCAAAATTGAGTCAGTGTTTTGTGCCTGCAAGACAGACACATTTTAATTTGTTGTAGCTCATATTAGCCAAGTCATGAGAATTTTTAGCTCACCTGGGCCGAAGGCTCCAGGGGAGCTTATAGTATAGTGGGTCCTCCGTCGTCCGTCGTCCGTCCGTCCACACTTTTGAGCAGCTATATCTCTGTATCCTGCAGCCTGATCTCAATCATTTCTCACCTGTAGTATGCCTCTGGTGGGGCATTGATGACATAAACTTTTTAGCTCACCTGGGCCGAAGGCTCCAGGGGAGCTTATAGTATAGTGGGTCCTCCGTCGTCCGTCGTCCGTCCGTCCGTCGTCCGTCCACACTTTTGAGCAGCTATATCTCTGTATCCTGCAGGCTGATCTCAATCATTTCTCACCTGTAGTATGCCTCTGGTGGGGCATTGATGACATAAACATTTTTTTGAAATCGCTCTAAAACTTTGGTTCCTATGGCAACCACAAGGTCCCATAGACTTACTATGGGAAAATGCTTGTCATCACCGTAGCGCCTTCAGTTTTGATCGGATCTTTCTGAAACTTATATGTAAGGTGACTGGGGATAAAAACTCGGATGAGTTCGAAAACCGGCCAAGTCGGCCCATTTATCATAGAGTTACGTCCCTTTGATTGCTGAAAATGCCCATTTTCGACCTTGTCATCACCGTAGCCCCTTCAGTTTTGATCGGATCTTTCTGAAACTTATATATTATGTGGTTGGGGATAAAACCTCGGATGAGTTCGAAAACCGGCCTAGTCCGCTGGTCTATCATAGAGTTACGTCCCTTTGATTGCTGAAAATGCCGATTTTTGACCTTGTCATCACCGTAGCCCCTTCAGTTTTGATCGGATCTTTCTGAAACTTATATATAAGGTGGCTGTGGATAAAATCTCGGATGAGTTCGAAAACCGACCAAGTCGGCCCTTTTATCGTAGAGTAACGTCCCTTTGATTGCTGAAAATGCTGATTTTTGACCTTGTCATCACTGTAGCCCTTTCAGTTTTGATCGAATCTTTCTGAAACTTATATGTAAAGTGGCTGGGGATAAAATCTCGGATGAGTTCGAAAACCAGCCAAGTTGGTCCATTTATCACAGAGTAACGTCCCTTTGATTGCTGAAAATGCCGATTTTTGATCTTGTCATCACTGTAGCCCTTTGAGTTTTGATCGGATCTTTCTGAAACTTTTATGCAAAGTGGCTGGGGATAAAGCCTCGGATTAGTTCGCATACCGGCAAAGGTGGCCTATTTATCATAGAGTTAGGTCCCTTTGATTGCTGAAAATGTTGATTTTTGACCTTGTCAACACTATAGCCCCTTCAGTTTTGATCGGATCTTTCTGAAACTTATATGTAAGGTGGCTGGGGATAAAACCTCGGATGCGTTCGAAAACCGGCCAAGTTGCCCCATTAACTATATAGTTATGTCCCTTTGATGGCTGAAAATGTCGATTTTTTACCTTGTCATCACCGTAGCCCCTTCAGTTTTGACCGAATCTTTCTGAAACCTATATGTAAGGTGACTGGAGATAAAACCTAGGATGAGTTTGAATACCGGCCAAGTTGGCCCATTTATCATTGATTTACGTCCCTTTGATTGCTGAAAATGCCGATTTTTGACCTTGTCATCACCATAGCCCCTTCAGTTTTGATCGGATCTTTCTGAAACTTATATGTAAGGTGGCTGGGGATAAAATCTTGGATAAGTTCGAAAACAGGCCAAGTCAGCCCATTTATCGTAGAGTTCTGTCCCTTTGATGGCTGAAAATGTTGATTTTTGACCTTGTCATTACCGTAGCCCCTTCAGTTTTGATCGGAATTTTCTGAAACTTATATGTAAGGTGGCTGGGGATGAAACCTCGGATGAGTTCGAAAACTGGCCAAGTCGGCTCATTTATTTTAGAGTAACATCCCTTTGATTGCTAAAAATGCCAAATTTTGACCTTGTCATCACCCTAGCCCCTTCAGTTTTGATCTGATCTTTCTGAAACTTATACGTGAGGTGGCTGGGAATAAATTCTTGGATGAGTTTGAATACTGGCCAAGTCTGATCGGATCTTTCTGAAACTTACATGTAAGGTGGCTGGGAATAAAACCTCAGGTGAGTTCGAATACCGGCCAAGTCGGCACATTTATCATAGAGTGACGTGCCTTTGATTGCTGAAAATGCCTATTTTCGACATTGTTATCACTGCTGCCCCTTTAGTTTTGAACGGATCTTCATGAACCTTACAAACAAGGAAGTCAGGCAGAAAGCTTGGAGGAGTTTGAAAACTCTTGTTTTTGAACTTGTCATCACCATAGCCACTTCAGTTTAGATCAGATCTTCTTAGCAAGTCAGGAATAAAAGCTTGAATGAGTTTGAAAACCGGTGAGGTCAGCCTGTTTATCATAGAGTTAAATTCTACTTGATTTTCAGAAAATGCTTACCCTGTCATCACCATGTCCTCCCATAAAGCCTTCAGTAAAGGTTGGCACTTCCTTAAACTTTGAATCTGTTAGCTCAGGTGAGCGATACAGGACCAAGCTAGCTTTGTCCTCTTGTTTTTGAAATCACTCTAAAACTTTGGTTCCTTTGGCAACCACAAGGTCCCATAGACTTACTATGGGAAAATGCTTGTCATCACCGTAGCGCCTTCAGTGACGATCGGATCTTTCTGAAACTTATATGTAAGGTGACTGGGGATAAAAACTCGAATGAGTTCGAAAACCGGCCAAGTCGACCCATTTATCATAGAGTTACGTCCCTTTGATTGCTGAAAATGTCCATTTTCGACCTTGTCATCACCGTAGCCCCTTCAGTTTTGATCGGATCTTTCTGAAACTTATATGTAATGTGGCTGGGCATAAAACCTCGGATAAGTTCGAAAACCAGCCTAGTCCGCTGGTTTATCATAGAGTTACGTCCCTTTGATTGCTGAAAATGCCATTTTTGACCTTGTCATCACCGTAGCCCCTTCAGTTTTGATCGGATCTTTCTGAAACTTATATGTAAGGTGGCTGTGGATAAAAACTCGAATGAGTTCGAAAACCGGCCAAGTCGACCCATTTATCATAGAGTTACGTCCCTTTGATTGCTGAAAATGTCCATTTTCGACCTTGTCATCACCGTAGCCCCTTCAGTTTTGATCGGATCTTTCTGAAACTTATATGTAATGTGGCTGGGCATAAAACCTCGGATAAGTTCGAAAACCAGCCTAGTCCGCTGGTTTATCATAGAGTAACGTCCCTTTGATGGCTGAAAATGCTGATTTTTGACCTTGTCATCACTGTAGCCCTTTCAGTTTTGATCGAATCTTTCTGAAACTTATATGTAAAGTGGCTGGGGATAAAATCTCGGATG
This sequence comes from Lucinisca nassula, assembly GCA_963580285.1. Lineage (NCBI taxonomy): Eukaryota > Metazoa > Mollusca > Bivalvia > Lucinida > Lucinidae > Lucinisca > Lucinisca nassula. The sequence goes on from OY757018.1 coordinate 45,455,743, forward strand.
AGTTCGCAAACCAGCCAAGTTGGTCCATTTATCACAGAGTAACGTCCCCTTGATTGCTGAAAATGCCGATTTTTGACCTGGTCATCACCGTAGCCCTTTGAGTTTTGATGGGATCTTTCTGAAACTAATATGCAAGGTGGCTGGGGATAAAGCCTCGGATGAGTTCGCATACCGGCAAAGGTGGCCTATTTATCATAGAGTTAGGTCCCTTTGATTGCTGAAAATGTTGATTTTTGACCTTGTCAACACTGTAGCCCCTTCAGTTTTGATCAGATCTTTCTGAAACTTATATGTAAGGTGGCTGGGGATAAAACCTCGGATGAGTTCGAAAACCGGCCAAGTTGCCCCATTAACTATATAGTTATGTCCCTTTGATGGCTGAAAATGTCGATTTTTTACCTTGTCATCACCGTAGCCCCTTCAGTTTTGATCGAATCTTTCTGAAACCTATATGTAAGGTGACTGGAGATAAAACCTAGGATGAGTTTGAATACCGGCCAAGTTGGCCCATTTATCATTGATTTACGTCCCTTTGATTGCTGAAAATGCCGATTTTTAGCTCACCTGAGCCGAAGGCTCATGTGAGGTATTAGTATACCACGAGCCGGCGTCCGTCGTCCGTCGTCGTCCGTCGTCGTCCACACTTTCAAAGAAGTATATCTCCGGAACCAGTGGGCCAATCTTGATCAAATTTCATGTGAAGCATTATCAGGTAGGGGGAAAGGCTGCATACTGTTTTCGGGCAGATCGAATTGGAACTCTGGTTGCCATGGCAACAAATAGCTCCCATAGACTTAACATAGGAAAAAGTTTGTCATCACTCTAGCTCCGTCAATTTTTTCTGATCGACTTCATTCTTGCAGATAACGAGGACAGGCATCAAATCTCGATCAAGTTCGATTTTGGGCTGAATCGGATTATTCACTCAGGAGTTACGTGCCCTTGAGCGTTAGGAAAAAGCTTGTCATCACTCTAGCTCCGTCAATTTTTTTCTGATCGACTTCATTCTTGCAGATAACGAGGACAGGCATGAAATCTCGATCAAGTTCGATTTTGGGCTGAATCGGATTATTCACTCAGGAGTTACATGCCCTTGAGCGTTGAAAAAATTGCCTATTGACTTAACATGGGGAGAATGTTGTCATCACCGTAGCTGCTTCAATTATTTTCAGATTGGCTTTATTCTTGCAGATAACCAGCACAGCCATGAAATCTCGGTCAAGTTCGATAACTGGCAGAATCGGATCATTCACTTAGGAGTTACCTGCCCTTGTGTGTTTTTGCATTAGGGTTAATGGGAATTTCAAAAATGTATATCTTAAAGACTACTTGGCCAACTTTGATCAAATTTCATGTGTCACATTATTGGGCAAGTGGAAAGGCTTCATTAGGTTTTCAGGCAGATCTGAGTGGAACTCTGGTTGCCATGGCAACATCTAGCTCCCATAGACTTCACATAGGAAAAAGCTTGTTATCACTCTAGCTCCGTCAATTTTTTTCTGATCGACTTCATTCTTGCAGATAACCAGTACAGGCATTAAATCTCGGTCAAGTTCGATTTTGGGCCGAATCAGATAATTCACTCAAGAGTTACGTCCCCTTGAGCGCCCGAAAAATTGCCTATCGACTTAACATGGGGAAAATGTTGTCATCACTGTAGCTAGTAACGAGGACAGGCATAAAATCTCGGTTAAGTTCGATTTTGGGCAGAATCGGAATATTGACCTCGGAGTTACGTGACCTTGAGCGACAAAAAATTTGCCCATAGACTTAACATAGGGAAAATGTTGTGACTAGGATAGCGACTTGAATTTTTTTCAGATCAGCTTCAAACTTGCAGGTAACGAGGACAGACATAAAATCGAGGTTAAGTTCAATTTTGGGCCGAATCGGATTATTTGCCTTGGAGTTACCTGCCCTTGAGCATGAAAAAATACGTTGTGACCACGATAGCAACTTTATTTTTATTCAGATCAGCTTCAAACTTGCAGGTAACGAGGACAGGCATAAAATCCCGGTTAAGTTCGATTTTGGGCCGAATCGGAATATTGACCTCGGAGTTACGTGACCTTGAGCGACAAAAAATTTGCCCATAGACTTAACATAGGGAAAATGTTGTGACTACGATAGCGACTTGAATTTTTTTCAGATCAGCTTCAAACTTGCAGGTAACCAGGACAGACATAAAATCTCGGTTAAGTTAGATTTTGGGCCGAATCGGATTATTTGCCTTGGAGTTACCTGCCCTTGAGCATAAAAAAATACGTTGTGACCACGATAGCAACTTTATTTTTATTCATATCAGCTTCAGGACAGGACAGGCATAAAATCTCAGTTGAGTTTGAATCGGAATATTGACCTCGGAGTTACATGACCTTGAGCGACAAAAAATTTGCCCATAGACTTTACATAGGGAAAATGTTGTGACTACGATAGCGACTTGAATTTTTTTCAGATCAGCTTCAAACTTGCAGGTAACGAGGACAGACATAAAATCTCGGTTAAGTTCGATTTTGGGCCGAATCGGATTATTTGCCTTGGAGTTACCTGTCCTTGAGCATAAAAAAATACGTTGTGACCACGATAGCAACTTTATTTTTATTCATATCAGCTTCAAACATGCAGGTAACGAGGACAGGCATAAAATCTCGGTTAAGTTCAATTTTGGGCCGAATTGGAATATTGACCTCGGAGTTACGTGACCTTGAGCGACAAAAAATTTGCCCATAGACTTAATTAGGGAAAATTTTGCGACTACGATAGCGCTTTGAATTTTTTTCAGATCAGCTTCAAACTTGCAGGTAACCAGGACAGACATAAAATCTCGGTTAAGTTCGATTTTGGGCCGAATCGGAATATTTGCCTTGGAGTTACCTGCCCTTGAGCATAAAAAATACGTTGTGACCACGATAGCAACTTTATTTTTAGCTCACCTGTCACGTAGTGACAAGGTGAGCTTTTGGGATCACTTTTTGTCCGTCGTCCGTCGTGCGTGCGTGCGTGCGTGCGTCCGTGCGTGCGTCCGTGCGTGCGTCCGTAAACTTTTCTTCAAACAACATCTCCTCCTAAACCACTGATCGTATTTTGACCAAACTTCACAGGAATGATCCTTAGGTGGTCCCCTTTCAAAGTTGTTCAAAAGGTTCCGGTCCGTTGCACATATAGGTCACAGTAGCCAAAAATAGATTTTTTTCACCGCAAACTTAAAAAATCTTCTTCTCTGAAACCACAAGGCCCAGGTCTTTGATATTTGATATGAAGCATCATCTAGTGGACCTCTACCAAGATTGTTCAAATTATAGTGCTGGGGCCAAAAATGCCCCCGCACGGGGGCCCTTTGGGTTTTACATGGGCTTATATAGGGAAAATCTTTAAAAATCTTCTTCTCTGAAACCGCAAGGCCCAGGTCTTAAATATTTGGTATGAAGCTTCATCTAGTGGACCCCTACCAAGATTGTTCAAATTATAGTGCTGGAGCTAAAAATGCCCCCGCACGGGGGCCCTTTGGTTTTACTAGGGCTTAAATAGGGAAAATCTTGAAAAATCTTCTTCTCTGAAACCGCAAGGCCCAGGTCTTTGATATTTGGTATGAAGCTTTATCTAGTGGACCCCTACCAAGATTGTTCAAATTATAGTGCTGGGGCCAAAAATGCCCCCGCATGGGGGCCCTTTGGTTTTACATGGGCTTATATAGGGAAAATCTTTAAAAATCTTCTTCTCTGAAACCACAAGGCCCAGGTCTTTGATATTTGGTATGAAGCTTTATCTAGTGGACCCCTACCAAGATTGTTCAAATTATAGTGCTGGATCTAAAAATGCCCCCGCACGGGGGCCTTTGGTTTTACATGGGCTTATATAGGGAAAATCTTGAAAAATCTTCTTCTCTGAAATCACAAGGCCCAGGACTTTGATATTTGGTATGAAGCTTCATCTAGTGGACCCCTACCAAGACTGTTCAAATTTTAGTGCTGGGACAAAAAATGCCCCCGCCACGGGGCCCTTTGGTTTTACATGGGCATATATAGGGAAAATCTTTAAAAATCTTCTTCTCTGAAACCGCAAGGCCCAGGTCTTTGATATTTGGTATGAAGCTTCATCTAGTGGACCCCTACCAAGATTGTTCAAATTATAGTGCTGGAGCTAAAAATGCCCCCCACACGGGGGCCCTTTGGTTTTACATAGGCTTATATAGGGAAAATCTTGAAAAATCTTCTTCTCTGAAACCGCAAGGCCCAGGTCTTTGATATTTGGTATGAAGCTTCATCTAGTGGACCCCTACCAAGATTATTCAAATTACAGTGCTGGGGCCAAAAATGCCCCCACACCAGGGCCCTTTTGTTTTACATAGGCTTATATAGGGAAAATCCAGAAAAATCTTCTTCTCTGAAACTGCAAGGCCCAGGTCTTTGATATTTGGTATGAAGCTTCATCTTGTGGACCTCTACCAAAATTGTTCAAATTATAGCCCTGGGGCCAAAAATGCCCCCGCTCCGGGGCCCTTTGGTTTTACATAGACGTATATAGGGAAAATCTTGAAAAATCTTCTTCTTTGAAACCACAAGGCTTAGGTCTTCGATATATGTTGTGAAGCTTCAGCTAGTGGACCTCTATAAAGATTGTTCAAATTATAGCCCTGAGACCAAAAATGCCTCCGCCATGTGGCCCTTTGGTTTTACATAGACTTTATAGGGAAAATCTTTAAAAATCATCTTCTCTGAAACACAAGGCTTAGGTCTTTGATATTTGTTATGAAGCTAGTGGACCTCTACCAAGATTGTTCAAATTATATCCCTGGGGCCAAAAATGCCCCTGCTCCGGGGCCCTTTGGTATAACATAGACTTATATAGGGAAAATCTTGTTTTACATAGACTTGTAAATGCAGGGTAAACCTTTAAAATCTTCTTCTCTGAAACCAGAAAGCCCAGGTCTTTCATATTCGATATGAAGCTTCATCTTGTGGACCTCTACCAAGATTGTTCAAATTATAGCCCTGGGGCCAAAATTGACCCTGCCCGGGGCCCACTTGTTATACATTGGATCAGGTGAGCGAACCAGGGCCCTCTGGGCCCTCTTGTTATTCATATCAGCTTCAAACTTGCAGGTAAAGAGGACAGGCATAAAATCTCGGTTAAGTTCGATTTTGGGCCGAATCAGAATATTGACCTCGGAGTTACGTGACCTTGAGAGACAAAAAAATTTGCCCATAGACTTAACGTAGGGAAAATGTTGTGACAGAAATAGCGACTTGAATTTTTAGCTCACCTGAGCCAAAGGCTCCAGTGAGCCGATAGTATACCAAGGCTCCAGAGTCCGTCGTCTGTCGTCCGTCCATCCGTCGTCCACACTTTCAATGAAGCATATCTCAGAAGGCAGTCGACCAATCTTGTTTAAATTTTATGTGTAGCACCATTGGGCAAGGGGAAAGGCTGCATTAGGTTTTGGAGCTAGTCTGGTTCATTTGTTCCTTCATTCTTCTTTCTCTCCATATAGAGATAATAGACCAATGTTAAATTTTTAATCAAAGATTTCTCAGGAACTATAAAAGCTAGAAGCATCAAATTTGGTATTCAATAGAATAATGATGACTTATTTTGTGTAAGAGACATTGGGCTTTCTCAGCTTATTTGTTCATCTGTTCTTTCATTCTTCTTTCTCTCCATTTTGACCAATGTTAAATTTTCGTCAAAGATTTCTCAGGAACTATAGAAGCTAGAAGTCTCAAACTTTGAATGCAATGCAATAATCATGACTTATATCCTGTAAGGGTCAATGGGCTGGATTCTATTAGCAGATTTAGTAGTCAAGTCTGTGAATTGTTAAAACTTAAGTTCCTCAGGTGAGCGGTTTAGGCTCATTGAGCCTCTTGTTTACCTTGTCATCACCATAGCCCCTTCAGTTTTGATCGGATCTTTCTGAAACTTATATGTAAGGTGGCTGGGGATAAAATCTTGGATGTGTTCGAAAACAGGCCAAGTCAGCCCATTTATCGTAGAGTTCTGTCCCTTTGATGGCTGAAAATGTTGATTTTTGACATTGTCATTACCGTAGCCCCTTCAGTTTTGATCGGATTTTTCTGAAACTTATATGTAAGGTGGCTGGGGATGAAACCTCAGAGTCCGAAAACTGGCCAAGTCGGCTCATTTATTTTAGAGTAACATACCCTTTGATTGCTAAAAATGCCAAATTTTGATCTTGTCATCACCGTAGCCCCTTCAGTTTTGATTGGATCTTTCTGAAACTTATACGTGAGGTGGCTGGGAATAAAATCTTGGATGAGTTTGAATACTGGCCAAGTCTGATCGGATCTTTCTGAAACTTACATGTAAGGTGGCTGGGAATAAAACCTCAGGTGAGTTCGAATACCGGCCAAGTTGGCACATTTATCATAGAGTGATGTGCCTTTGATTGCTGAAAATGCCTATTTTTGACATTGTTATCACTGCTGCCCCTTTAGTTTTGAACGGATCTTCATGAAACTTACGAACAAGGAAGTCAGGCAGAAAGCTTGGAGGAGTTTGAAAACTCTTGTTTTTGAACTTTTTGATCTTCTTAGCAAGTCAGGAATAAAAGCTTGACTGAGTTTGAAAACCGGTGAGGTCAGCCTGTTTATCATAGAGTTAAATTCTACTTGATTTTCAGAAAATGCTTACCCTGTCATCACCATGTCCTCCCATAAAGCCTTTAGTAAAGGTTGGCACTTCCTTAAACATAGAATCTGTTAGCTCAGGTGAGCGATACAGGACCAAGCTAGCTTGGTCCTCTTGTTTTGTTTTTTTTACCATTTGCAAATATGAGTTACAGTCCACCTGCCCAGTGTGCTCAACACCTTTGTGTTTGCTGCTTTGATACTACAATACCTCTAGTTTCTGTATCTTAACCCATTGTATACTGGTGGACTCCTCCATTGCTATATGTTGGACAAGTTCATTTGTCATATAAGGGGTGTCAGACCTATTTTTTCGCTTTTATTCTATTTTTGATGCAAAATTCTGTTAGCAAATAGTGCAGACCCGGATCAGACGCCGTGTTCTGCAGCCTCTGATCTGGGTCTGCACTGTTTTCCAAGGTACCCCTTTAGGGGTTTCCAGCATGCAATGGGTTAACCAATAACATGCCAAGAAAAACAACATCTGAAAATGTGTGTTTATGTTGTCTGCTGAAGCTTCTTGCAAACGTTTTGAAAATATTTTTACACACAGGCATACAGTATGGACCCAGATCAGACTGCTCCTCTACCCCGATCAGACTGCTCCTTGAGGAGCAGTCTGATCTGGGTCCATACTGTTTGCAACAATGACTTTTAAATTATCTGGCAGACGACAAAGCAGGCGGTTAAATTTCAAGACTGGCTAGTCTGTGCAACTGAGCAGTCCAGTTTCCTGAACACAAACCCCAAATACAGGTTTTCTTGTGATGGGGCTCATCTTTTCTTTGTAGAATATAAGAATCTTACATTGGTGTGAGGGGTGGATGGAAAAATCCATCCCGAGGGTTACTGCCGCCATCATGAGGGACGGATTTTTCTTTCCACCCCTCACATCCATGTAAGATTCTTTTTCTTGCATACCTTTCGTTTCTGAGCTTGAAGTTGTAATAATGCTGTCACATCAGTTGTCACCGTCCTCCATATTATGATGACAATGCTATGATTTTAGTGATATGGTAAAACGTGCTGTGACGTCAACCTTAATGATGGCGCATATGAGGTTGTATCCAACCAGTACATATCAAACATGTGAGAACATTATTCTCAAAACTGTCTTCTACTGCAAGTTTTGTGATCAGTGCAAACTGAGAGGCACCTTTTCTATTCCCTCCTTGATGTACATTTTAAAAGCCACAATGTCATGTCCTTGATCAACTTTTAATGAAATGGACTGTCAGTGAGTCATCATACTGCGGTCAACTGTCAGGAAGAAAATCATGAAATGTACTTACACTGTTGTAGAAATCAACAAATGTTTTCATTTCAAATATACCAATTTACCTATGCATGTACATTGTAAATCAATGTTTTGAAAATTAATTTTAGGAACTCACTGGAAAAATATTAAACCACTTCCTTTAGAAGGTGGGAATAATAAATGCCCTATCTTTTTTTCATGTTGATTTTCTGTATTCTTGAGCAGTGAGTGAGTGAGTGTTTGAGTTTTACGTCCCACCAACAGCTAAGGTCATACAGAGACGGGACCTCGTTTTAAAGACTCATCCGAAAGTCTGGAGAAGCCCGGGATCGATTCTGCGATCCCTGGTTTACAAGGCGAGTAGCGTAACCACTGCACCACGGAGGCTTCTATTATTATTCTTGAGCAGTCTGACGGCAATAGCTTTACAAACATTTTACCATTCATAATTCATTCTTTAAATTTGGTGGTTTAGAAAAATTATCAATGATGGGACTGAGACCTCACCAAGGAAATCTCAGGCTCATTTTTATACGCCCGTTTGAAAAACAGTCGTATTATGTTATACCCTCCGGCGTCCATCCGTCCGTCTGTCTGTCCAGCTGACTGTATACTTTTCGTTTCTGGATGATGACTCCTACATTTTACAGCCGATTTAGCTGAAACTTCATATATGATTAGACCATGATGTGGGGCAGCGCATATTGTTTTGAGGTTCTGGTCCACCAAAAATGAATTAACGTTGTTTCTGAATAACTCCTACATTTTAGATCAGATGATGTTGAAACTTTACATACAGTAACTGTAAGACCATGATATGGAACAGTTCATATTATTTTGAGGTTACAGTCTGTCAAATATTATCAGAGTTATACCCCTTTTACAGATTTTTCTAAACAGTCCGTTTCCGGATAACTCCTCGTACGTTTTACATCTAATGAAGCTGAAACTTTACATATAGTAAGAACATGATGTGAACAGTGCATATTATTTTGAGGTTACAGTCAGCCAAATATTACCAGAGTTATTCCCCTTTCACATATTTTTCTAAACATATTTTGTTTCTGGATAATGCCTCCCACATTTTTCATCTGATGAAGCTGAAACTTTATGTATAGTTAGACTATGATGTGGAGCAGGGCATATTATTTTAAGGTTACAGTCCACCACTTATTGCCAGAGTTATGCCTATATTAATTTGAGGTTATGGTCCACCAACTATTACCAACCATGAAAATTTGTTGGAGACAGGTAGTTTGAGCCATTGAGGGTTATTAATAGTGCCAGGTAAGAATATATGGAGCACGCATTGTACCTTGGTTACATTCCACAAGCCCAAACTTGTACAACAGTCAGTATATATATGCTCCATCTTACTAATTGCCATGGGCGTATAATGCCCCGCTTGCAGAGCTCTTGTTAGATAAGTCTTAAATAAACTGAAAATTTGCCTGAGATTTCCTTGTCTCGTTCTCAACCCCATCATAGATTCTGATATGATGCTACCTAGATGTGTGCAAAAGTGGAATGTGTAAGAAATGGTGAGATGTAGATCTGAGAATATGTTGTATTGTGAAACTGTGTCAATTTTGCATTAATGCGGTTTCCAAAGATACCAAAGATAAAGCTGCTTTCAATTGCGTTCGCTTGTTAGTGAACTGTCTTGTTGGTGATGGAGACTACACTCACATGATTAGTGTGACAAAATGTGTTCATTTATTTTTGTTGTTTAGAAGCTAATTAAGTTACCATCTATTTAGTTCACCTTGTTAGTCTGAAAGCTGGGCTTAACAAAATTAAAAGAGGAAATAAATGTTGAATAAGAATGTAAGTCAACCTCTCCCAAGTGCGATTTCTCTATGAATGAAATTTCACCTCGGCTCAGTTATACCCCCTCTATTTAGAGAATATATGAAAGCCTGGCAACATCCGATCTTGATCGGGGCCATTTCTGACCAAATATTCTTAGACTGAAAGTGAGTTAAGTTTTCTCTTTGTGGAAGTATCTTTTTTATGTTGCACATTATCTATAGGCATGCGTCAGCATGCAAGGAATTCGGTGCGTGCCTGCTCTCGATGTAATGAAAGTAGAGGTTGGAATCAACATTCATATATGGTTTGTCAGACTGTAGATATGCTCAGGTAGCTTATAACAAGCTATCTCAGCAGGATCGTCACTGTCTGCTCCAACGGCCCCCACCCATCGGGGCTTGAAGAAATAGATGAGCTGCATGATGCTTCCACGCAGAGCTGAAACCGACCCGCACACAAGTACTGGTAAACCGGTTAGAGGACCCGTCCATGCTTATAAACCCTATTGGTTTCATTTGGTGGCAGGGCTTGAGATGTCATTTCATCTCAATGTCGGGTAAAAGTCTCACAAAATTGGAAGCAACGTCTCCAAGATGACCTTTACAGATTTGACAGGGACGTTAAACCTCAAATCAAACAAACAAAAAACTGTCTAGCACAAACTTTTTAGACATTCTTGTCCCAGTATATATATTTCCTGCAATTACTGGAAAATATTTTTACCTCTCTGCCTGTTGTTAAAATATCCAAGTGCAATAACCTGGCACTTCTACATCCTTAACATAGGAGAGCGTTTGAAATGAAAGTTTTCAGTGCAAAAAAATTGCTGCTATTTTGACAGAGCCTGAGCATCGTAGGTCTGTATTAGAATGCTTCTTAGGGGCATTGCTGTGCAACAGATACATTGTTAACCCATAAACTGCCAATCACAGCAATTACAGTATAGCTCCAATATATCGCCTTCCGATATTTCGCGATGTCCAGTCTATCACGGTCGCGCCGTGGATCCCGTTTTTAGCTCACCGTCACGTAGTGACGAGGTGAGCTTATGGGATCACTTTTCGTCCGTCGTGCGTCCGTGCATCCGTGCATCCGTAAACAATTTCTTTAAACGACATCTCCTCCTAAACCACTGATCGGATTTTGACCAAACTTCACAGGAATGATCCTTAGGTGGTCCCCTTTCAAAGTTGTTCAAATGGTTCCGGTCCGTTGCACATCTAGGTCATAGGAGCCAAAAATAGATTTTTTTCACCAAAAACTTAAAAAATCTTCTTCTCTGAAACCACAAGGCCCAGGTCTTTGATATTTGTTATGAAGCTTCATCTAGTGGACCCCTACCAAGATTGTTCAAATTATAGTGCTGGGGCCAAAAATGCCCCCGCTCCTGGGCCCTTTGGTTTTACATGGGCTTATATAGGGAAAATCTTTAAAAATCTTCTTCTCTGAAACAGTAAGACCCAAGTCTTTGATATTTGGTCTGAAGCTTCAGCTAGTGGACCCCTACCAATATTGTTCAAATTATAGTGCTGGGGCCAAAAATGCCCCCGCTCCGGGGCACTTTGGTTTTACATGGGCTTATATAGGGAAAATCTTTAAAAATCTTCTTCTCTGAAACCGGAAGGCCCAGGTCTTTGATATTTGGTCTGAAGCTTCATCTAGTGGACCCCTACCAAGATTGTTCAAATTATAGTGCTGGGGCTAAAAATGCCCCCGCCCCGGGCCCCTTTGATTTTACATGGACTAATATAGGGAAAATCTTTAAAAATCTTCTTCTCTGAAACCGCAATGCCCAGGTCTTTGATATTTGGTATGAAGCTTTATCTAGTGGACCCCTACCAAGATTGTTCAAATTATAGTGCTGGGGCCAAAAATGCCCCCGCTCCGGGGCCCTTTGGTTTTACATGGGATTATATAGGGAAAATCTTGAAAAATCTTCTTCTCTGAAACCGCAAGGCCCAGGTCTTTGATATTTGGTATGAAGCTTCACCTAGTGGACCCCTACCAATATTGTTCACATTATAGCCCTGGGGCCAAAAATGCCCCCCGCCCCGGGGCCCTTTGATTTTACATGGGCTTATATAGGGAAAATCTTTAAAAATCTTCTTCTCTGAAACCGCTAGGCCCAGTTCTTTGATATTTGGTATGAAGCTTCACCTAGTGGACCCCTACCAAGATTGTTCAAATTATAGTGCTGGAGCCAAAAATGCCCCCGCCCCAGGGCCCTTTGGTTTTACATGGGCTTATATAGGGAAAATCTTTAAAAATCTTCTTCTCTGAAACCGCAAGGCCCAGGTCTTTGATATTTGGTATGAAGCTTCATCTAGTGGACTCCTACCAAGATTGTTCAAATTATAGTGCTGGGGCCCAAAATGCCCCCGCCCCAGGGCCCTTTGATTTTACATGGGCTTATATAAGGAAAATCTTTGAAAATCTTCTTCTCTGAAACTGTAAGGCCCAGGTCTTTGATATTTGGTCCGATGCTTCATCTAGTGGACCCCTACCAAGATTGTTCAAATTATAGTGCTGGGGCCAAAAATGCCCCCGCTCCGGGGCCCTTTGGTTTTACATGGGCTTATATAGGGAAAATCTTTAAAAATCTTCTTCTCTGAAACCGTAAGGCCCAGGTCTTTGATATTTGGTCTGAAGCTTCATCTAGTGGACCCCTACCAAGATTGTTCAAATTATAGTGCTGGGGTCAAAAATGCCCCCGCCCCAGGCCCCTTTGAGTTTACATTGGTTAATATAGGGAAAATTTTAAAAATCTACTTCTCTGAAACCGAAAGGCCCAGGTCTTTGATATTATGTATGAAGCTTCATCTAGTGGACCTCTACCAAGATTGTTCAAATTATAGTGCTGGGGCCAAAAATGCCCCCGCTCCGGGGCCCTTTGATTTGACATGGGCTTACATAGGGAAAATCTTTTAAAATTTTCTTCTCTGAAACCGCAAGGCTCAGGTCCTTGATATTTGGAATGAAGCTTCACCTAGTGGACCCCTACCAAGATTGTTCAAATTACAGCCCTAGGATCAAAAATGCCCCCCGCCCCGGGGCCCTTTGATTTTACATTGGCTTATATAAGGAAAATCTTTAAAAATCTTCTTTTCTGAAACTGTAAGGCCCAGGTCTTTGATATTTGGTCTGAAGCTTCATCTAGTGGACCCCTACCAAGATTGTTCAAATTATAGTGCTGGGGCCAAAAATGCCCCCGCTCCGGGGCCCATTGGTTTTACATGGGCTTATATAGGGAAAATCTTTAAAAATCTTCTTCTCTGAAACCGTAAGGCCCAGGTCTTTGATATTTGGTCTGAAGCTTCATCTAGTGGACCCCTACCAAGATTGTTCAAATTATAGTGCTGGGGCTAAAAATGCCCCCGCCCCGGGCCCCTTTGACTTTACATGGGCTAATATAGGGGAAATCTTTAAAAATCTTCTTCTCTGAAACCGCAAGGCCCAGGTCTTTGATATTTGGTATGAAGCTTCATCTAGTGAACCCCTACCAAGATTGTTCAAATTATAGTGCTGGGGCCAAAAATGCCCCCGCCCTCTGGCCCTTTTGGTTTAACATGGGGTTATATATGGAAAATCTTTAAAAATCTTCTTCTCTGAAACCGCAAGGCCCAGGTCTTTGATATTTGGTATGAAGCTTCATCTAGTGGACCCCTACCAAGATTGTTCAAATTATAGTGCTTGGGCCAAAAATGCCCCCGCTCCGGGGCCCTTTGGTTTTACATGGGCTTACATAGGGAAAATCTTTTAAAATTTTCTTCTCTGAAACCGCAAGGCCCAGGTCTTTGATATTTGGTATGAAGCTTCACCTAGTGGACCCCTACCAATATTGTTTAAATTATAGCCCTGGGCCAAAAATGCCCCCGCCCCGGGGCTCTTTGATTTTACATGGGCTTTTATAGGGAAAATTTTAGAAATCTTCTTCTCTGAAACCGCTAGGCCCAGGTCTTTGATATTTGGTATGAAGCTTCACCTAGTGGACCGCTACCAAGATTGTTCAAATTACAGTGCTGGGGCAAAAAATTCCCCCGCTCTTGGGCCCTTTGGTTTTACATGGGCTTATATAGGGAAAATCTTTAAAAAATTTCTTCTCTGAAACCGTAAGGCCCATGTCTTTGATATTTGGTATGAAGCTTCACCCCACAAGGCCCAGGTTCCCCCCATGCCCCGGGGCCTTTTGGTTTTACATGGGCTTATATAGGGAAAATCTTTAAAAATGTTCTTCTCTGAAACCACAAGGCCCAGGTCTTTGATATTCGATACGAAGGTTCGCCTAGTGGACCCCTACCAAGGTTGTTCAAATTATAGCCCTAGGGCCAAAAATGCCCCTGCTCTGGGGCCCTTTGGTTTTACATAGACTTATATATGGAAAATCTTAAAAAATCTTTTTCTCCGAAACCACAAGGCCCAGGTCTTTGATATTTGGTATGAGGCTTCATCTAGTGGACCCCTACCAAGATTGTTGAAATTATAGTGCTGGGGTCAAAAATGCCCCCGCCCCGGGGCCCTTTGGTTTTACATGGGCTTATATAGGGAAAATCTTTAAAAATCTTTTTCTCTGAAACCGCAAGGCCCAGGTCTTTGATGTTTTGAATGAAGCTTCATCTAGTGGATCCCTACCAAGATTGTTCAAATTATAGTGCTGGGGCCAAAAATGCCCCCGCCCCGGGGCCTTTTGGTTTTTCATGGGCTTATATAGGGAAAATCTTTAAAAATCTTCTTCTCTGAAACCGCTAGGCCCAGGTCTTTGATACTTGGCATGAAGCTTAACCTAGTGGACCCTTACCAAGATTGTTCAATTAAAATGCTTGGGCAAAAAATGCCCCCGCTCTGGGGCCCTTTGGTTTTACATGGCTTATATAGGGAAAAATATTTAAAAATTTTCTTCTCTGAAACTGTTAGGCCTATGTCTTTGATATTTGGTATGAAGCTTCACCCCACAAGGCCCAGGCCCTGGGGCCAAAAATGCCCCCGTCCCCAGGGCCTTTTGGTTTTACTTGGGCTTATATAGGGAAAATCTTTAAAAATCTTCTTCTCTGAAACCGCTAGGCCCAGGTCTTTGCTATTTGGTATCAAGCTTTACCTAGTGGACCCTTACCAAGATTGTTCAAATTATAGTGCTGTGGCAAAAAATGCCCCTGCACTGGGGCCCTTTGGTTTTACATGGCCTTATATAGGGAAAATCTTTAAAAATTTTCTTTTCTGAAACTGCTAGGCCCAGGTTTTTGATATTTGGTATGAAGCTTCACCCCACAAGGCCCGGGCCCTGGGGGCCAAAAATGCCCCCACCCCGGGGCCTTTTGGTTTTACATGGGCTTATAAAGGGAAGATCTTTAAAAATCTATTCAGAAACCGTAAGGTCCAGGTCTTTGTTATTTGGTATGAAGCTTCATCTAGTGGACCCCTACCAAGATTGTTCAAATTATAGTGCTCGGGCCAAAAATGCCCCCGTCCCGGGGCCCTTAGATTTTACATGAGCTTATATAGGGAAAATCTTTAAAAATCTTCTTCTCTGAAACCGCAAGTCCCAGGTCTTTGATATTTGGTATGAAGCTTCATCTAGTGGACCCCTACCAAGATTGTTCAAATTAAAGTGCTGGGGCCAAAAATGCCCCCACTCCAGGGCCCTTTGGTTTTACATGGGCTTACATAGGGAAAATCTTTAAAATTTTCTTCTCTGAAAACGCAGGCCCAGGTCTTTGATATATGGAATGAAGCTTCACCTAGTGGACCCCTACCAAGATTGTTCAAATTATAGCCCTGGGGCCAAAAATGCCCCCCGCCCCGGGGCCCTTTGGTTTTACATGGGCTTATATAGGGAAAATCTTTAAAAATCTTCTTCTCTGAAACCGCTAGGCCCAGGTCTTTGATATTTGGTATGAAGCTTCACCTAGTGGACCCCTACCAAGATTGTTCAAATTATAGTGCTGGGGGGAAAAATGCTCCCGCTCTGGGGCCCTTTGGTTTTACATGGGCTTATATAGGGAAAATCTTTAAAAATTTTCTTCTCTGAAACCGAAAGGCCGAGGTCTTTGATATTTGGTATGAGGCTTCATCTAGTGGACCCCTACCAAGATTGTTCAAATTATAGTGCTGGGGCCAAAAATGCCCCCTCCCCGGGGCACTTTGGTTTTACTTGGGCTTAAATATGGAAAATCTTGAAAAATCTTTTTCTCTGAAACCGCAAGGCCCAGGTCTTTGATGTTTGGTATGAAGCTTCATCTAGTGGACCCCTACCAAGATTGTTCAAATTATAGTGCTGGGGCCAAAAATGCCCCCGCCCGGGGCCTTTTGGTTTTACTTGGGCTTATATAGGGAAAATCTTTAAAAATCTTCTTCTCTGAAACCGCAAGGCCCAGGTCTTTTATATTTGGTATGAAGCTTCACCTAGTGGACCCCTACCAAGGTTGTTCAAATTATAGCCCTAGGGCCAAAAATGCCCCCACTCCGGGGCCCTTTGGTTTTACATTGACTTATATATGGAAAATCTTGAAAAATCTTCTTCTCTGAAAGCGCAAGGCCCAGGTCTTTGATAATTGGTATGAGGCTTCATCTAGTGGACCCATACCAAGATTGTTCAAATTATAGTGCTGGGGCCAAAAATCCCCCCACCCCGGGGCCCTTTGATTTTACATGGGCTTATATAGGGAAAATCTTGAAAAATCTCCTTCTCTGAAACCGCAAGGCCCAGGTCTTTGATATTTGGTATGAAGCTTCATCTAGTGGACCCCTACCAAGATTGTTCAAATTATAGTGCTGGGGCCAAAAATGCCCCCGCCCCGGGGCCTTTTGGTTTTACATAGACTTATATAGGGAAAATCTTTAAAAATCTTCTGTGAAACCACAAGGCCTAGGTCTTTGATATTTGGTGCAAAATTTCATCTAGTGGACCTCTATCAAGATTGTTCAAATTATAGGCTTTTAGCCTTGGGGCCAAAAATGCCCCCGCCCCGAAACCCTTTGGTTTTACACAGACTTATATAGGGAAATCTTTAAAAATCTTCTTCTCTGAAACCACTAGGTCCATGCCTTTGATATTTGGTATCGAGCTGCATCTAGTGGACCTCTACCAAGATTGTTTAAATTATAGCCCCGGCCCCGGGGCCCTTTGGTTTTACATAGACTTATATATAGAGATAATCTTTGAAAATTTTCTTCTCTGAAACAGCAAGGCCCAGGTCTTTGATATTTGGTGTGAAGCTTCATCTAGTGGATCTCTATCAAGATTGTTTAAATTATGGCCCTGAGGCCAAAAATGCCCCCGCTCCGGGGCCATTTGGTTTTACATAGGCTAATGTAGGGAATATCTTTAAAAAATCTTCTTCTCTGAAACCCCATGGCCAAGGTCTTTGATATTTGGTGTGTAGCTTCATCTAGTGGACCTTTGCCAAGATTGTTCAAATTATAGCCTTTGTTGATATTTGGTATGAAGCTTCACCTCTTTAGACCTCCCTTAACATTATGCACATTGTTGCCCTGGGGTCAATAATGGCCCTCACCGAGGCCCACTTGTTACTCTATCATATGGATTAGGTGAGCGATCCAGGGCCATCATGGCCCTCTTGTTTTGTTTTCCTTTAAAAATTCATAATTAAAAAAAATAGAGTTTTGAGCTGTTAAAATTGATATAAAACCAGGTTAAACCAGGCGCCAACAGCGTTTGACTTTTCCCGCCCAGCGTCTGCTATTTGACGCCAAAACATAACCATTCACGAGATCGCAGAAAAGTCCATTTTTATTATGCAAACATCTACCTTTAGATGTAGCTAATTGTCTGAGGAGCGATTAAATCATTTTCACAATGATTGTGGATTAAATTTTATGATTGGAGGATAAACGCCAATTAGAGACATAACTTGACCATATTTTCACACCTTATCGACACACACCGCAGGGTGGCAATTATATGACAGGGAATAACAATAGTGTCATACCTGAACCGTATTAAATACACAGATGGCTTGTCTCTCAATTGACAGTGCAACAATTATTGCGATTTACTTACTGGTCTAGTTTTACCGTATTTAAGGACTCAAAAAGACTGACTGTTGTAGACGATTTTATTTACACTTGCCCGAAATCAAAACACAATAAAATGATAGTTTTGTTGTTGTATAGTTTTTAGGCCCGTGGTAGACGTTAATTAATTTTTAGCTCACCAGAGCCAAAGGCTCCGGGGGAGCTTATAGGATAGGCAGTTGTCCGTCGTTGTCGTCGTCGTCGTCTGGCGTTAACATTTTCAAACGACATCTCCTCTGAAGCCACTTGGCCGATTCAGCCCAAATTTCATCTGTAGCATCCTTAGGCAGGGGGATTGAAAGTTTGTGTTTTTAATGAAAATCGGCTCATTAGTTTGGTTGCTATGGCAACTTAGAGTGCCCATAGACTTATAATGGGGAAAATAGAAAAATGGCATTTACTGCCAAGCCTCTGCAGATATTTTGACAAAACTTTCAAAGAAATGTTCCATAGGCGATCTACTATCTGCCGTATGATTTTAGGCCTTCTGCTCATTTTCGTTGGTTGCCATGGAAACCAAAATAAAAAAAATAGACAAAAATACTTAAAAAATCATCTCCTCAGAAACCATATGCTCTAGGAGGCTGAGACTATATGAAAATATTCACCATATTTGCCTTTACAGGTTTTGTGTTTTTTATGAAATTTGGCCTTTTAGTTTTGTTGCTATGGCAACTTAGAGTTTCCATTGACTTATAATGGGGAAAACTGAAAAATGGCATTTACTGCCAAGTCATTGCAGATATTTTGACAAAACATACATAAACATGTTCCTTGAGTAAACTTCTCTCAGCCATATGCTTTTATGTCAACCTGGGGGCCCCTAGGTTGTGCCGGGGCCATGCCCCGCCCCCTCCACTTCATAAAATGCCTTATATCTCAGAAACCTTACAGATCCCAACCCCTAAACCATATATATTCTTGTTCCTTATGATAAGATGCATTAAGTGACACCAACCTGGGGGTCCCCCGGGATGTACCGGGGACATGCCCTGCCCCCTCTATTTCATAAAATGCCATTTATCTCAGAAACCATTCAGATCCCTACCCCTAAACTATATATATTCTTGTTCCTTATGCTAAGATGCATTAAGTGACACCAACCTTGGGGTCCCCCCGGGATGTGCCGGGGACATACCCCACCCCCTCCACTTCATAAAATGCCATTTATCTCAGAAACCATTGAGATCCCCACCCCTAAACCATATATATTCTTGTTCCTTATGATAAGACACATTCAGTGATACCAACCTTGGGGTCTCTCTGGGGTGCGCTGGGGCTATGCCCCACCCTTCCACTTCATAAATGCCGTATATCTCAGAAACCATCCAGATCCCCACCCCTAAACTATATATATTCTTGTTTCTTATGATAAGACGCATTCAGTGACACCAATCTGAGGGTCCCCTAGGATGTGGCGGGGCTTATGCCCCACCCCCTCCACTTTGTAAAAGGCTGAATATCTCAGAAACCGTTCAGATCCCCACCCCTAAACCATTTAAATTCTTGTTCCTTATGATACCCGCATTCAGTGATACCAACCTTAGGGTCTCCCTGGCCGCACGGGGGGCTATGCCCGACCCCTCCACTTCATAAAAGGCCCAATATCTCGGAAACCGTTCAGATCCCCACCCCTAAACAATATAAATTCTTGTTCCTTATGTTAAGATGCATTCAGTGATATCAACCTAAGGATCTCCCAGGCCACACCAGGGCTATGCCACAACCTTCCACTTCATAGAAGGTGATATATCTCGGAAACCCTTCAGATCCCCACCCCAAAACCATGTATATTCTTGTTTCTTATGAAAAGACGCATTCAGTGACACCAATCTGGGGGACCCCTAGGATGTGCCAGGGCTATGCCCCGCCCCCTGCACTTAGTAAAAGCTCAATATCTCAGAAACCGTTCAGATCCCCACCCCTAAAGCATATAAATTCTTGTTCCTTATGATAAGACGCATTCAGTGATACCAATCTAAGGGTCTCGCGGGCCGCACGTGGGCTGTGCCCCACATCTTCACTTCATAAAAGGTGATATGTCTCGGAAACCATTCAGATCCCCATCCCCGAGCCATATATATTCTTGTTTCTTATGATAAGACACATTCATTGAAACCAACCTGGGGGTCCTCTGGGATGTGCCCGGGCCATGCCCAACCCCCTCCACTTCGTAAAAGGCTCAATATCTCAGAAACCATTCAGAACCCCCACCCCTAAACCATATATATACTTGTTCCTTATGATGAGACACATTCAGTGATACCAACCTAGGGGTCTCTGGGGGTGTGCTGGGGCTATGCCCCACCCTTCCACTTCATAAAATGCCATATATCTCAGAAACTGTTCAGATCCCCACCCCTAAAATATGTATATTTGTGTTCCCTATAATAAGACTCATTCACTCACATCAATGCGCGGTCTCTATGTGCTAGGGCAACATGCTGATGCTCATAATCATATATATTCTTGTTTCTTATGATTAGACACATTCAGTCACACAAACGTGGTGGTCCACAGGGGCCATTCCTCTCCTCATCATTATACCCCCGGCATACGAAGTATGCAATGGGGGTATATAGTTTTTGTCTTTTCCGTCTGTCTGTCTGTCTGTCTGTCTGTGTGTCCGTAAACAATTATTTTGTGTCAAAAATATCTCAGGAACTGCTTCACATAGAAATTTGAAATTTTGCACACATGATCAGTATGACTACTTGTATTGTGGGAAAGAAAATAAGGGCCAAGGGGTCAGGCCTTTTAGAGTTATTTCCCTTTGTAGTTCTTGCTGTTTAATAGTGTATATTTTTATTTTGTGTCAAAGATTTCTCAATAACTACTGTACATAGAAACTTGAAATTTTGCAAACATGATCAGTATGACTAGTTGTATTGTGGGAAAGAAAATAAGGGCCAAGGGGTCAGGCCTTTTAGAGTTATTTCCCTTTGTAGTTCTTGTTTCAGCTGAGGTGATGGCACTGGCCGGGGGTATACGTGCCCCACTGGGCACTTTTGTCTAGTTTCATAAGAGGGCCTCATATCTTGGAAACTGTTCATATCCCCACCCCTAAACAATATATTTTCTTGGTCCTTATTATAAGACACATTCAGCGACAACATTCTTGGCTTTCCTGGGGTCTGCCAGGGCATGCTCCAACCCCTTAGCAGCTTAAAAGGCCTTATATCTCAGGAACAGTACACATCCCAACCCCTAAACCATATATATTCATGTGCCTTATGATAAGATGGATTCAGTGATACCATTCAGGTCTCTGTTGGGTCCATGTCTCATCCTTCCTCCTCATAAAAGGCCTAATATTTCAGATACAGAGTCCACATGGGTGCTCATTTTGAAATGGGGGTTTGTTTGGGAGACTTTATAATCAATAAATTAAAACCTGAAACCATACATGGCTGCCAGTGGGCAGCGTCAGCCTGAGTTCTGGTGAGCATTGTGGCCCATGGGCCTCTTGTTTTTCAACCGCTACTTTTAATGATCCTGAGATCTGGCAAGCCAAGGGAAACAACTAGAATTGCTTTAGCGCTTATGGTAGTTGGCCCCTTGGCCGTCACCTTTACAGACAACCAGGGGAACCCGCAAATCCAAAATGGCGTCCTGTTTTGACAGTTTAGCAATCACATGTTTTCAGACGCAGATTTTCAGCTGTTCTCGAATGTAAGTTAATTGGTAGACATAGTCCCCTTTGTTCGTTCTGTCACTGAGTAATTCTGAACCTACTTTAATGGTGAAATACGGACGATAGCATTACTGACAACCATTAGTGTGGATTTATAAACAGTATCTCAACTATCACCGCAACTTGTATTGGCATCTCGGCGAACTACCGCAACTTATATCGCGCTCCGACCTCATCGCGGTTATGGACCCTGACTACCGCGATATATTGGAGCTATACTGTATTGTCTGCTTTGTCGTCTGCTGGATACTTATAAGTCATTTTTGCAAACAGTGTGGTGCCAGATCAGACTGCCTGTATGCAAAAATATTTTTAAAAAGTTTGCAAGAAGATTCAGCAGACAACATATTTAGTAAACAACATTTTCACATGTAGTTTTTCAGAGCATTTTATATTAAATTAAGGGTTAATTATTTTAACCAAGTTCTTCTGAAACATTGTGATTCTTTAAAGATGTTTTAACATTTTGCAGGCTAATTTAAAATATAACATGTTAGAATTATCAGTTTGTTTTGATGGGCAAACCTTTCTTCATGAGGCTGTGCCTTTGTAAAATGGCTTCCAAATTTGCCCTTAACCTCATGTGTAAGAAGAATACAACACAGGAAGCAAAAAATAAATATATCTTAACCCATTTAGTACCAGAAACTCCTAAAGGGGTACCATGGCAAACAGTGCAGGCCCGGATCAGAGGCCGCAGAATGCGGCGTCTGATCAGGGCCTCCACTGTTTGCTAAAAATATAGCCATTTGCCAAATCAATTTTGAGTAAAAAAAAACAACCTGACACCCCCAAATTTGGAAGTGGACCTCTGCTATATATAAAGAGGAAGATTCCATTTGGTACAAAAAGGGATAAATTAATATTTCCTGTTCAATATATGGAATAAATCTGAAGATGAACTTTTATCATATGACGTCGTGTCTGAGAGTGTATTATTTTCGATAATCCACTAGTGGATTAAATATGCAAATTAGCTAGATATGTCACGTAAGGTTACATGTACGACGTCCTTAATGAAGTCGCGTTTACTAACGGCGGAATGTTGATAAATAGAATCTTGCATTCATGCTCATGTATTATTAAATTTATTAAACTCATTGAGAAAAAGGGATAAAATGCTCGGCAAAGCCTCGCATTTTATCCCTTTTCCTCAACTCGTTTAATAAATTCAATAATACATGAGCACTCATGTAAGATCCTCTATATAATCTACTTCTTGTTTTAATTGAACAGCTTTTTTTCTTTTGTTTTTGTTTGGAGTTTAACAGCTTAGTCAACACTAGTGAAAATGGAGAAGGGAAATGATCAGGAACTGATACAGTCAGATCCCAAGGGAAAGAAGTTGAAACATGGAGTTACGACAGTAAACAAAATTGACAGCTAGTACCAAGTCAGGAGCTCTTTCCCAAACAGGTGGTGACTCAGATATTCCAAATGTAGCTTAAAAGGAGCAACATACATGTACATAATGGGGGAAAGAATCAGAATCACCAACATAAAAATCATTAAACAGAACCACAGCAAAAGCACCGACTTGGAACGGTCAGTAAAAAATTACTGGTGGGTTAAAGTATTGCCCCTTTTTCAGAACATTTACCGGATACCAACCCTCACCCTCACTTTCACAGTGGTTCAATTATGTGTTTGGGCCACACAAAGATTTTCTAACTAATCAATGAATCAGTTCAGATAACAAAGGAATCACAATCAAAGCCAAGTGGACTCGCCAGTAAAATGTGTTAAGACATCCGATGCCGCACACAACACCACTGGAACACTGGAGCAAAAGAAAACCCAACAGTTGATCATTTCAGTTTGCTAGGCCACACTTTTCCTGGCCAGGCATAAACCAGCCACTTTCTTTTGTTAGAAACTGACAACTGCCTTTCTTGAATTAGCAGATGGGAGAGAATGATTATAGAAAAGAGAGGCCTCTGTGGCCTAGTGTATAAGAGCGCTGACTCTTAATCATTACCGTAGGTCACTCACCGCTGTAGGTTGGAGCCTGGCTCGGACATATATGAGACGCCAAGTTCTGAAATGGATGGTCAGGTTGGTTTTCTCCTTGTACTCTGGTTTTCTCCCACTTCTGATTAACGATCAGCTAGATATGAGTGAAATAATCTTGAATGGGCCGTAAAACCAAAATAATAATAATAAAAAAAAAAATAGAAAAGATCTTGCCGACCCGAAGATATCAAACCCTTGACTTGATCCAGAGTCAGACTCGCATAGGACTGAGCTACTGAGGCCATACTCAAAATGGCTTCCATTTTTATGTCCCAGGTAATGATAGCAGGGACATATTGTTTTTGCCCTGTCTGTTTGTTTGTTGGTTTGTATGTGGACAACTTTAATGTTGGTCATAACCTTTAAACAGTTGGAGGTAGAGTATTCATATTTGGCATGTAGGTTCCTTGTGACAAGAGCCTCACATTCATGCAAAACAATTTGACCTGTGACCTTGACCTTTGACCTACTTAAAAGAAAAAAATAACATTGGTCATAACTTTTGAACCCCTCGAGATACAGCCTTCATATTTGGCATGTATGTTCCTTGTGACAAAAGCTTGACAGTCATGCAAAAAAATTTTGACCTGTGACCTTGACCTACTTAAAATAAATAACATTTTGGTCATAACTTTTGAACCATTTGAGATATACCCTTCATATTTTGTATGTAGGTTCCTTGTGACAAGACCTTTACATTCACACACAAAATTTTGATCTGTGACCTTGACCTTTGACCTACATAAAAAAAAAAGTTAACATTGGTCATAACTTTTGAACCGTTTGAGATACAGCCTTCATATTTGGCATTTAGGTTCCTTGTAACAAGAGCTTTACATTCATGCAAAAATGTTTGACCTGTGACCTTGACCTTTGACCTACTTAAAAGAAAAAATTAACATTTTGGTCATAACTTTCGAACTGTTTGGGACAGGGCCTTCATATTTGGCATGTAGGTTCATTGTGATCAAGAGCTTTACATTCATGCCAAATGTTTTGACCATGACCTTGACCTTCGACCTACTTAAAAGAACAAATAAAATTGTTCATACTTTCTGAATCGTTTAAGATAGAGCCTTCATATTTGGCATGTAGGTTCCTTGTGACAAGAGCTTTACATTCATGCAAAGTTGTTTGACCTGTGACCTTGACCTACTTTAAAGAAAAAAATATGATTGTTCATAACTTTTGAACCGTTTAAGATAGAGCCTTCATATTTGGCATGTAAGTTCCTTGTGCCAAGGGCTTCTCACTCAAACCAAAAATCTTGACCTGTGACCTTGATTTTGAACTGTGACCAACTTTGAAAAAAAATGACCATGCCCGGGGATATGTTCGTGTTTCACAAACACCTCTTGTTCAAATGGAGACCGTCTCCAGACCAGTGAATGGCTTCTAAACCTCATTTTATAGTGGACTGTCTGAAAGTGTACTCCTCGATTAGAACCAATTCTGAGGCAGCTGTACATGATTAATTGTGATAGGGTTTGATGACATGTTAACACTTGTTGGTCATTACATCTCACTAACAAATAAGGTCACATGGAGTCGGGACCTCGGTTGAAAGACCAATTCAGTATCGTAAACACTTTGTAGTATTGGCCCCCGCCCATCGGGGCTTGAAGAAATAGATGGGCTGCATGATGCTTCCACGCGGAGCTGAAACCGACCCCCACATGAGTACTGGTAAACCGCTTAGAGGATCTAAGCCTGCCCAGGTAAAGCGGTGCAAGTTGAACCGTCCATGCTTATAAACCCTATTAGTTTCATTGGATGGCAGGGTTTGAGATGTCATTTCATCTCAATGTCGGGTAAAATTCCCACGAAATTGGAAGCGACGTCTCCAAAATGACCTTTACAGTGTTGCCGGGGACGCTAAACCTCAAATCAAACAAACAAACAAAACTTTGAAGTATTCTATTGAGGCTTCTCCCAAACAAAGCCAGAAAACAGGAGAAATAAAAATATTCCCCTCCATCCTTACATATTGCAAGGACAGCAGGCCTTGCCCAGCTGTAAGTCGGTGTCAGTTGGATACCCCGGTGATGTAAGATATTGACACTTTCATCTCACCCAACCACCTAGGAGGCAGCTATCCAGAATCGTCAGTACAAGTATACCTCTTTATATGCAGTTACACTGTTCATTATAACATGGGTTTGGGTATAACAGACTAAAGATGGATCCCAATTTGGTTGTTTTGGGATTTAAGAACATGTCAACCCTTGTTGGTCATTTTATGTCATCTCCCACATAAAGGGAGAAAAGATATAGTTGAGAAGATGAAAGAGCGGGCTAGGGTAGAGAGGGAAATGAAAGAAAGTGAATAAACAGAAGAAACAACATTTCCGTTCTTCCATTACTTGCTGTAAGGACAGCATGTAAGCCAATATCAGTTACGTGCCCCGGTGACACAAGATACAAGACCCTGTCCAAAAATATATAACAAATATACATTTATACATAAAAATACCATAATTTTTTGTTTGTTACATACCAAGCAACACTATTTAGGTCATTTTGAGGTGTTGCTTACAATTTTATGGGACTTTTACCCGACATTGAGAGGAAACGACATCTCAAGCCCTGCCAACCATACAAACCAATAGGGTTTATATAAAGGGATGGTCTGATTGCATAACTTATCCTAGGCAGGCTTAGACCTTCCAAGAGGTTTACCAACACTCATGTGGGGTTGGTTTCAGCTCTGCGTGGAAGCACTATGCAGCCCAATCTATTTCTCCAAGCCCCGATCGGTGGGGTCCAAAGTCATTTCACTAAGTACATGGAACATAGTTTAAAAATAGAAAATGTAGATTATACAGAAAAATAACCATAAGTAGCCATTTTTAGCTCACCTGTCACATAGTGACAAGGTGAGCTTTTGTGATCACATTTTGACTGTCGTGCGTCCGTGCATCCGTAAACAATTTCAAATAAGTATATCTCTAATACCCCACGGCCAATCTTGATCAACTTTCATGTGAAGCATCATCAGGTAGGAGGAAAGGCTGCATCAGGTTTTTGGGCTGATCAGATTGGAATTCTGGTTGTCATGGCAACATATATCTCCCATAGACTTATAATGGGAAAAATTAAAAAAAAATCTTCTTCTCTGAAACCACAGGACCCAAAGCTTAGATATTTAGCATGTAGCAACGGCAAGTGGTCACCTACATAAATCCTGCCAATCATGCCCCTGGGGTCCAAATTGGTCACACCCCGGGGCCCCTTAACTCCTATAGACTCATAATGGAAAAAAAAGCTTCAAAACTCTTCTTTGAAACCACAGGGCCCAGAGCTTAGATATTTAGCATGTAGCAACGGCAAGTGGTCACCTACATAGTACCTACCAATCATGCCCCTGGGTCCGAAATTGGCCACATCCTGGGGCCCCTTAACTCCTATAGACTCATAATGGAAAAAAAGCTTCAAAAAGCTTCTTCTCTGAAACCACAGGGCCCAAAGCTTAGATATATAGCATGTAGCAACGGCAAGTGGTCACCTACATATTTCCTGCCAATCATGCCCCTGGGTTCCAAATGGGCCACCCCCTGTGGCCCCTTAGCTCCCGTAGACTCATAATGGAAAAAAAGCTTACAAATCTTTTCTGAAACCACAGGGCCAAGAGCTTAGATATTTAGCATGTAGCAACGGCAAGTGGTCATCTACATAATTCCTGCCAATCATGCCTCTGGGGTCCAAACAGACCACACCCAGGGGCCCCTTAACTCCTATAGACTCATAATGGAAAAAAGCTTCTTCTCTGAAACCACAGGGCCCAGAGCTGAGATATTTAGCCAGTAGCAATGGCAAGTGGTCACCTACATTAATCCAGCCAATCATGCCCCTGGGGTCGAAATGGGCCACACGCCTGGGCCCCTTAGCTCCCATAGACTCATAGTGGAGAAAAAAGCTTCAAAAATCTTCTTCTCTGAAACCACAGGGCCCAGAGCTTAAATATTTAGCTTGTAACAATGTTAAGTGGTCACCTACATAAATCCTGCCAATCATGCCCCCGGGGTCCAAATTGGTCACACCCCAGGGCCCCTTAACTCCTATAGACTCAAAATGGAAAAAAAGCTTCAAAACGCTTGTTCTCTGAAACCACAGGGCCCAAAGCTTAGATATTTAGCATGTAGCAACGGCAAGTGGTCACCTACATAAATCCTGCCAATCATGCCCCTGGGGTCCAAATTGGTCACACCCCGGGGCCCCTTAACTCCTATAGACTCATAATGGAAAAAAAAAAATTCAAAACTCTTCTTTGAAACCACAGAGCCCAGAGCTTAGATATTTAGCATGTAGCAACGGCAAGTGGTCACCTACATAATACCTACCAATCATGCCCCTGGGTCCGAAATTGGCCACATCCCGGGGCCCCTTAGCTCCTATAGACTCATAATGGAAAAAAAGCTTCAAAAAGCTTCTTCTCTGAAACCACAGGGCCCAAAGCTTAGATATATAGCATGTAGCAACGGCAAGTGGTCACCTACATATTTCCTGCCAATCATGCCCCTGGGTTCCAAATGGGCCACCCCCTGTGGCCCCTTAGCTCCCGTAGACTCATAATGGAAAAAAAGCTTACAAATCTTTTCTGAAACCACAGGGCCAAGAGCTTAGATATTTAGCATGTAGCAACGGCAAGTGGTCATCTACATAATTCCTGCCAATCATGCCTCTGGGGTCCAAACAGGCCACACCCAGGGGCCCCTTAACTCCTATAGACTCATAATGGAAAAAAGCTTCTTCTCTGAAACAACAGGGCCCAGAGCTGAGATATTTAGCCAGTAGCAATGGCAAGTGGTCACCTACATTAATCCAGCCAATCATGCCCCTGGGGTCGAAATGGGCCACACGCCTGGGCCCCTTAGCTCCCATAGACTCATAGTGGAGAAAAAAGCTTCAAAAATCTTCTTCTCTGAAACCACAGGGCCCAGAGCTTAAATATTTAGCTTGTAACAATGTTAAGTGGTCAACCCCAGGGCCCAGAGCTTAGATATTTAGCATGTAGCAACGGCAAGTGGTCACCGACATAATTCCTGCCAATCATGCCCCTGGGTTCCAAATGGGCCACTTCTTTCCCATAGATTCATAATGGTAAAAAGCTTCAAACATCTTCTTCTCTGAAACCACAGGGCCCAGAGCTTAGATATTTAGCATGTAACAACGGCAAGAGGTCTTCTACATAATTCCTGCCAGTCATGCCCCTGCGGTCCAAATTGGCCACACCCCGGGGCCTCTTAGCTCCTATAGACTCATAATGGAAAAAAAAGCTTCAAAAATCTTCTTCTCTGAAACCACAGGGCCCAGAGCTTAGATATTCAGCATGTAACAACAGCAAGTGGTCACCTACATAATTCCTGCCAATCATGCCCCCTGGGTTCCAAATGGGCCACGCCCCGGTGCCCCTTTGCTCCCATAGACTCATAATGGAAAAAAGCTTAAAAAATCTTCTCTGAAACCAAAGGGCCCAGAGCTTAGATATTTAGCATGTAGCAGCGGCAAGTGGAAACCTACATAATTCCTGCCAATCATGCCCCTGGGGTCCAAACGGGCCACGCCCTGGGGCCCCTTAGCACATATAGATTCATAATGGAAAAAAGCTTCAAAAATCTTATTCTCTGAAACCACAGGGCCCAGAGCTTAGATATTTAGCATGTGGCAATTGCAAGTGGTCACCAACATAAATCCTGCCAATCATGCCCCTGGGGTCCAAATGGGCCATGCCCCGGGGCCCCTTAGCTCCCATAGACTCATAATGGAAAAAAAGCTTCAAAAATCTCCTTCTCTGAAACCACAGGGCCCAGAGCTTAGATATTTAGCATGTGGCAATGACAAGTGGTCACCTACATAAATCCTGCCAATCATGCCCCTGGGGTCCAAATTGGCCACACCATAAGGCCCCTTAGCTCCCATAGACTTATAATGGAAAAAAAGCTTAAAAAATCTTATTCTCTGAAACCACAGGGCCCAGAGCTTAGATATTTAGCATGTAGCAAAGGCAAGTGGTCACCTAAATAAATCCTGCCAATCAATCATGCCCCTGGGGTCCAATTGGGCCATTCTCCGGGGCCCCTTAGCTCACATAGACTCATAATGGAAAAAAAGCTTAAAAAATCTTCTTCTGAAACCACAGGGCCCAGAGCTTAGATATTTAGCATGTAGCAAAGGCAAGTGGTCACCTAAATAAATCCTGCCAGTCAATCATGCCCCTGGGGTCCAATTGGGCCACTCTCCGGGGCCCCTTAGCTCACATAGACTCATAATGGAAAAAAAGCTTAAAAAATCGGCATACTAGAGAATTTAGTATGTCAGCCTCGATAGCGCAGTGGTTAACACGTTCGACTTATGATCGAGAGGTTGTGCGTTCGAATCCGGCCACCGGTATCGAGGTGTGTCCTTGGGCAAGACACGTAATGACACTGCCCCGCTCCACCCAGGTGTAAATTGGTAGAAGTGGTGAAAACACCCGGAATGAGTGTTCGAGAGTGATTCAATAAGCTTGAAGCTTTCATCGCAATCGAACTAAAAAAAATTAGTATAAACTAATGGAAAAAAGCTTGAAAAATCTTCTTCTGAAACCACAGGGCCCAGAGCTTAGATATTTAGCATGTAGCAATGGCAAGTGGTCACCTACATAAATCCTGCCCATGGGGTCCAAATGGGCCCCCACCCCAGGGCCACTTAGCTCCCATAAACTCATAATGGAAAAAGCTTCAAAAATCTTCTTCTCTGAAACCACAGGGCCCAGAGCTTATATATTTAGCATGGAGCAATGGCAGGTGGTCGTCTACATAAATCCTGCCAATCATGCTCCTGGGGTCCAAATGGGCCACGTCCCGGGCCCCTTAGCTCCCATAGACTCATAATGGAAAAAAGCTTCAAAATCTTCTCTGAAACTGTGAAGCACAGACCTAAGATATTTAGTATCTAGCAACATAAAATAATCACTTACATAAATCCTGCTAACCCTGCACCTGGGGTCAAAATTGGCCACGCCCGTGCTCATCAGCTTCTACAGACTTATAATGGAAGAAACTTCAACAATCTTCTATGAAACCATAAGGCCCAGAGCTTAGATATTTAGTTTGTAGCAACGTCAAGTGGTCACCGACATAAATCCTGCCAATTATGCCCCTGGGATCCAAATTGGCCACACCCCAGGGCTCTTTAGCTCCCATAGACTTACAATAGGAAAAACTTAAAAAACCTTCTTCTCCGAAACCACAGGGCCCAGAGCTTAAATATGTAGCATGTAGCAACGTCAAGTGGTCACCTGCATAAATCCTGCCAACCATGCTCTTGGGGTCAAAATTGGCCACGCCCATGTGCTCATTAGCTCCCCATAGACTTATAATGGAAAAAAAAAATAAAAAAATCTTCTCCTCTGAAACCATAAGTCCCAAAGGTTAGATCTTCAGTATGTAGCCACATGAAATGGTCACCTTAATAAATACTGCCAAAAATGCCACTTGGGTCAAAATTGGCTGCGCCCATGGGCACATTTCCTACCATAGACTTGAAATGTACAACGTAAAATGAAAAACAAACTTCAAAAATCTTCTTCTCTGAAAACATAAGGCCGAGAGCTTAGGTATTTAGCATGTAGCAACGTCGAGTGGTCGCCTACATGAATCCTGCCAATCATGCTCCTAGGGTCTAAATTGGCCAAATCTTGTGACCCCGTAACTCCAATAAACTAATAATGGAATAATGGAAAATAAGCTTCGAAAATCTTCTTTTCTGAAACCATGAAATACAGACCTTAGATATTTAGAATATAGCAACATAAAATGGTCACCCACATAAATCATGCCAACCATGCTCTTTGGGTCAAAATTTGTCATGCCCCAGGGCTCATTAGCACCTATGGACTTATACTGGAAAAAACTTCAAAAATCTTCTTCTCCAAAACCCTGAGGCCCAGAGCTTAGATATTTAGTATGTAGCAATGTCAAGTGGTCTCCTACATAAATCCTGCCAACCATGCCCCTGGAGGGAGTCTGAATTGGCCATTCGCCAGGTCTCCTTAACTCCAATAGACTTATAATGGATCAACTTCAAAAATCTTCTTTTCTGAAACCACATGGCCCCATTTTTTATTGAGGTTTAAAATCCCCATCAACACTGTGTAGGTCATTTTGGAGACTTTGCTTCCAGATTTGTGGGACTTTTACCCTACATTGAGATGAAATGACATCTTAAGATCTGCTGCCCAATGAAACCAATAGGGTTTAAATGCATAGACGGTTCAACTGGCACCACTTTTCCTGGGCAGGCTTAGAACCTCTAAGCTGTTTACCAGTACTCATCTGCGTTCGGTTCCAGCTCTGCATGCAAGCACCATGTAGCCCAATCTATTTCTTCAAGTTTCGATGGGTATTCTAAACATCACTCATGATTTTCTGGTACACAGGTGAGTGCTACAGTGCCAGTTGACCCTCTTGTCTACATAATAGGTACATTTTTGATTGGATACAACACAATTATTTAGCCACACCATTTCTACTTTGGAGGTCAGGGCCCAGCCCATCAGGTCTTGGAGAAATAGAAAGGGCTGCATGGTACTACCATGCAGAGCTGAAACTGACCTCACATGATTACTGGCAAACCACTTAGGTCTAAAACTGCCCATGCAAAGTGGTGCAAGTCCATGCAAATAAACAATATTTGTTTCATTGGGTGGCAGGGCTTAAGATGTCATTTCAATGTAAGGGATGTTACACCGCATGCGGTCGAAATAGGGGCATAACTGTGCCAAAAATAGTTTGAGGGTTACCTCACCTGTTGGTATGAGTTCCCCTTTTCATAATGAACAACTAGTCCGAGTTTCAAGTAAATATGTTCAGTAATGACAGAGATATTACAAAATGTCCAAGTTTTTGCACGACGACGCAGATGCAAGAGCTACAACAATACCTCGTCGTTTTCTTCGTAAACAGCCGAGCTAAAATCTTTGCATCTTGTAAAGAGGTCTTGGTTGATTTTTACAGACATATTTTGTGTGTGTATGAGAGTGTTACATCCCAACAACATATGGTCATATGGAGACAGGACCTCGGTTTAAAAACTCATCCGAAAGTCTGGTGAAACCGGGAGTCGATCCGGGGCATATTTTGTTCGAGTATTAGAAATAAATATGGTGACAGCATAGAAACAATACGAAGCACCTAGCATATTGAAGAATTTTTTTTTTTTTTTCAAATGCATTTATATCAATGTTAACGATATGTAATATGAAATCACAAATACACTACAAAATAGAACTTGCATGTAGCTCATTAAAGCAGAACTTCAAATATATGAAATATACTAAAAAAGAAGTTAAATTACTTAAAAAATGACAGAAAAGGAAAAAATATAGAGAAACCTGGGGTTTACGGGGTATACATTATTTTTCTTATTTCTGCTTCAAGACACAGGTTGTGGGTACTGGTTAGAACCGCCTCAATGAGGCGGTTCTAACGAGCACCCACAACCTATGTTTTGAGTATTAATAAGAAAAATATCAATAATTTTCATCGGAAAAGTAGCCATTTTGGAGATATGTGGGGCAACACATTTTGGGAAGGTTAACTCTTTCAAAAACCATTTTATCTGCATTTTGCACAGTTTATATTTTTATTCCTTTGGGATCGAGATTCTAATTTTTAAACAACAGGCCCATAGGCCACTATGCTCATCAGAGTTTAATTGCGCTAAAGGGCCTGCGTCCTGGCGGCCATATTTATTTTTTTGATAGACCAACCATACCTGTGATACCTCCCTCATCAGGAGGAAGACTCCCTCATTTTGATGCTAATTTTTGCCCAATTTATGCTAAATTTTAGTAAAATTTGAAGTATATTCTTTACAGGTCCCTCATCACAATTGCAAATCTCCCTCATTCAAAGCATTGTTAGCTTAATGAGCTCATTTGTGGTCAAAATCTTAACTGTTCTAGCAAGTTGCTTCCAATTTTGTGGGAGTTTTACCTGACATTGAGATGAAATGACATCTCAAGCCCTGTTGCCCTATGAAACCAATAGTGTTTTTAAGCATGGATGGTCTGACTCACACCGCTTTGCCTGGGCAGGCTTAGATCCTGTAAGTGGTTTACCAGTACTCGTGTGCGGTTGGTTTCTGCTCTGCATGGAGCATCATGCAGCCCATCTATTTCTTCAACCCCAATGGTTGGGGGCCGAGCTATTTGTTCATTTGTCACTGAGGGTTGTTTGATCTATTTTTATTTTACTTCCTGTTTGCAAACAGTGAAGACCCTGATCAGATGCCACATGCAGGATCTGATCTGGGTTTGCACTGTTTGCCTTTGTCCCTTTAATGGGTTTCCAGGTAAGAATGGGTAAATGTGGCAAATACGTGGGGTGATCAATAAATTCGAACTTTTGCTATAACTTTTTTAATATACAACCAATCGCAATAAAATTTATATGGTCGATAGAATAGCACGTTTCGGACAACGTCATCAAGGTATTACGTTCGTGACGTCACTAGTTTTTCAATGACGTCATATTTTCGACATCATACTTCACGTTCACCGTCCAGAAATGGCTGACGACGTTGTTGCAGAACAGAGGACTATCATTAAATTCTACATAAAATTAGAGAAGACTATGAGCGAAATCAAAGAGGATCTCCAAAAAGTATACGGAGAAGCAGCATTTTCGAAATCTTGTATTCATAAATGGTGGCATTGCTTCAGTGACGGAAGAACATCGACCAAAGATGACCCCCGATCTGGCCGCATTGTGAAGTATACTACAGAGGAAAACTGTGCTGCCATTGAACAATACATAATGGATGAGAGGCGAGTGACTGTTAGAAATGT
Source organism: Lucinisca nassula (assembly GCA_963580285.1). NCBI lineage: Eukaryota > Metazoa > Mollusca > Bivalvia > Lucinida > Lucinidae > Lucinisca > Lucinisca nassula. The sequence goes on from OY757018.1 coordinate 45,490,026, forward strand.
AGCGGAGGACTTTAACTTAAGTTATGGTACAGCCCAAGAGATTCTGACGGACAAGCTTGAATTAAGCCACGTCTGTGCAAGGTGGGTACCCCCGTCTACTTCAGCCTGACCAGAAGAGAGTAAGCAAACAGATCTGTCCAGATATTCTCAACCGATATGCAGAGGAAGGTGATGAGTTCCTGAATAAAATAATAATTTGATGAAACATGGTTCCACTTGGTTGAGCCGGAAAGCAAGCAACAGAGTTCCTTGTGGAAGCATGCATCGGTACCATCGCCTGTAAAAGCCCGACTTTCCAAGTCAGTGGGTAAAGTTATGTCCATCATATTCTGTGACACAAAAGGAATTGTGTTGAATCACATGGTGCCAGCTAAAACTACATTCAATAGTGACTACTACGCACATCTAATTAAATTCCATTTGCAGAGAGCTATTAGAGAGAAACGTCCTGAACTTGTAAGGTCGGGGTTTATTTTGCACCAAGATAACGCTCCAGTGCACGTGAGTCAACTTATGACGTCCACCCTCAAGGAACTGGGTATCGAAACTACCGCATCCACCATATAGCCCAGACTTGGCTATCTCTGACTTTTTCCTGTTTCCGAATGTGAAGGATCGCCTGCGTGGAGTAAAATATGAGACGCGAGATGAACTAGGGGCTGCTATAATGGTGGAGCTTAGGGAGGTGTCACATGACGGCTTACATCACACGTTCGGCACGTTCATGAACAGATATCAAAAGTGTATCAAGGTCAAGGGATCCTATGTCAAGAAATAATAAACAGTATTCGTGAGTATCGTTTTTCATTATTAAGTTATAGCAAAAGTTCTCGAATTTATTGCTCACCCCTCGTATACCAACATTTTTGCTGAAATAAAAATGAATAGCTTTTGGAATGCTGTACTTCTTCGCAAAAACTCCAATGTGTCAGTTATTTAATGTTTCCATGACTAGCAAGTTCGTAGAGCTAACAATGTTTCAAACAACCAGGTCTGGTTGTTCAAAGCATTGTTTGCAGTGGTCAAACTGTTAACTGTTCCACGAGTAGCACACACATATCAAATACTCTGATATTTTTTTCTGGAAACTTTTTAGCACATATGCCATATTAAATCGTCAAAGTTTTAATAATGTGTAAAGTAATGGCATCATTAGTTTTGGACAACTACTGGTCAGAGGATCATGAGAACAGGTTTTCTGATGATGTGGCTTCTCTATGAAGGTACTAGCATAACAAGGTTGCTATTAGCCAAAATGTTCTAACCAGTATGCTATTTAATGACCGCACTAGTTTTGAACAACTGGCAAAAATGAGTGCTACTCCCATTTTAATACCACTGTATCAGATGCAGTGCTTGCTAAAACTTTAACATTAAAGGGTAACTTGGCAAACAGTGCAGGCCCAGATCAGACGCTGCAGACCGCGGCATCTGATCAGGGCCTGCACTATTTGCGAACAGAATTTTCTGTCAAAAATAGAATAAAAATGAAAAATAGGCCTATCACCCCTTATATGACAAATGGACATGTCCAGCATATAGCAATGGAAGAGTCCACTTGCATACAATGGGTTAAGCTAATGATGCTTTGAACAACTAGGCCCAGAGCAGTTATCATAATTAACTTTAAGCATACTATATTTGGTGCCTTATTTACAAAGCATTCTAAAGTTTTGCATAACACTTTGGGGGAAATTACGATTTCCTAACCTTTAGATTATGTAGTTGAACTTCTGTAGCTTGAACACCTTTGGGACAATGAACATTAGGGGTAGTTTCAACCACTGATGGTTTTATTGTATTGGAGTTTAATGGCCCAGTCAACACTATATAGGTAATATCAAGCTGGTCAGTTTACATTTTAACACATTTTTCCTGGGCAAGTGGGTAACCAGTATAGCCAGAAACTTAAAAGTGCTCTTCTTAAATAGGGAAGGGAGAGAATAAACATAGAAAAGATTTCATGATCAATCTCCAGGAAAATAATGTTACCAGCCCGGCTAATATTGAACCGGCGACCTCCTAACCACCAGTCAGACGTGCATCCAACTGAGATACTCAGGCTGGCACCACTGATGGCTGATCATGATCTTCTCTACAATATTAGTATGGTGTGTGTACTCATTAAAATTGCCTCTATGAGGCACTTTTAATGAGTATGCACAACATATATTTTCTGGATAAAATAGGAAAAGTATTCCTAAATTGGTAATGTGTGTGTGTGTGTGTGACTTCGGGTTAAACGTCGCTTTCAACAATTTTTTCATCATATCACGACGGTGTCTGGTTGCGACAGGGAGCTCAATGTTCACTTTTATAGTGCTGCCTCACTCAAGTATCATGTCCCAGACACATTACATGATACCACACCCAGTCACATTATCCTGACAGCCGACCAGTCCTAGCTCTACCCCGTAAATCTGTGTGCCAAGCGAGGAGCAGCTAGTACCATTTTTAACGACTTTGGTATGTCGCGGCCTGGGATCGAACCCGTGACCTCCCATTCCCCAGAGCGAACACTCTACCAACTGAGCTATCGGGGCCGGTCCCTAAATTGGTAAATATTTCCTATCTGGAGCTATGGGAAAAAGTCCCTAGGGAACCCCCCCCCCCCCACCGCCACAACCCCCCTCGAGAATGAAGTCGTATCAGCCATGGTTAATGAGCCATTGGTGATCGAGTCACTGAAGTTTAACTGCAGATACTTTGAATCTGTGAAAGAAATATTTACAAAGTTATGATTTATACATTAATGTGAATATCACCATTCATACCATTTGGCAATAGTGAACTTAAGTACAGTGCCACATTTTTTTTCCCATTTACTTTGTTCCTGTGCATACCACTGTTACGAATCATCTTAGCCCATTGCATGCGGGAAAACCTTTAAGGGGTACCTTGGCAAACAGTTCAGACCCAGATCAGGCACCGCATTCTGCTGCATCTGATCTGGGCCTGCTATTCAACTATTTTCCGTTAAAGATAACAACCTGTCATCCCTAAATTTCGAAATGGACTCCTGCCACATATAAGGAGGAAGATTCCATTTGGTACAAACAGGCTTAATACAGTAATTGTACCTGTGATTGTCATTATTGAGAAAGTGGCTTGTACATCTGGGTTGATGCTAGGGTTGAAGTAAATGTTGATGGATTGACAAATGGATGAATGAATGGATGAAAAACCGGACACCTATATCCTGCCATGCTTAAAGCAGGCATGACAAAAACAGTGTAATTTTTAAGTTACCTCCCCTGAAATTGAATATACATGTATTCCCCGTTACTAAAATTTGCAAAGCTGAGGTAAAGTAATGAGGTAAACTACATTGCAGCACATCATGTGACCCTCAAATCTGTGAAATGAACACCCCCTGATGGTCATTTTCTATAAATCTCAACTATTGTTTGGATATAACACATTGTTTAACAAACATAGTAGTTTCTGCCTTAGGATGTTAGCAAGTGTTATAAAGAGGCTGTATATTTCCAAATCATAAAACTTTCAAATAGTTCACTCATATCAGTACCAGGCAAAGGCTCCTTATTAGTGTTGTTTATATTTTTATTTATTGATCAATTAAGCCTATTTTGGGTCTTGACAATACAAGGGCCTTTGATGAGGCCTAATTGGGTGAAACTATCTATTCTGTCACAGAAAACCAGATTACTTATATTCATTTTTGTGCGTGAGTGTTCTTTGATTCCAATGTCAACCTTTATACACATATCCTGTGAACTGTCTTCAAAAGGCGTGCAGACAATTCGCATGAACAGTCCAGCCATATTTTCTCCGGCAAATGTTTAAAAATGTCATTTGCTACAGTCATTCTTTGTCCTGCAAGAGTTCAATCATTATCAGTATTTATTAATTGACAGAGATCATCCATATTAACACCAGGCCAACCAATATTAACTGGTGATCAAGTGATATATTAGGCTGAGGTACAAAATCAATACTCATGTTTTTTAATTATGTCAATTAATAAAATTTTCCAATTGTAGATTTTTTCCAAAAGCAAATAATAATAACCAACCACTTGTTTTACTTCAACTCTTTACTAAATTTTCGAGGGTCTCCCCTTTTCATCAGGGTTATATGAACACTGCACTACATTTTACAGGATACATATTGGAAAGTCATGTAAAATGAAGAGTGCAGTGTCCATTATAATAACCCTGATGAAGAGGGGAAACCCTCGAAAAATTTGGTAAAGAGTTGAAGTAAAGCAAGTGGTTGAATAAAATTTTCATTAACTAGAAATGGTGTTTGTAAAACACTATGCCCCCAACCATATGCTTGTCCATAAATGCCCAAATTTTCAAAAGGCCATTATCGCAAAAAAAAAAAAAAAATCAGATTATTTTTTCAAATGTTAATCAGGCTATATACTAGTCATTCCAAATCAGCCTGTCAAGTTTTTTTTTTTTTTTGGTTTGGGTTTTACGGCCCTTTCAAGATTATTTCACTCATATCGAGCCGATCGTTAATCAGAGGTGGGCGAAAACCGGAGTACCCGGAGAAAAACCACCTGACCTTCCGTTGCAGAACTTGGCGTCTCACACGTGGCCCGAGCGAGGCTCGAACCTACGGCGGTGAGAGACCTAATGACTAAGAGTCAGCGCTCTTATCCACTAGGCCACGGAGGCCCGTTCCTGTCAAGTTTTTAGGCAACCATTTAAATAGTTTTTTAAATATCTTGAAACAAGAAAGAAACACAATTAAATGACCTGAAAATGCCAAGGGCAATCACTCCAACAAAATTTCATTAAACTGGTTGAAAATTTAATCAGGTAATCTCCTCCTCAGCCCAAATCAGTATACCAAATTTCAAGGCTCTAGCTCAAATACTTTTTGAGATATCTTGCTAACGTGATTTCTATGTTATTTAATTAAAAAGGAAACAAGGCGAAAAGGGGAGATAAGTCAGATAAGAAAAAAATACAGGTCAACTATTTTTTCATGAGGAAACCATAAATGAAATTTCAAAACACTAGCATAGATAGTTCTTAAGTAATACTATGCACAGGAAATCAAAACAATTAAATGGCCAGAAATTGTTAAGGGCCATAACTCTAACAAAATTTCATTGAATTGGTTGAAAATTTGATCATGTAATCTCCTCCTTAGTCCAAATCAGTGTACCAAATATCAAGGCTCTAGCTCAACTACTTTTTGAGATATCTTGCTAACAAGATTTCTATGTTATTTAATTAAAGGGGAAATAACTCAAAAAGGGGAGATAATTCGGAAAAGAAAAAAATATGGGTCAACTATTTTTTCATGAGAAATCCATATATGAAATTTCAAAACACTAGCATATATGATTATAAAGTTATGCTATGCACCAGAAAGCAACACAATTAAATGGCCAGAAATTGCAAAGGGCCATAACTCTAACAAAATTTCATTTAATTTGTTGAAAATTTAATCAGGTGATCTCCTCTTCGGTCCCAATCAGTATACCAAATATCAAGTCTCTAGCTCAAATATTTTTTGAGATATCTTGCTAACAAGATTTCTGTTATTTAATTAAAGGGGAAATAACTCAAAAAGGGGAGATAATTCGGAAAAGAAAAACAATAAGGGTCAACTATTTTTTCATGAGAAATCCATATATAAAATTTCAAAACCCTGGGATACATGGTTCTAAAGTTATGCAATGCACCAGAAAGCAACACAATTAAATGGCCAGAAATTGCAAAGGGCCATAACTTTACAAAATTTCATTAAATTTGTTGAAAATTTAATCAGGTGATCTCCTCCTCAGTCCCAATCAGTAAACCAAATATCAAGGCTCTAGCTCGAATACTTTTTGAGATATCTTGCTAACGAGCTTTCTATGTTATTTAAATAAAAGGGAAATAATGTGATACGGGGAGATAATTCGGATAAGAAAAAAATGTTTTGTTTGTTTGATTTGAGGTTTAACGTCCCCGTCAACACTGTAAAGGTCAAATATTTTTTCATGATGAATCCATATACGAAATTTCAAAACACAAGGATACATGGTTCTAAAGTTATGCTATGCACAAGAAAGCAACACAATTAAATGGCAAGAAATTGCAAAGGGCCATAACTCCATCAAAATTCCATCAAATTTAATCAGGTAATCTCCTCCTGAGTCCCAATCAGTGTACCAAATATCAAGGCTCTAGCTCAACTACTTTTTGAGATATCTTGCTAGCGAGATTTCTATGTTATTTAATTAAAGGTGAAATAACTCAAAAAGAGGAGATAATTCGGAAAAGAAAAAAATACGGGTCAACTATTTTTTCATGAGAAATCCATATATGAAATTTCAAAACACTAGCATACATGGTTATAAAGTTATGCTATGCACCAGAAAGCAACACCATTAAATGGCCAGAAATTGCAAAGGGCCATAACTCTAACAAAATTTCTTTAGATTTGTTGAAAATTTAATCAGGTGATCTCCTCCTCGGTCCCAATCAGTGTACCTAATATCAAGGCTCTGGCTCAAAAACTTTTTCCGATATCTTGCTAACAAAATGTCTATGTTATTTAATTAAAAGGGAAATAACTCAAAATGGGGAGATAATTCGGATAAGAAAAAAATATGGGTCATTTATTTTTTCATGAGGAATCCATATATGAAATTTCAAAACCCTGGGATACATGGTTATAAAGTTATGCTATGCACAAGAAAGTGTGACGAACGTACAAACCAACGAACGAACAAACGAACGAACGAATGGACAAGCCAGAATCAAGTAATTTGGTATTGTTCCAGTTACAGGTCCGAGGTCTGCAGTATTGGCCCCGAGGCCGAAGTTACAGGTCTGAGGTCAGCTGTATCGACCCCGAGGCCTTTGGCCTCGAGGCCAATACAGCAGACCTCTGACCTGGGCCAATACCAAATTACTTAACAACATCATAGTAAAGACATCATATGCAGATATAGGCACTCCAGCAATAGCTGGACCATGTCAGGGGAAAAAGGTGTCTTTAAGGAAGTGCATGCAGCAAAACACAAGAGCTGTCGCCAGACAGCGACAGCATAGCTCGCCTGTTTCGCGCTTTCAACATAGAAGGTAAAATTACTGAACCATGAAATATAGGTCACACACACCTAGATACATTTTGAGGTCAGTGACCAGGTCGCATGGAACATATATGCCAAATATTACATTTCAGAATCACAATGTGTATGAATTATAAGGCAAAATCAATGAACCATGAAAATAGATATATTTCTATGTCAATCATCTCGTCACATGGAACTTATAATTCAGAACTGAAGTTTCTAAAAAAAAAAAAAAATAGTATTCAATTTGGCAGAGTCACTAAATTATGAAATTTAGGTCACACTGACCAAGATATAATTTCGAGGTCAATCATGGGGTCACATGGAATAAATAATCCAGGCATGATGTTTCTTCATGAAAATTTATTAAAGAAAATAGGCAAATCACTGAACCATGAAATATAGGTCACAGTGACCTAGATATATTTTGAGGTAAATCATGGGGTCACATAGAACTAATAACCCAGGTATGACATTTCTCCATCAAATAGTAATAAAGATAATAGGGAAAATCACTGAACCATGAAATATAGGTCACAATGACCTGGTTTTATTTTGTGGTCAATAATCAGGTCACATGGAATAAATAATCCAGGTGTAACATTTCTTCATCAAATAGTATTCAAGATAATAGACAAAATCACTGAACCATGAAATATAGGTCACAGTGACCTAGACATATTTTGAGGTCAAGCATGGGGTCATATGGGACTAATAACCCAGGTATGACATTTCTCCATCAAATAATATTCAAGATAATAGGCAAAATCACTGAACCATGAAATATAGGTCACACTAACCTAGCTGTATTTTGAGGTCAATCATGGGGTCACATGGAACTAATAATCAAGGTATGACATCTCTCCATCAAAAAGCATTCGAGATAAAAGACAAAATCACTGAACCATGAAATATAGGTCACACTGACCTAGTTATATTTTGGGGTCAATTATCCGGTCACATGGAACTTATAATCCAGGTATGACATTTCTCCATCAAATAGTATTCGAGATAATAGTCAAAATCACTGAACCATGAAATATAGGTCACAGTTACCTAGATATATTTTGAGGTCAGTCATTGGGTCACATGGAACTAATATCCCAGGTATGACATTTCTCCAACAAATAGTCTTCAAGATAAAAGGCAAAATCACTGGACCGTGAAATATAGGTCACCATGACCTTCACCCTTTTACACTTGAACTGATGTCACTTGGTTGGCTGATGTCTAACCAATTCTGTCTATAACTTGTTAGCATAAGGAAAAGGTATACAACAAATTACAAAGTTGTCCTAGATTTTGACCCCTAGCCCCACCCCATCCCCACTCTCAGGCACGAACCCATGGGGGTGTTGTCTTGGAATCCAGAAGACACTCCCAGGTTTCACAAGTTGTAAATATTAATGCTTTGTGATGAGTGACTGCTGAGATATAAGCATTTCAAAAACTTTAACACAGTATTACATAGGTGTTCTAGGTTTTGACCCCAAGCCCCATCCCGGGGCATGACCCCAGGGGTCTGTTATCTTTGAACATCAGAAGACCCTCCCAGGTACTCAAGTTCCAAATATGAGTGCTCTGTGATGAGTGACTGTTGAGATATAAGCATTTGAAAAACTTTAACGCAGTATGAAGCGCACGTGCACACGCACGCGCACGCCATCCGAGGTGACAACAATAGCTCTCCTTGTACTTCGTACAGGCGAGCTAAAAAGGCAAGGCAATCATCAGGTATCAAAACAATTACCTTACCCCATCTGTTTAAGTCACCATAGGGAAAGAAGGACACAAACAATGCAACTGCATTATAACTAAAACACAAGCGAAAATGGCAGTTTCTCAGATCAACCTGCACATTTGCACAGTCTGGTCAGTCATTACACCACAACCTCTTTATAACACTATTAATGGTGTCCAAAGCAGAAACTGTGTTAGTTATACAACGGTGTTATATCCAAACAACAAGAATTCTGCCAAAGGCTATGTCGTGCCTGTAGTATCATCATCATCATCGCAGTTTTGATTAACATGCAGGTACAGGGGCAACATCCACATAAGTGGGCCCCCTTCCAGGTAGCTGGCTTGCATGGTAGATGACACCATATCTCAGGTATGTCTGTCATGAGGGTCGATAGCCGAGCTTCCACTCTCTGCGATCTGTCAGTTGATTCCAGGTCATCTTGGGGCTTCCAGGCCCATATTTTCCAACCACCTGTATGTCAAAGGCAGTCTTGATTGCACACTTGGAGTGTTCAACATGTCCATACCAGTGCAGCCTTCTCTCCTTCAGGATGAGGTCCAGGCCCTCAATGCCAAGTCACGCAAGTAGCTCACTGGGCCAGACCGTGACCTTTGCCATGTCATTCCACTGTAGATGTTGGTGGTTTGGTTTTGTCAAAAGCCGTGTCTTGCTGACATGGAGCATTGCGCTCTGCACACAACAACTGTACACACGGCCAAGTGTCTTGAATGAGAGGTGGCAGGGAGAACTGGTAGCAGCAGCTTGAACTTCTTCCAGGCTGTATTGACAAATGATGTGGTCAAAAGATCACAGCCACCGGCTGCAGAGAGCATGTCTCCTCGGTAGCAAAAGGAAGCTACCACCTCCAGCTTGTCAGGTCCGACTTGAACTTCCTTTTTAGGTCTGCCCTCTAAGGGATGTGTAGTTCCCTGGCATCATGCACATCTGTAATCAGGGTCCTCTGCTAAGTGCTTGAGCCAACTACATTTATTAAGCACCTAGTGCTTGCAACTATTGCAAAAGATTCTATAGCTTCCCACTCCCTTGCGACATATGGTGCATGGGAACTTGCCTGAACATTGCAGGAGGTCCAGCCCAGTACCACAGATCATGATTTTCATCTTTCCTGCATTTACTCCCAGCCCTTTCTCCTCCATTGCTTCTTTTCAAGTTAAGAGCCTCCTGACACATTCCAAGTCATTCAGCTATGATAAGAAGTAAACATAATAGTAAACTTGGCCATTTGGGTGAACGCTAGGGTGGTCACTAATGTTGACGGTTTGATTAATGTCCGAACGAACAGACAGAAATTTGACTCCTATACTGCACCATGCTAATAGCAGACTCAACAAAAGTGTTTACATTATATTGAAAAATGACCGTTTATGGTTATTTTCTATACAATCTATACATTTTTGGGATCCATCTTGAAACCGTGTTATGTCCAAACCCTGTTACAATGAACAGTGTTATAATTAGGTTGTGGTGTACTGTGCACTATATAGAAACCTACTGACACAAAACTTCTTTATCCAGTCAGAGAAGTTTTTATTCTGAGATTCTGTGCAGACTAAATTGAGACTACACTAAGTGCACATTTGAAGACTCTTTTCATTTGTCCCGGCCCAGATTAAAAGACGAAAAGAACTGTTACAATCCTGTAATTTCATCCAATTACATTTTATTATCATATAGTATACATAAATATATTTTAAGAAATATACATGCGCCCTAATTAACCCTTGTCCTGCTAATCCAGAATATGTACAACTTATAACAGTGTAGATACAGATCAGATGGCTTCTGAAGAAGCCATGAAGCCATCTGATCAGTATCTACACTGTTTGACATTCAGTTTGTGAATTTGTATGAATATATTACATCAAGAAATCTGACTGGTTAAAACTCAGCTTTGGGTGTGGCTAAATTAATTTATTTAGCAGGACAAGAGTTAAACAAGACTGAAGCCACACTTATAGCGCTAAATGTCAACAAAAAAACATGAGGTGTAGCAAAACAATCTACGATACAGTATCTGTCTGAGCGCAATGTAAAATAATTGCAACAAGATGTGTTTGTGAAACACTGATGCCCCCGGACAGCGCCAATGTTAATGTTTTAAAAATTTTTGAAAAAAATAGGTCAAAGGTCAAGTTCAAGGTCACGAGATCAAAAATTATGGTACCACTGGAAAGGTCTTGTGATAAGGTATACACATGTGAAATATGAAAGCTCTATCTATTACCATTCAAAAGTTATGCCCAATGTTAAAGTTTTTGCAGACGGACAAACGGACAAACAGACAAACAGACGGACAGACCAAAAACTATATGCCCCCGAATCTCTTAGATTCCGGGGGCATAATAAAGAGAAAGCGCCTAAATATTGTTCTCCATTACATATTATAGATGGGCTGCTCTTAAAGGAAAGAATTTGCTCCCCTCGGGGGCAAATTCTTTCCTTTAAGAGTAGCCTCCATCTCGAAGAGGTTTCACATAGATTTTTCCTAGTTGTGCGTAATAGTATGTTGGTTCTGGCTACGCCCCTGATCGGAGCCTGCATCCACTCAGTTTATCTTCAGCTACCACACTGAATAGTCTGAAGGTTAAAAAATACTTATCTCTGAGCAGACTGTGTGTGTAAATTCGGGTTTTAAAGTCGCTTTCAACAATTTTTCAGTCATACGACGGTGTCTGGTTGCGACAGTGAGCTCAATGCTGACTTTTATAGTGCTGCCTCACTGAAGTATCATGTCCCAGACACATTACATGATACCACACCCAGTCACATTATCCTGACACTGGGTCAACCAGTCCTAGCTCTTCCCCATAAATCTGAGTGCCAAGCGAGGAGCAGCTAGTACCATTCTTAACGACTTTGGTATGTCGCGGCCCAGGATCGAACCCGTGAACTCCCGTTCCCCGGAGCGGACACTCTACCAACTGAGCTATCGGGGCCGGTCTGAGCAGACTGTGCAAAAGATAAAGTTCACTGAGCCCAAAATGAATCACCAGCTGTTATGAGGAAGATTTTTGAGATTTTTTATCTAGTTTCTAATGAAAAGTATAGCCCCAACAAAGTGATTCTAGTGAGTACACAATTTCGCTTAAAAGCTGAAATAATAATAAAAAAAAAGTAACAGTTGCCTAGCAATTAACTGTTGCAGTCATGGTAATTTTTTAGGTTCATCATTAGCTTATGAAAGTGACAAAATGTAAAGCTTACGGAACCTGGGAAGGGACATGCAAATTTTTTTTAATATGTTGTGTGAAAAAGATATTAAGTTGTGCAAAAAAGGTAGTATGTTATGCACACAAGATAATATCTCGTGCGGACAACATAATATATCTTGTGCAGACAACATAATATCTTGTGCACACAAGATAATATCTTGTTTGCACAACTTCATGTCTTGTTTGCACAACATAATTTTTATCTTGTTTGCACAACACAGATCTTGTGCGGACAACATAATATCTTATGCATCTGATTAAACTGTGCTAACAAGATATGTTGTGCGAACAAGATATTAAGTTGTGGGAACAAGATATTATCTTGTAGTTGGCCATCCAAACCACGAAAAAATACTTCTGATGGCAAAATTGAGTAGAGTATGGCATCCATGCTAATAGTGTTCTTTAGTGTGATGCAAAAGTGATAGGGGTGGATGCCACTTCTGAAAATGCCCCTGAGCCTCAGAATTAGGTCAAAGGTCAAATGAGTGCAAAAATACAATAAAATTTGAATATGCTGGTATTTGTGCCCTCTCTCTATCTAAGCAGACCAAATAAAATTAATTCAAACACCAGCAATGTACTTAGGACATATTGTTTATGCAGCATTTGTGAGAACAGAAGTTGTATCATAGATTTGGCCAGGGTCAAAGGTCATTTAAGTATAAATTTTCTTTAAATATGCATCAATATTTATTGTACAAAGAGTTATCTAGTATGTCAACTGAAACAAAGCCAAATGAGTTGCCATTTCCTTATCTAGGAAGCATTAAACCCACACATTATACAAACAGCATAATGGCCAACCTAATCGGCCTTAGGTCAAAGGTCATTTAAGTACATATTTGGCAAAATATGTTTATTTTGCAAAATACGTTGTTTATTCACATGCCATCCATTGTTATAAGTAACATTCCAAATCGTCTTCTGAGTTCTTACTAAACGCCACAATGATATATCAAGGATATAGTATATGATGAAGATATATCTGATAATAACACAAGTGGGTCATCATCAAAGGTCACTTGCAGCTACTGTAAAACACTTATATTTGGCGGTCATTTTATTTTGGCGCTATTTGGAGTCAAGGAAAAAAACGCCAACATAAAAATCCGCAAATAAAAGAGAAGAAACTTTATTCTACACATCACAGTTAGAATGCGTCAATAGGTCATATGCATCATTGGTGACAAAAGAAAAAGTGTATTTACGTCTTTAGAAGCCGAAATAAAGAAAGACAATGTTCTAGTCATATGACAGCTCAAAACGGCTGAATGAAAACAAACACACCTTGAGAGTTATTGTCAAAATTGTGGATGTAATTAGTAATTGATTGATGGCTTTGACTGTGAGCTCAATATGATGGGTAAACCAATCAGATAAGAGGAAAGTGACACACCTCCAGAAAGACATTTGGATTATCAAGGTAGCACATTGGGTTATTCATGCGGTGAACACAAAAATTTAACTAATTACTACAGTTTTTGCATGACAGTGTTGATGACCAACTCCGATGATTTTTGTCATCTTACATGGCTTTGCAGATTCGACCAATTCTTTTTCTTCGGAAATCGAAAATCCGCCAAAATATAAATCAGCGAAAAGGTCTACTCATAAAAAGCGCCAAAATTTGCTGCCGCTTAATGTAAGTGTTTAACAGTTTTCAAAGTTTGTATTTTACAAGATGCCACTTCATTTTAAGAGCCGTTTAGATCACTACAATGTAAAGGGTAACAGCTAATATGTATTCGCGATTGTGCCCATATGATTTAATGATTTTACTTCAACATTGACAAGTCAAACCAAATAGGGGTTTCTCCGATATCACAGATACGAGCTTTCTTCCGCATAATCTGAAATGTTAGACATAGTCATATATAAATAACAAGCCATTTTAACTTCATATCTCGACTTCTAGATATTTGGGTGGTTTATTAAATATTAACAATACCTATTTCGATGGTTTGATCAGTCAGATTTACCCGCAGAACTTCAGTTAAATAAAGCAAATTCTTCTGATACCGAGGTCCTGTTTTTAGATTTACATCTGTCTATTGTAGATGGGTTTGTTTCCTGGAAAATTTATGATAAACGCGATGATTTTGACTTAGAGATTGTAAATTTTCCTTTGTTGAATGGTGATGTTCCTCGTGCGGCATCCTATGGAGTTTATATTTCGCAATTCGATTTGCCAGAGTGTCTAGTCATTTAAATGATGCTCTGTCTCTGGTCGGGCTCATCGGAGTCTAACTGTTGGTTTTCTTTTGCTCCAGCATTTCAGTGGTTTCTTGCTGTCGAGTCCTCACCGTTGTCTCACCTCTGTGGTTCTTTGATTTTTGTGTTCACGGAGATGTTACACTGATGAGTTAGGAGGCCTTCATGCGGACTGAACAAATTATTTGTCTAAATCGCGACGGAAGTAAGGGCGAGGATTGTGGCCACGTAAAATCGATTTAAGCCCCCCGGTGGAAATCTTCCACTGACCGTTCCAAGGCGGCTCTTCTGTGGCAATTTGTTTATGTTGTTGTTTGTTACTTACTGTGTGTATCACTTGTGTCTTTTTATTTTTGGATGGTCATATGGCCATTTTGTGGGAAAGTAACTGTCCTTATGACCTTCCTTTGTTTAGGTTTCCATTATGGTTTGGTCGCTTAATGTTTGTATTTCTTTCCCTTTGGTGTCTTTTATGGGTGGAGTAAGTTAATTGTATCAATTCCTGATCTTTGTTTTACTTCTACTTTTCAACACTCAATATAAATTGTTAACTGATAAACTTCTTAATCAGATCTATCGGTATCATAAACTACGCAAAGTCTTTTCAAAATTTTGAAGACGTCATTCCGATTTAATTCCAAAATCCAATGTTGGACTTAAAAGGTCTATCGGAACCCAAAATTTATGATGACTTAGTATATAAATTCAGAAAAAAATGAATTTATATACTAATTCAATGACTTCAGCACCCAATTTCGTAAAATCTTTCTTCGATATAAAAAATGGGTACAACATAAAGGTTATACGACAGACTGCATGCATGGTAGTTAACCCAAGCACAGTTGACAACTTTGCTTCACTCTTTAATTGCATGCCGGTGGGTCAGGCCTTAGATTCCACGACGGTCCCAGCGTGATGGCTTGCTGAGAATTAGAGAGAATTTAGTTTTATGTAATATTGGTTGGTGCCTGATGCTCTGTCTCTGGTAGGGCCCATCGGAGTACAAGTTTTGGTTTTCTTTTGCTCCAGCATTTTAGTGGTTTCTTGCTGTTCTCACCGTTGTTTCATCTCTATGGTTGTTTTGATTTTTGTGTTGCTCTGATGAGTTATGAGGCTTTCATGCGGACTGAACAAATGATTTGTCGAAATCGCGACGGCTGTAAGGGCGAGGATTGCAGCTGCATAAAATCGATTTAAGACCCCCCAGACACCCCCACCCAGCGGAATTCGCTTCACTGACCGCTCCAAGGCCGTCCTTCCGTCGCGGTTTATTTTTGTTATGGTTTGTCTTTGAATATGTGTATCGCTTATATTATTTTGTTTTGGATAGCCAATTGGCCATTTTGTGGAAAAATAACTGTCCTTTTGTCTTTCCGCTACTGATGTTTCCATTAGGGTCTAGTCATTTATTTTTTGTGTTTCTTTCCCTTTGGTGCCCTTGATTGGAGCTGTGGGTTAATTGTATCGATTCCTGATCATTGCCTTCACTTCAATCAAATACACGTAACAAATGTATTTTTTTTTTATAATAAATACTTGTCATCAATACATCCTTGTGTTAAATATGACAGAATTTGATCAGAAAACATCCATTTTTTACGAGTTTTGTACTGAAATAACCCCTGACCTATAAGACTGACATACTTAGAGGGTACATTAAAATAATTTTCCATTGTTCACTGCACCTGGATTGTCTTATGGTGATTTTAAGCAAGCAATTTCCCCAAATATATGTTTATTTTGTACTCATTTGACCTTCTTCTTGGCCTCAGACCCATTTCCAGACGTGGCACCTACCCCTATGATTGTTGACACACATCAAGGATTACATTTAGCATGGGTGCCATACTCTAGTGAATTTTGTCATCAAACGTAACCTATCAAGCTTTTTTGCACCTGCTTAGTCACGCATAAAGGATGTTTTTATGTGTTGTTAATTGGTTAATCTATTATTGCCAGTTATCCGAGATGCGACAATTTAATTTAGGGGATAAGGTTAAAGTTTGATGTTCAATTGTCTTACACGAAGAAAGTGTTAAAATCGGTCCTGCTCATAATAGAGTAACATTTTAGTTGAAAATATTTAATGCTTGTAAAACCATTTTATATCGCCTTTTCTGTTTTAGAAATGGCACAGTGTTGTATTCTGTCTATGTTGTGATAAAAACCAGCCTGGCAACCCGGTTCAGTCAGCTGGTGGGTACTGACTAATAAAACCTGTTGTAGGACAGGCTAGCTCAACGGAAGTCGCGATTTGACTTACGATAGTTGCGCAAAGGCAATGTTTCAGACCCATAACAGAAACAAAGAAAGAATCTAGTGCTATATCAATATCGGGGATCATCAATTATTCAAGTCTGTAACATTAGTATCCTTTTTTTATTCCATTTAACCCATATGCATGTAAACAAGCAGGTTTTCTTATCAAATACACGTTACAAATGTATTTTTTTTTTAATATTTTGATAACTAGAGAAAGCGACCAGTGGGTCACGTATACCGCCGGCCAGCGCCACCCTCTGATTTATCTTTCGAACTTGTATGAAGAAGTCAAGAAGCTATAAGAATTTATAAATGTGTTTGCAAAAGCTAAACCAAACATAAAATGTCTAAATGGACCAAGAGCGTGAGGGCATCAAAGTTACTGAAGGTGTGGGGGCATCAATGCTACTGAAGCAGGTGCTATGTGCATCAATGGAATCTTTGGACTGGTATACAACATTGATGCAAATATTAATTAAATTTGTCTTAGGGTTTAGAACATACAGGCATCTAAGTTTGTCATAAAATTTTAACCAAATGTAAATGTCTATGTCTGTGACCTTGAGGTCCAGGTCACAATGCTTTGGAGAAGGGACATGCATCACGAAATCTTTGGACTGGTATGCAACATTGATGCAAGTATCAACTGAATTTGTCGTAGAGTTTAGAACATACAGGCATCTATAAACTTTGTAATAAAACTTTAACCAAAAGTAAAATTTCTAAGTCTGTGAACTTGACCTCAAGGTCACTGTGGGTGATGGGACACGCATCAATGAAATCTTTAGACAAGTATGTAACTTCAGTGTAAGTATCAACTCAATCTATCAAAGGGTTCAGAAGATACAATGTCTTAGAAACTTTAACGCAAAACTTTAACCAAAATGTTAACGGACAGATGGCCGGACGGAAGGACAGACACACGGACAGACGGACGGACGAACGGCAGAACGAAAACTATATTCCCCCATAGCATACTTCGCATGGCTGGGGTATAATAAATACTGGTCAGCAACACATCCTTATGCCAAATATAACAAAATGTGTTCAGAGAACATCCGTTTTTCACAAGCTTTGCACTTAAATGACCCCTGACCTATAAGACTGACATACTTTGAGGGTACATTTTATAATGATTTTCCATTGTTCACTGCATCTGAATAGTTTATGGTGATTTTAAGCAAACATTTTCCCAAAATATGTGTTAAAAGAGAGTTATAAGTAGTTTCATGTTTATTTTGCACTCATTTGACCTTTGACCTATTTCTGAGCCTCAGACGCATTTCCAGACGTGGCATCCACCCCTATGGTTGTTGACACACATCAAGGATTACATGTAGCATGGGTGCCATACTCTACTCAATTTTGCCATCAAAAGTAAAAATATCAATCTTTTTTGGGATTGGATGGCCAACTATTGTGCGCATAAGATATCATGTTTTACACAGAGGCTAAAAGAATACTATACTGATGCAGCGAGAAGGAACTGTGGCACATACGAAAATTTACCATCTCACAACATGAAGTAATAAAAATAGAAACTTAACACTTAAACAGTAAAAGAGAAAACAGCATTCCTTGATGCAATTATCAAAACTTTTAAGACAACTAACATAAAAAGGCATAAATCTCTGGTAGGAAAAATGGTAATAAAAATGGCAAGTACATTATCTCCCTTTTGTGAGTCTCTACCAGATCAGAGACGCTTACCTTACTGGTGACAGTCCAGAACATTCGGTAAACATCATCATTTGTGACCATAAATTCAGCAGAAGCTGTATATTTCAACCCTTAAACTGACAATCACGACATTGTCATTTTCAAAATATTTCTATCTTTTATTTCAGAGTAAATAAGGCTTGACAAAACGTGTATCATCAAGCCTTATTTTACCTGGATTCCAGGAAAATAATTTAAGAAACAGAAAAATTCTGCAGAAGGCTGTGACTGTTGACTTAAACATTTGGGCTTATAATTGTGCCGGGACACAGCATTTCCTACACTTTACATGTGTGCCCAATGAAAACTCTGATCAGCCTGCACATCTTCACTGTCTGATCAGAGTCGTTTTTTGTGTGCTCTAAGGATAGCTAAGGGCCCAATGCTTCTTCATGCAGCCAAAGAGGTCTCTGGTCAGTTTGTTTGATTTGAGGTTTAACGTCCCCGTCAACATTGTAAAGGTCATTTTGGAGACGTTGCTTCCAATTTTGTGGGACTTTTACCCGACATTGAGATGAAATGACATCTCAAGCCCTGTCACCCAATGAAACCAATAGGGTTTATTAGCATGGATGGTCCGCCTCGCATGGCGGTTCCTGGACAGGCTTAGATCCTCTAAGCGGTTTACCAGTACTAGTGTGTGGGCCGGATTCAGCTCTGCGAAGAAGCATCATGCAGCCCATATATTTCTTCAAGCCCCTATGGGCGGGGGCTTGGTCTCTGGTCAGACTATATGGATGTGTAGGTTGATCTGATTCTTCGCTGGGCAAAAATTGTAAATTGTAGGAAATGCTCAATTAAGAAAACAGAAGAATTCCACCAAAGGCGGAAAACATACAAAACTATAGACTTAAACATTTGGGATGATGTTAGGATTGATCCACATGTTGAAGGACTGACAAACTGAAAACCAGACTCCTTGTCATGCCATGCTTTAAGTTTATTCTTGCAAGATTTTGATGACTTTTTCAAGGAATTTCACTCTAGCAGACAAGGGTCTGCTCTTCTGAGAATTGTCTTCCTTATCCAAGACAGTCTTCCTTAATAGCTGCTAATCACAACAAGTGTCATCTGCTTTGCTGTCTGCTGGTAACTTTCAAAATCAGTGTTGCAAACAGTATTGACCTATTCAGTGTCTCATCTGGTTTTACCCTGTTTGATTAGCCCTGTCTGTCCAAATAGACAAGGTAGATATGGTAACACAATGTCCAATCAGTAAACATAAAAAGTTTGCAACTGGATTGTATATCATCCCATAACCAGGTAGAAGAAAGTTGTTTTATTTAACGACAGTCTGTAAATTTAAAGACTTTTTAGTCTGTAAATTTAAAGACTGACACAAATAAAATCATGAAAATGGTGTGAAACGGAAAAATCACACTTCTTTTTATAGTAATTTGAACGTTATCTGTGTGATATTTTATTATGTGTAACTGCAAATTATATAATTGTCTTTATTTAATTAAATCCCTTCAACCATAATTGAAGAGTTCTCAGAAAATCAGGTTTGTAAAGAGATTCATATGTAAAATGAGCTAAGAAATGAAGGTGTATAACGCTTTTATCATTTTGCCAACATACTGATCACTCCTATCAACAGACTGTTTTTCTGACAACTAAAAATTCATGAAAGTTTCAAACAGTAAAATGTCCATAAACGAAATGACGTTAGTACGAAACTCATCTTATGTTTGACCTTTGACAGATATTTCCTCCCTTTCTGCCGTGTTTTGCCGCATTTGTGGTCTAAGGGAAGGAACTGTGCTGTTTTATTTCTTAATTATTTTCTATCATTAAAACAACATTTACAGACAATAAAATACATGAAGCCTTCAGCAATTCTTTATTTTTAATGAGATGAAGAATGAGGCTGCTTATGAGAATGTGATTTTTTCGTGATTCATCATTTTTAATGATTTTCCTTGCGCACTGTTGTTTGACTCTTTAAATCTACAGACTGTCTTTAAATAAAACAACTTTCTTCTGCCTGACAACATGCCAATCACTGCTATTGTCGTCTGCTTTGCTGTCTGCTGGTTACCTTAAAAGTCATTTTTTTTCAATCAGTGTGGACCCATATCAGACTGCTCCTGTAGGAGCAGTCTGAACTGGGCCCACACTATTTGCCTGTATGCAAAAATATTTTTAAAAAGTTTGAAAAAAATTCAGCAGACGACATAAGCAGAAGACATTTCCAGATGTAGTTTTTCTCCACATCTTGATTGGTTAAATGATATATGCTGATGTAAAACACAATCTGCGACTGTAAACTGCCCTCCATAAATGATAATTTTGAAGACTTATTATCCCCAAACTGCATGCTGGTTGACAAACACTGTTTGCTTAAGGTATAAGAATGAAGAATGTGAGGGCTAAACTAAACAGTGTAAGTCCATGTTAAGGACATTTTTTTCAGCCTACACTCAAGAGACAATCTATCCTCCAGTGCTGACATAACTGTTGTTGTTTTTTTTTTTATCAAAGTTGTAGCTCAACAATGGAATGCTGCTCAATGGTGACGTTGTTCTTCAACTCTTGTTTTCTGGCTTAATATTCATCACTTTACACACCCAGTTACCAATATCAATATTTTCGTTCTCCGACCGCTTGATAAATGCGTGACTCTGAAAATAAATGAAACATACCGTAACATTACATGCAGCGCAAACAATACTGTCTTTGGAATTTGAAAGCACTCCCAAAAAGGAAAGTTTTAGAGTTGAAATTCTACTTCACCACAACCTCTTTATAACACTATTATAACCAAAGCAGAAAGTGTGTTAGTTAAACAACCGTGTTATATCCAAACAAAAATGTATAGATTATATAGAAAAATGACCATTATGGTCATTTTTCTATATAATCTATACATTTTTGGGATCCATTTTGAAACCGGGTTATATCCAAACCGTGTTATAATGAACCGTGTTATAATGAGGTTGTGGTGTATTTCAACATTCATGATGTGGTGAAGATGGTAGGTGGAGACAGAATCACACGATGCGCTTACTGTATTTACCTTAAGTATTCAGACACCCCAACTCCTTACCATACTTGATCTAAAATTAGAACAAGTATAATTCACTATCTGATATTGTGCTTAAAAACAGCAGGATGAGTGGCAAACCAAACCTGATGAGATGCTGTCTGTACACTGGTTGCTTAGCCCTGACTGTCTAAATACACATTGTAACAAGACCTGTCGCCGGACAGGGTAGCTCACCGGAAGTCGCGCTTTGACTAGTCGCGCAAAGTCAAATTTTCAGGCCCATAACAGAAACAAAGTCACAAAGAAAGAATCCAGTGCTATATCAATATTTGGGGCTCAGGTATGATTCAAGTTTGCCTCATTAGTATCACTTTTAATTCCATTTAACCCTTAGACATGAATCAACGAATCAAAACATGCCAAATATAAAGGCTCTATCTCAAATGGTCAAGAAGTTATTAAAAAGTAGGTCACAGGACCAGGGTCAAGGTCACAGGTCAAAATTTTATAAAAGAATGGGAAGGCAATGTCACAAGCAACCTACATACCAAGTAAGAAAGCTAAAACAGTTAGAACGTTATGATAAAGTTTAATGAAATTCTATCAAAGGGTTAAGGCGATATGGAGCAGACAAGAAACTATTGTGGACGGACGGACGGACAGATGAAGGCCATTCTTATAATCCCCACTCCTCTTTGCGGTGGGGGATTAACAAGAGCACCACATGCAGATTTCAAAGCTTGGCTGCACTCTGCTTGTCATTATGAAGAAGCTATATCAAGATCTGTTGAAAAATGTAGGAGCTTGAGCGATGACAAAGTTTAGCTAAAAATAGCCACAGTGACCTTGACCTTGAGGCCATGACCTTGAAAGACTAACTCTCTTGAGATATTATCATAAGTAACATTTATGTCAAGTTATATAAAAATCCATTGAAAAATGTAGGCGCTAGTGCGATTTCAAAGTTTTTCCAAAAATAGCCAAAGTGACCTTGACCTTGAGGACATGACCTTGAAAGTTGTCATAGTAATGCGGGTTGTCATTATGAAGAACTGGTGTGAGTTTGAAGGCAATATGTGAAGTAATGTAGGAGATATTTAAAAATGTCAAAGTTTTTGAACAACGAAGCAGACAACAACTACGCAGACGATGCAGATTAATGAGCTATGACAATACCTCGTCATTTCTTTGAAACCGCATAGCTAAAAAATATGATAATGTAGGTCAAAGGTCCAGGGTCAAAATTTTTTGTATGAGTGGAAAGGCAATGTCCGAAGGAACCTACATGCCAAATATGAAGGTCTCTCTCAAATGGTTACAAAGTTATGACAAAGTAGGTCAAAGGTCACAGGTCTATGTAACACGTAAAAACAAGAACACCACATGCGGACGCCAACACTCGGCTGTACTCTGCTTGTCATTATGAAGAAGTTATATTAAATCTCCGTTGAAATATATAGGCGATAGAGCGATAACAAAGTTTTTCTATAAATAGCCATAGTGACCTTGACCTTGAGGCATGACCTTGAAAGTCTAACTGACTGGAGGTATTATCATAAGCAACATTATTGTGAAGTCATATTAAAATCCGTTGAAAAATGTAGGCGCCACAGCGTTAACAAAGTTTTTCTAAAAATAGCCACAGTGTCCTTGACCTTGAGGCCATGACCCGCTCGAGATATTATCATAAGCAACATTTGTGTGAAGTTATATTAAAAATCCATTGAAAAATGTAGGCGCTGGAGCGATAACAAAGTTTTTCTAAAAATAGCCACAGTGACCTTGACCTTGAGGCCAGGACCCGCTCGAGATATTATCATATGCAGCATTTGTGTGAAGTTATATTAAAATCTGTTGAAAAATGTAGGCGCTAGAGCGATAACAAAGTTTTTCTAAAAGTAGCCACAGTGACCTTGAACTTGAGGCCCTGACCCGCTCGAGATATTACCATGAGCAACATTTGTGTGAAGTTCTATTAAAATCTGTTGAAAAATGTAGGAACTTATATGCCAAATATGAAGGCTCTACCTCAAATGGTTACGAAGTTATGATAAAGTAGGTCAAAGGTCAAGGTCAAAGGTAAAAATTTTTATGAGTGGAAAGGTGATGTCACAAGGAACTTACATGCCAAATATGTAGGCTCTATCTCAAATGGTTACAAAGTTATGATAAAGTAGGTCAAAGGTCAAGGTCACAGGTAAAATGTTTTGTATGAGTGTTAAGGCCATGTCACAAGGAACCTACATGCCAAATATGAAGGCTCTACCTCAAATGATTAGAAAGTAATGAAAAGTAGGTCAAAAGGTCAAAGGTCAAGGTCACAGATAAAGACAATTTGTATGAGTGGTAAGGCAATGGCACAAGGAACCTACATGCCAAATATGAAGGCTCTATCTCAAATGGTAAGAAAGTTATGACAAAGTAGGTCAAGGTCACAGATAATCCTTTTTGTATGAGTGGTAAGGCAATGTCACAAGGAAACTACATGCCAAATACAAAGTCTCTATCTCAAATAGTTAAAAAAATATGAAAAAGTAGGTCAAAAGTCCAGGGTCAAGGTCACAGGTCAAAATTTTTTGTATGAGTGGAAAGGGAATGTCACAAGGAACATACATGCCAAATATGAAGGCTCTATCTCAAATGGTTAAAAAGTTATGATAAGTAGGTCAAAAGGTCAAGGGTCAAGGTCACAGGTCAATTTTTTTCTGTACGAGTGGGAAGACAATGTCACAAGGAACATACATGCCAAATATAAAGGCTCTATCTCAAACGGTTCAAAAGTTATGATAAAACAAAAAAAAATACCATAATTACCATAATAATTCAAAGTATGTGGCCTTGACCCCATGGTTACGGTCATGGTTACAGGTCGAAATTTTTTTGTATGTGTGGGAAGGTTATGTAACAAGGAACCCACATGCTAAATATGAAGGCTCTATCTGAAACGGCTCCAAAGTTATGATAAAACAAAGAAATTACCATAATTACCATAAAAATTCAAAGTATGTGGCCTTGACCCAAGGTTACGGTCATGAGAGCTGATGCTGCTGCATAATAATTGAGATAAAGTATAAACTAAATCCATCTGAAGGTAAAGTAGTAATGAACTCCTAAAAACTTTAACACAAAAACTTGAAAATTAGAATTCTAAGTCTGTGACCTTGACCCCAAGGTCACGGATATGGCTGCTGATATTGCAAATAAAAACTTTAGACCAGTATCTATCATCATACCAAATATAAACTCAATCCATGTAGGCATAAAAAAGAAATGAGCTTCTAAAATCTTTAACGCAAAACTTTAACATTTGTGGACGCCTACGCCGATGCCAGGGGTAGTAGAATAGCTTACCGGAACAAAAGTTCCGGTGAGCTGAAAAGGGTAATACTTCATACAGATTTTTTTTCATTTTCATCACAAGTATTGAAAGATGAGCTGCGTCGGTAGCTCAGTTGGATGTGCGTCTGACTGGTTATCAGGAGGACGCAGGTCCAACATTCTTTCGTGGGGATTGATCATGAAATTTGTTCTATGGTCATTCTCTCCCTTCTGCTGATTCAAGAAGGGCAGTTGTCAGTGTCTGGCAAAAGAATATGCACTGAACTGGTTAACTTTATGTATAAGCCTGCCTAGGATAAGTGTGGATAGGTAAACTGACCAGCTGAAAATAACCTAAAAAGCGTTGACTGCGCCATTCAACTCTAATTCAATCAATCAATTGAAAGATAAAATTTCAGTTTTTAGAGTACCATGTTATTTTCAAATTATTTGGGGTTGTCATGGGTCTTACTTGCTATCACAAGTAAATCTGGCCCTGGGGCCAGTTTTTCACAACTAATGACGATATTAACTAAGATATTCATTAAAACTGATCATTTTATATGACAAATATACTATTTTGCAGAACAAATGTAAGCAGCTTTTGCATTTGCAAAAGCTGCTCACATTTATTCAGCAAAAATGCCTCTGCAGTACATACTTTAGCTATTGGAGCCACTAACCAGCTCATTAATCAAACAGTCAGAAATTTTGTTATGGGTGCCCCAGCCCATCTGGGCCTGGAGAAATAGATTGGGCTGCACAGTGTTTCCACGCAGAGCTGAAACCGACCAAACTTGAGTACTGGTAAACAGCTTAGGTCTAAGCCTGCCCAGGAAAAGTGATACGAGTTGGGCGGATCCTTAAACCTTAGCGGTTTCTATGGGTGATAGGGCTTGAGATGTCATTTCATCTCAATGTCGAGTAAAAGTCCTACAAAATCGGAAGTAATGTCTCCAAAATGACCTTAATAGTGTTGACAGGGACATAAAACTCAAACAAAACAAACAAACAAATCAGAAATTTTGTTTTACAGTGATCCAGCAACAGAGCCATAAAACATTATCTGCGACCGCAAAACTGAGTTTTCTACTTAAATGACAGTTTCAATACAGTTATCCCCATTCTAATGCACTGATTAATTTGTTTTTTTTTGTTGTTTTTTTTTAAATACAAGAACCTCAGATTAGATAATGATCTCAGGTTTGTAAAGTACATCCCAGAATTTGTTTGATTTGAGGTTTTGCGTCTCCGTCAACACTGTAAAGGTCATTTTGGAGACATTGCTTCCATTTTTGTGGGACTTTCACCCGACATTGAGATGGAATGACATCTCAAGCCCTGTCGCCCAATGAAACCAATAGGGTTTATTAGCATGGAGGGTCCGCCTCGCACCGCGGTTCCTGGACAGGCTTAGATCCTCTAAGTGGTTTACCAGTACTAGTGTGCGGGCCGGATTCAGCTCTGCGTGGAAGCATCATGCAGCCCATATATTTCTTCAAGCCCCTATGGGCGGGGGCGACCAAATTACACAATGATCTCAGGTTTGTAACAGTATATCCCAGAATATACTGTTGCAAATTTTGACGTTATCCAATCAGATGCTGCATTCCATAATTATGCAAGTGCATTAGAATGGACTTTCATAGAACTTACCATCAATGAATGGAGGTCAGCCCTTTCTGAAGGATTCTTCTTTAAACTGAAAATAAATACATAAACATTTTTAAGTCATCAGTTATAACAATATGCCACATTTTCTTCTTCTCACTCTTTAACCTATTGTATACTAGGGGACTCTTCCATTTCCATATGTTGGACAAGTCCATTTGTCATATACAGGGTGTCAGGCCTATTTTTTCATTTTTTGTTCTATTTTTGATGGAAAATTAAGTTTGCAAACAGTGCAGGCCCTGATCAGACGCCGCATCATGCGGCATCTGATCTGGGCCTGCACTGTTTGCCAAGGTACCGCCCGCATGCAATGGGTTAATCAGAATTTTAAGGAGAAAAACCCTTTTCTTCAGGCATTATGATTCCTAATAAAAATTATGAAAACAAACAACTGTTAGAATTCATATTACCGGGTATATATCCACAAAATTTGGATATGAGTAAATAAATAAACAAAACCTGTTTAAAATTCCTATATGCATTCTAAAAATCAGATGTAATAGGAACAATTTTTTTGGTTTGGGTTTTATGGCCCTTTCAAGAGTATTTCACTCATATCCAGCCGATCGTTAATCAGAGGTGGACAAAAACCGGAGAATCCAGCGAAAAACCACCAGACCTTACGTTGCAGAACTTGGTGCCAGGCTAGAACCACAGTGGTGAGAGACCTAATGATTAAGAGTCAGCGCTCTTAACCACTATAGGCCACGGAGATCCGTAATGCTTAAATTTTACCAGTGCTGTTATTTTTTGTTTTATGTTTTTGTTTGTTTGGATGAACAGCCCGGTCATCACTAGTTGGGTCATATCAAGCCAGTTAGTTGGCCTCTACACTTTTCCAGGACAGGCTTGAACATAATCACTGAATCAGTACAGATCACATTATTTTGCCAGAAATTGACAGCTGCCCTTCTTGAAACAGCGAAGGGTGAGAATGACTCTTCTTCATGTATGTAAGGAATTTGCCAACCTGGCAGGTGTCCTACCCACAACCTTTTTTGAGATGATTTATATAAGCTTTAAGCTTTTTATGATGGATGATAAATATGTTGTGAGCCTCAAATTGAAGGCGGTACGCAGGGATGTTCTTTTTAAGTCCTACTATTCTCTAACTATGTAGGGCAGTGTACCCAAGGACTGGTCTCATTTAGTCAATTAAAAAGTAAATAAGATGAGCAGCTTTTGCAAATGGACAAAATCGGTGAAATAGCAGTGATTCAATATTTGCATAAGAAATGTTTAACAGCTAAGGATATCCATAATGATATGGTAGCAACACTAGGGAAAGATGCCCCTTCATATGCTACAGTGAAAGGTGGGAGGTAGAATTTAAGCGCGGTAGACAGAGTCTTGAGGATGACCCCGCGTCCTGGTAGGCCTGTCAATGTTGCAAAACCAGAAATAGTCAATAAAGTCCATGATATTGTTATGACTGACAGACAAGTCACAGAAAAATATATAGCCAGTAGAGTTGGCATTTCACAGGATAGAGTACATTCCATTCTGACAGAGGATCTTGCAATGAGAAAGCTTTTGGCCCGATGGGTACCAAGACCTCTGACAGTTGATCAGAAGCACACCAGGCGCACATTATCGCGTGCTGATCTTAATGTTTTTGAGGAAGATCCTGCCAACTTTCTTCAGAGATTTGTCACTATGGATGAAACATGGGTCCATCATTTTACCCCATCGGCCAAACAACAATCAAAACAATGGAAGCACCCTGGCTCACCCCCGCCAAAGAAGGCAAAGACTGTTCCATCAGCTTGAAATGTTATGGCCTCGGTTTTCTGGGATGCAGATGGTATTCTGCTGATAGATTATCTCCAAAAGGGGCATACAATCAATGGCACATACTATGCTTCACTTCTGGCACAGTTACGGAAAAATATTTAACTGAAGCACAGCGGAAAGCTCACCAAAGGTGTGTTGTTCCATTAGGACAATGCTCCTGTTCGCAAGTGTGTCATTGCCATGGCTGCCATACAAGATTGTGGCTTTCAATTGATTGAGCATCCGCCTTATTCACCTGATCTCACTCCATCAGACTTTCATCTATTTCCAAAACTGAAAACGGCTATTTCAGGCCCCCACTTTCAGTCTGATGATGACGTCATATATGCAGTGGATGACTTTCTGAACAGTCAAGAAAAGGAGTTCTATAAAAAGTGGCATTAAGGCCCTTAAACACTGCTGGCAAGTGTACAGATACTGAAGGGGATTATGTTGAAAAATAATATAGTATGTCCCACAAAATTTAAATCCTTCAATATGAGGCTCACAACATATCAATCAGCCCTTATATCAGATCCTACACCATGTAATATTGTGTTCTGTATATGTGAATAGTTCAAAATACTGTTTAAACCAAACCAACCATTTCTGAGGTTGGGGCCATAAAAATGCCATCAGCATCATTTTTGACTGGCTGTTGGAAGACATTTGTGATTGGCTGTTTAATTACACATGCAATTGGCTATATAAGTATTTTTTGGGGGGGGGGGGGGGGTTGGGTTTTACGGCCCTTTCAAGATTATTTCACGCATATCGAGCCGATCGTTAATCACAGGTGGGCGAAAACCAGAGTACCCGGAGAAAAACCACCTGACCTTCCGTTGCAGAACTTGGCGTCTCACACGTGGCCCGAGCGAGGCTCGAACCTACAGCGGTGAGAGACCTAATGACTAAGAGATATAAGTATTTAAGTAGATGTAATATATTTAGTAACTTACCATCTATCTACAAAATCTATGAATTCATCTGAGAATTTTGCTTTCGGTAATGTAGGTGGGGGCTGTAACAGAACCATAATGTTTAACATTATTACACAGTGTATAAAACAACATTTCAAGGCATAACAACACAAAATCTCAAGGTTTTACATACAGTGGAACTCCAATGGCTCAAACACCGATGGGTCATTTACAAAGACTGTTTCGAAGTCGTTCTTGAGTCCCTAGGAAAATTTTTCCATAACTTCAGATATAAATATACAGTCCAACCTGTGTTAACCATGCACCTCCGGGATGACCAAAATGTGCTTGCTTAAGACAGGTGCTTGCTTAATACAGGTGAATATTAATGCATTTCCCTTTTTTGGGAACTAAATGCATGCTTGCTTAAGACAGGTTGCTTGCTTAATAGAGGTGGCCACTATGACAGGTTTAACTCTATTTGGAATAATTTTCGTATTTTATCTTGAATATGTATTTTGTGTGTACTCATTAGAATCGCCTCGATGCGGCACAACATACATTTTATTTGTATGTTGTGTGTACTCATTAGAATCGTCTCGATGCAGCACAACATACATTTTATTTGTATGTTGTGTGTACTCATTAGAATTGCCTCGATGAGGCGATTCTAATGAGTACACACAACATACATTTTATTTTGAAGAATATCGAAAAGATGCCCGTCTTGTGCCACCAGGCCTGGCCCTAAAATCAACCCTTGGTGGCTCAAACTACCCCGGTCTCGAACAAGTTTTCAGGTCAAGCCATTGAAATTCGACTATATCACTAATGTACAAAGTACATTTTAATTAGTTTAAGTACATCACAGCCCAGCTGTTGAGAACATTGTTTGCTTAACAAGCTTGTTGCCCCTTTTGGAGATAATCTATCAGCAAAATACCATCTGCATCCCAGAAAACCGAGGCCATAAACTCATATTATTAACTTTTCTAGCATGTAATGATTATTGTTATCTGGTATTTTTGCAAAAGCTACTCACATTTTTTCAGCAAAACATGTTAGCATATTGTCCAAAATAAATGGTCAAAGTTTGAACCATATTTTAACTAGCAACATCTTTAGTTTTGAGAAACTGGGCCATTATGACACTGTTGCTGGGAGCCAAAGCAAAATCTTTGTTGGTCATTTATTCTTCTTTTATCACAAAATGTACAGCTTTTTCAGTAAAATTACCATTTACTGTCATTTTTATGCATACATAATATATAATTGTGTGAGATAATCATTTAAACCATCTTGCATCTGAAACCCTGCTGCTATAATAAACAGTGTTAGGTTCATATTCTACCAAAATGAATGTCTATGAAAATAGTGTAGGCAGAAACCAAGACTGCTTGCCTAATCAAGGTAGCCCTCAAGGACACTGATCAGGGTTTGAACAGTCTGCTAGGCCAGCAGAATGTAGTTGAAAACACATCAACAGACAGTAAAGTCAACTTGATTTCAATAATAACTGGACAAGGTATTCTAAATGTAGACTACAGCCAAAGAAAACTAGAGAAAGCGCCCAGTGGGTCACATATACCCCCGGCCAGCGCCACCCTCTGATATATCTTTGGAGCTTGTATATAGTGTAAATGAAGAAGTTAAGAAGCTATAAGCATCTATAAATGTGCTTGTAAAAGCTAAACCAAACATAAAATTTCTAAATGGACCAAGGGATTGAGGAAATCAAAGTTACTGAAGGGTTGCGGGCATCAATGAAACTGAAGCAGCAGGTAGGGGTATGCATCAACGAAATCTTTGGACTGGTATGAATTTCTTATTTATTTTGAAAAAGTATGTTGTGTGTACTCATTACTAATGAGTACATACAACGTATGGGCCCCCACCAATTGGGGCTTGGAGAAATAGGTTGGGCTGCATGGTGTTTCCATGCAATGCTAAAACTGACTGCACGTGAGTACTGGTAAACTGCTTAGAAGGACTAAGCCTGCCGAGGCGAAGTGATGCGAGTTGAATTGTCCAATGCTTATAAACCCTATCGGTTTCATTGGGTGGCAGGGCTCGAGATGTCATTTCATCTCAATGATGAGTTAATTAAAGTCCCACAAAATTGGAAGCAAAGTCTCAAAAATGACCTAAATAGTGTTGAAGGGGACGTTAAACCTCAAATCAAACTAGACAAAGTGCCCAGTGGGGCACGTATACCCCCAGCCAGTGCCATCCCCTTTTAGTGGAAATGACAATTTGTCTGTAGCATTGAACCTTTCAATATAAACTTTCCATTTTGTAAATACTATCTTTCCATTTAGTAAATACTATTGCGATTTTCTTTACCAAATATGAAAAGAATCTAACATGAGGTTACAGAGATCCATATGAGCAATCAAAAAGGTTTAACACAAAAGTTTGACGTAAAAGTTGACAAACGGATGGACAGCCCACCCAGGGGCTTAGATATTCCATATGAAAGGTAATGCTATAGAGATATACTTTACCAAATATGAAGAGAATCTAACATGTGGTTACAGAGACATGAGCAATCAAAAAGGTTTAACACAATACTATAATGTCAAAGATGACAAACAGATGGACAGCCCACCCAGGGGCTTGACCCAGGGCCTAGATATTCTATATGAAAGGTAATGCTATAGAGATATCCTTTACCAAATATTAAGAGAATCTTACATGTGGTTACAGAGATATGAGCAATTAAAAAGGTTTAACGCAAAACTTTGATGTAAATGTCGATGAACGGATGGATGGAAAGACAGCCCACCAGGGGCCTGACCTGCGAGCTTAGATATTCCAAATGAAAGGTATTTCTATATGCAGGCGTCACACTGTCCCGAAAATGACACCAGATGGCCATACGAATATGGAATTTTGAATTTCGCGCGAAGATCTCTCCGAACATGGTCAACAGCCAATCTCTAGCCGAAGCAAGTACGATACATACAGAAGGTCACACGATTGCATCCGAACCACACACGAAGGCAACACGAAGATGTGGTTTTTTATTACGAAGTTTACCCGCAGGCCAAACGAAGGCAACACGACGGCTTCACGACGTCGTATTGAGAGTACGATGCGTTCGATCTAGGCCCCGAAGACGACACGTGACCTCCCGATGTTATAAAACCTTCGGCCGACCGTTTGAAATTCATTTGATGATCGGAGAGTACACAGTACATTTCAACTCTCTTAAATTTGATTCAACTTAAAACCAATTTAAAATGCCACCCAAAGAGAAGACCACTTTTTCAGAGAGACTTGGTTTATAGGAAAATAAGATCTGCTCATCATGTTCTCTAAGGTGCATCAAAAGAAGCAATGCTGCTGCCTTCTTTTTCCTGGTTGTCTCATCATCAAAGTATGCTATTCAGCAGGAAAGGAATTGTAAATAATTATTATGACTGAAGCTTTGGGAGTTACACAAGCCTATGCTCTGGAGAGTTGCTCATCAGGAATGACTGAGGAAGATGCTCTGGGGTTGGCCTTTTATATTTCTACGTTACCATACACATTGGTATCGCTTGAGATACTCAAATTCAGCTGTATTCGTCGACACCGTGGTCCAATCTCAATGTCATCGTACTATAATACGATGGCTACACGACGTCATTGCGATGGTTTCACGTAGTCGTATTGCCTTCTTAAGACAATCGGACGACTTCTTGTTTCCCTCGTATTATCTTCGTGAGGCGTAAAATGCCCGAGAGCACCGATGATCACACGAAGAAAAGACGAAGATGACACGATTTGACAAGATGCCCCCACGATGGCCTTACGAATGGCAAGATGGACAAACGAACTCAACACGAAAATGAACCTTCGCAAGGCCTTCCGGCAATTTTTTGGCATGCCAAAGATTTTGCCGCCGCTCACGAAGTTGCTGCCGGAGCCTCAGAAAATCCACCGGCGATCATACGATGGCTTAAGATGTCCTCACGAATGGCCCGATGTTTTCACGATCAGAGCCGAATTAGAACATTTCCTTTATCGTGTTTCCATCTGGTGTCAATTTCGGGACAGTGTGACGCCTGCATAGAGATATCCTGTACCAAATATGAAGAGAATCCAACGTGTGGTTACAGAGATATGAGCAATCATAAAGGTTTAACGCAAAACTTTGACGTAAAGGTTGACGAACGGGGGACAGACGGAAGTACAAACAAACAAACGGACAGAAAGACGAAAACTATATACCCCATGGCATACTTTGTATGCACTATGCCGGTGGTAAAACAAACAAATTGAACAAATAGATTGGGGTGCATCGTGTTTCCACGCAGAGCTGAAACTGACTGCAAGTGAGTACTGGTAAACTGCTTAGAAGGACTTAGCCTTCCAGGCAAAGTGATACGAGTTGGATTGTCCAATGCATATATGCCCTATTGGTTTCATTGGGTGGCAGGGCTTGAGATGTCATTTCATCTCAATGTGGGTTACTCAAAGTCCCACAAAATTGGAAGCAAAGTCTCCAAAATGACCCAAATAGTGTTGTGGGGATGTTAAAGCTCAATTCAAACAATAAACACACAACATACCTTTATGCTGCTGAAGATCGAAAAGATATCCATAAATTGTCCATACAGTAATGATCCTAAGTATTGGGACAGACAGGCCTAAGCAAATCAGGCCATATCAGAATGCTCGTTAAGGAGTAGTCTGATCAGGGTCTACACTGTTTGCCATTTTGTCCGCACCTCTTGGACTCCTTGCAAGATCATGAAACAAATTTGTTAAAATTTTAGGAGAATTACACCAAGTCCTCAAGGAGGCCAAATTTTTAGGATTTTTACGGTATGACCCTGGCTGGTCAATCCTTTTGTTTAACCCTCAATAGCTCAAACTATACTTACCTTTAACAAATTTTGGAAGTCCCGAAGATAACCAAGTCACTGAAGTTTGGCTGTATTTCACCATCAAAATACAGTAAAATTCCTGTATTAAGACCACCTTAGGGACTGTTCAAAAGTGGTCTTTGAGACCACTTTTGAACAGTCTCAAAGTGGATCTCCCATTCTCCAATTAGAGCCTACGGGATGTAGAAAACACAAAGAAAATATACCTGAAACCAAAATATGCTTTTAAAAGCATAATCTGCCTTAATTTTAGATGGTCTTAGTAGTGGAATTTCACTGCAACTTACCTTCCAAATCATGCAAAACAGATCACTTGTATACAGTCATGATGGTTCTACTTGTCAGCAATTGCAGTAATAAAAACTTTTTTTATAGAGAAGACTTTCCAGATTAACCCATTTTGTTTTAAATGGATTCTCCCACCTTATATATTGGAGTCGGTGAGCCAAGCTGAGTCGATTTTAGAAATGATTTTACCAATAAAATTGGTTTGTTTGTTAGAATTATGGTTTAACGTCCCCGTCAACACTGTATAGGTCGTTTTGGAGACGTTACCTCCAATTTTGTGGGATGTTTACCCGACATTGAGATGAAATGACATCTCAAGACCTGCCTCCCAATGAAACCAATAGGGTTTATAAGCATGGATGGGCCGACTAGCACCGCTTTGCCTGGGCAGGCTTAGACCTCTAAGAGGTTTACCAGTACTAGTGTGCGGGCCGATTCAGCTCTGCTAGAAGCATCATGCAGCCCTTATATTTCTTCAAGCCCTGATGGGTGGGGCCCTCCTGAAGTTTGGCTGTATTTCACAATCAAAATCCAGTCAAATTTCTATATTAAGACCACCTTTCGAACAGTCCCAAAAATGGTCTCAACCTCTATAGAGCTGGATGTAGAAAACACAAAGAAAATATATCTGAAACCTAAATATGCTTTTAAAAGCATAATTTGTCTTCAATTTAGGTGGTCTTAGTAGTGGCATTTCACTGTAACTTACCTTCCAAATCATGCAAGATGCAAGACAGATCACTTGTTTGCATCTATAATGATTTTTCGTACTTTTCTGCAATCAATGGCAGTAATAGAAACGTTTTATAGAGAAGACTTTCCAGATTAATCTAGTTTGTTTTGAATGGATTTGCCCACCTTATGTACTGGAGTCCATTTCGAAATTAAGGTGAGCCAAGCGGACTCGATATTAGAAATGAATTTATTAATAAAAATTGAACTTTTTGCAAACAGTCCAGGTCTGCTCTGTTTGCCTGGGTCCTGCTTTAGGGTTTCACATATTAACCCTTGTGCTGCTGAACCCGGATATGTCTTAACTTTGAAACAATGAAGATCCAGATCAGATGGCTTCTGAAGAAGCCATCTAATCAGGATCTTCATTGTTTGTTATTCAGTTTATGAATTTGTCACAATAATTTGCATCAAGTAATCTGATTGGTTGACAATCAGTAGTGGGTGTGGCATATTTAAATATTCAGCAGGACAAGGGTTAAATGAGTGAATGTCCATTGCACTTTGAAACAATACTTAAAGAAAAATTTGCTTCGCATTCAAAGTATATTAGATCTTAAGGATTTCAAAATTTATCCTTAGTTTTGTAAATTTCTGTACACATGCTGTACTAAAGTTGCATAGGATTATCAAGTAACAAGTTTCAAAACTTACAAATCAAATGGATTACAGCTTGCTGCAAGCCTGCAACTATATTTTTTAACCCTTATCTTGCTGAATATTCATTTAAACCACACCCATTTCTGTCTATCAACCAATCAAATTACTTGATGTAATTTATTGCTACAAATTCATTAACTGAATGCCAAACAGTGTAGATCCTGATCAGATGGCTTCTTCAGAAGCCATCTGATCTGGATCTACACTGTTTGCAAAGATAGAGGTTTTCGTGAACAGCAAGATAAGGGTTAAACCTGAAACTATATTTTTATCAGTGCACTCTCATACATTGCAAAAAATTAATTCACTAATGATAGACTTTGAAACTTTGCTTTTATTTTACCAGTTCAGCCATGACGGATTCTTTGTCTGATTACAAATTTTAGCTTCAAATCATTCCGTTTACTATTTAGATGATGTCATATGAGAATATTTTTTGTACTGTTAATGCCATTACATACCTGGTGACATCAGTCTATATACACCATACTCCAAAGAAAAAAGTGTCATAATTATATATGTCAATTACCAAAACCTAGTCACCTCCGCCAGTCATGAAAATGGTAAATACATTAAAGAAACAGTTCAGAGAAAACTTGGGCAAAAGTTATCACATATGTACAGTAATGATAGTGCTGCGTGTTAGTTTGTTTTGAGTTTCAAGTCCCACTAAGTTCACCAGCAACTATGAGACCAAGGTTTGATTTGATTAGGCAAGAAGCATTTGTATACCAATTAAATCTCAAGAGCTTTCAACTCTTATCATGCTGTTCACGACAACCCCTATCTTTGGAAACAGTGTAGATCCAGATCAGATGGCTTCTGAAGAAGCCATCTGATCAGGATCTACACTGTTTGACATTAAGTTTATGGTTTTGTAAGAATAAATTACATCAAGTAATCTGATTGGTTCAAAGTCAGAGATGGATGTGTTAAAATGAATATTCAGCAAGAGAAGGGTTAGTAGTGATATATGTCAATGACAAATTGAGATGCTTGTTTTGGAGTTTTATGGAGTATTGTATTCTAGGGGAAAAACAAAATTCTTACCTTTTAGCTCCTACATACACCTTTAGATCAGTTCTGACTAACACTTAACCCATTTTCAACTCTATGGTTTTTTTCTTACTATGTACCATAATGATCCTATGTATTGGGACAGAGAGGCCAAAGCAAACAGTGTAGATCAGCAGTCTGATTAGGGTCTACACACTGCTTGCCATTCTATCTGCACATTTTGGACTCATTGCTGGATCGTGAAATAAATTTGTTCATTTTAGGAGAATTATAGCAAATCCTCAAGGTATCCCAATTTTTTAGGATTTTTATGGTATACCAGGGCCCAGTTGTTCAAAGGATCGTTAGCTTATAATACTATGAGCACTATCTAATACTCTGGTATTTTTGCTTAAAAATGTGAGTAGCTTTTGCATTTGCAAAAGCTTCTCACATTTTTTTCAGCAAAAATATCAGCAGTTTCAACATTATATGATCAATGCTTTAATGATATGTGAAGTTAGTTTCAGAAATACAATTAGAAAAAGATTTTTTTTTTGCAAACAGTGAAGGCCCTGATCAGACACCATACTCTGCAACATCTGATCTGGGCCTGTCCTGTTTGCCAGTGTAGTGGTTTTGGGGTTTCCTGAGGTGACTAAACACAATTCAAAATATTTGCCTTTTCTATTGTAGCAGTTGGGAAACTTGAAGGCATACAAAAACAGTGGGAAAGAAATTTTATGCATAACTTTGGAAACAAAGACGGTTAGCGTATTTACACTATGTAGTCAGACCGACAGGCCTAATCAAACAGTGTAGACCCTGATGAGATGCCATATTTTAGATGCTGCAAACTGCACCATTTCAGCAGGGTCTACACTGCTTGGCACTCATCCAGCCTCCTCCAGACACAACATCGGGTAGTAACCTGTACTTGCTCAAATTGTAAAACAAGTATGGTAAGGTTGGTTGGTTGAGGTTTAACATCACCGTCAACACTGTATAGGTCATTTTGGAGACGTTGCTTCCAATTTTGTGGGGCTTTTACCTGACATTGAGATGAAATGACATCTCAAGCCCTGTTTCTCAATGGAACCAACATGGATGGTCTGACTCACACCACTTTGCCTGGGAAGGCTTAGATCCTTTTAGCAGTTTACCAGTACTCATGTGTGGTCGGTTTCAGCTCTGCGTGGAAGCAGCATGCAGCCAATCTATTTCTTTTAGCCCCGATGGGCGAGGGCCAAAGTATGGTAAGGAGCTGAGGTGTCTGAATTCTTAGGACAAATGCAGTAATTCCATTTATAATATGAGTCATTATAACACAGTTTAAAGCAGACAGAAAAGCAGACAATAATTGCTGTGATTGGGGTCTTAAATGATAAATATGAACTGATTTGACCTTACAGAGACCTAGCGAGTTGCTCAACACAAAGCTTGAATGCAAAAATGTTAAATAGTACTGATGGAAGAACAGAATGAAGAAGCTCTATATGCCTGTACCACCTTACATTCTTTGTATGCTGGGAGTATATTTACTAAGTCCACAACCTCATTAAAAACATGGACCATTATAACATGATTTTGGGTATAACACAACTGAAAATTATTTGGCTATAACAAGGTTGTTGAACTAACACAGATTCAGCTTTGAACCTCAAGAATACTGTTACAGTCGAACTTCGAGGCGATTCTAATGAGTACACACAGCATAAATTTGCAAGTAAAAACGGGGAAAATCTCTTAAATTATCCCCACTACTTCTTATGTACCGGATTTCTCTAGGGGCTCAAACAAGGGTTCAACTCAGCCATGGTAAACGAGCCATCGGTGTTCGAGCCATCGAAGTTCTACTGTATGTTATTAAGCAAGTAATTTCGTATTTGCCCAGTTACAGGTTGAACATTAGAGTGAAAATTAGGGTGGTTGCAAATGTTGATGGCTTAATGAACAAACATATGCACAAATGGTAAACTGAACTCGTATATTGCGCCATTACATATTTATATGCTCTATGGGAAGGTAATCCCTTGGAAGCAAAGACGACAACACGGAACTGAAAAATGTCAGGAGTGATAATAACAAAAACTGTCTTTAAACAGGTAAATGCAAGTCATGATTATCCCCATGTTTTTCAACGAAAAGTGGGGATATTGTTATCGCCTCCGTCCGTCCGTCTGTCTGTCTGTCCGGCTATCTCCTCCTAAACCGTTAGTCGGAATTCAACCAAATTTGGTATGCGAGTTGCTTACATGAATGGCTTGCGCAAGAGCACATTTTTTTTTTGTCCCCGCCCCCAGGGGCCCTGGGGAGGGGTCAAAAGGTCAAATTTTGACCTACTGTGAAGAAAACGTGGGGATTTGCGATGGCTTGCCATTGACTGCGCGCTCTAGTTTATTTTGTTATTAAAGTCAGTGATAAATATGATATTCTGAACAATGTCATGTTTTAAGACTGGCAACTGTCCTACTTTTTTTTCATGTATTTTTATTTTAAAGCTTGTCTGAACTTGGTAATCATTGTTCCTTCATGCCACTTATATCAGGATTACCCCATAATTCATCTCCAAAACTGCAGTAACATATTTACAAAATATCTTAAGGGGAATGGGAGCACCTGGCACATTTTCCCCCGCCATTTTTCAAAAGGAGACAACTTTCGGGACTTCCTGTACGCTTTTCTCTGAGGCCTGTCCCACAGAAAAAGGGGTCTACTCTTAAAGGAAAGAATTTGCTCCTCAGGAGCAATTTCTTTCCTTTAAAAGTTGACCCCTATTGACATGGGAGACAAAAACAATTTTGCAGGAGTTGCCTTCCCTGAAGGTTTACCCATTTCCCTTAAAACTATAATAATGTCTGTTCTTCTTTTACTAAACCTAAATCATAAAACTGAATTGGGGCATGTACCACAAAAGAAAATCTATGCAAAGAAGGCAATCCAAATAAATTAAACAAACAATAACACATGACAAACTAACAGAGATGCAAACA
The DNA here is from genome assembly GCA_963580285.1 of Lucinisca nassula. Classification (NCBI taxonomy): domain Eukaryota; kingdom Metazoa; phylum Mollusca; class Bivalvia; order Lucinida; family Lucinidae; genus Lucinisca; species Lucinisca nassula. The sequence continues at coordinate 45,529,463 of OY757018.1, forward strand.
GAATGCCAAAACATCAACAAGCTATCAAAATAAGAATGAGAAGCAACCGTGAGGTATGTTAAGGAGCTGTTACATGTATTTACTATTACAAGATTCACCTCTAAGATCAAGCAATACTTAAACATTAAAATTCTGCTATTAAGATCACCTAAAATTAAGATTAAATCGAATTTTAAAAGCTAATTGAGAAGGTTTCAGTTATTCTTTCTTTCTAACCTTGTGTCTCCTATTGGAAGACCACCTTTGGGACTGTTCAAAAGTGGTCTTAAAGACCACTTTTGAACAGTTCCAAAGGTGGTCTTAATACAGGAATTTTACTGTGCTTAAACCTCTTTGTAACACTGTTCATTGTAACATAGCTATGGACGCTTGCATAATAGTTGTCATTCCTAGGTACAAATATGTACTAAGTATCATTAGTAAAGCTCTTATAGTTCTTTTGAAACGAACTTGACCATTAGGGTGAAAGCTAGCATGGTCACAATATTTTACTAAGTCAGTGAACCATAAAATGTAGGTCAAGGTCAAATATGGATGCTTGTAATAAAAATTGCCACCCCTTGATACAAGTTAGTACGAAGTATCATTAAAAAAGCTCTCACAGTGATGCCTTGACAAACGGACAAATGGACAGACGAACTAACGGAAAACCGGACGCCTATATCGCGCCATGCTAATAGCAGGCATGACAAAAAGGTTACACTGTCTGCAAACATTCAAAGCCCTGATCAGATGCCACCCTCTTTGGTCACTGATCTAGGCCTGCACTGTTTGTCACTGACCCATTTGGGGTTTTCCTTACCCACTTTATATTGGAAACCCCTAAAACAAGTAATTGGCACACCATACAGCCCCAGCTCAGATTCCATTCAGTATAAAATGGATAATTTATTGCAGAAATGCTACCTTTGTTTCTTTTAAAACCCAGCCGGCCTTGGTAGCTCAGTTGGATTCGAGTCTGACTAGTAATTAGGAGGACACGGGTTCGATTCCTGCCAGGGTCGGCAACATTCTTTTGTGAAGATTGATCATGAAATCTTTTCTATGGTCATTCTCTCCCTTCCGCTCATTCAAGAAGGGCAGTTGTCAGTTTCTGGCGAAAGAATGTGCACTGTACTGGTTAGCCGCTTACATATAAGCCTGCCCAGGAAAAGTGTGGACAGGACACTAAACCTCATCAAACAAAAAATCACCCATTCTAATGGAATGGAACCTTCCATTCTGTGCACAGCAGGAGCTCATTTCAAAATTGAGGGGTTTTAGGTTGGGTTATTTTTAGAAATTCAATTAGAAAATAACCTAAGACTTACCATTTGTAGTCTTTTTTCAATATACAGTGATATTCTGCTATTAAGACCACCTACATTAAGACTAAATCTGCCTTGAAAAGCTTAGAAGGGTGCAGATATTTTTTTTGTGCTTTCTGCACACAATGTCCTCTGGTCAGGGATCACCTTTGGGACTGTTCAAAAAAGGTCTTAAAGACCACTTTTGAACAAAGGTGGTCTTATTATAGGAATTTTGCTGTATTCAAAACATTTTCAGGATACTTTCTAGATCATCTAAACATTCTTTGGATACAACCTTAAACCATGGTTACCGGTATATTAAAAATCTGTAATGTTATTAATGTTATTTAACACAATTTACTCTTGAACATGACACTGAAGTTCACAACCTTTTTTCTCTGATATGCAAAAAGACTAACTTAGCATCCATTACCAACAGAACAGCATGCAAGGAACATAACTCTGCACCTCATAAAACTTTCACTAATATAATGTTAATCAACATAGAACAGTTCTAGCATTTACCCGTCACCCAAGCAATTACACATTAACCTCTTTATAACACTGTTCATTTAAAAAGGTTTTGGATATAGATCACAAAATATATAGATTATATATAGAACATGTCCCCTGTCATGGTCATTTTTTTTCAAAGTTGGTCAGAGTTCAAGGTCAAGGTCACAGGTCAATATTTTTTGTTTGAATTGGAAGCCTTTGACACAAGGAACCTACATGCCAAATATGATGGCTCTATTTTAAACGGTTCAAAAGTTATGAACAATTTTATTTTTTATTTAAGTAGGTAAAAGGTCAAGGTCATGGTCTATTTTTTTGGCATGAATAGAAAGCTCTTATCATAGGAAACCTACATGCCAAACATGAAGGCTCTATCCCAAAGGGTTCAAAATGTTATTTTTTTCTTTTAAGTAGGTCAAAGGTCAAGGTCAAAATTTTTTGAATGACTGTAAAGCTCTTGTCACAAGGAACCTCCATGCCAAATATGAAGGCTCTATCTCAAAAGGTTCAAAAGTTATGACCAATGTTAACTTTCGCTTTTAAGTAGGTCTAAGGTCAAAGTCACAGGTCAAAATGTTTTGCGTGAATGTAAAGCTCTTGTCACAAGGAACGTACATGCACAATATGAAGGCTCCATCTCAAATGGTTCAAAAGTTATGACCAAAATGTTATTTTTTATTTTAAGTAGGTCAAAGGTCAAGACCAAGGTCACAGGTCCAAATTTTTTGCATGAATATAAAGCTTTTGACACAAGGAACATACATGCCAAATATGAAGACTGCATCTCAAGTGGTTCTAAAGTACTGACTAATGTTATTTTTTTTCTTTTAAGTCAAGGTGAATGTCACAGATCAAACTTTTTTCATGAATGTTAAGCTCTTGTTACAAGGAACCTACATGCCAAATATGAATGCTCTATCTCAAACGTCTCAAAAGTAATGACCAATGTTAAAGTTGTCCACATACAAACCAACAAACAATCAAACAAACAGACAAGGCAAAAACAATATGTCACCGCTGTCGCTACCGGGGACATAAAAATGACCATTTATGGTCATTTTTTATATAATCTATATATATTTGTTTGGATGTAACAGTCGTTTGCACAGTTTCTCCTTTGGATCCAAACCAAACTGTTATAAAGAGGCTGGTGTATACAGTTTAACTTGACTTCATGAAACAATACTTTCCACTAGTTTCTATTATTCCTTTTTTTCCTGTCTTGTCAAAATTTGTGAAAGATGGAAATATTTTTTTCTCCAAGACTATGACTACCATCTTATAGTGCTTATTCCACTGTAATAAAGACTATTTTCTACAGGGTGCAGGATGATGACAGAAGCCCAATTTTATGGATATCTTGTGACATTCTCTCAATGAACACCATCTCTAAAACAAATTTCATTTTGTTTTAAGTGTTTTCATTTACATGCATGTAAATACAAACCTGATATTTTCTTACAAATTTCGTTAAGGTCAGCAATCACACACTGCATATAAAGAAGTGCAGGTATGTTTTAACAATACCAGCTTTATAACCATGAAATTCATTGTGTTGTTACAAACCACATTGTGGTTTTCACAATCTGTATTCAACACAACATTTGTTTTATCCATTGAACCTAGAGGATTTAGCATACTTTCTCCTTATAAAACATATAGGACATGACATTAATGTTTTACCTGTAGAACTAAAAGGACATGATATTAATGTTTTCCCTAAAGAACTCAGAGGACATGGCATTAATGTTTTCCCTATATACAGAGCCTGGCAGATTTGACATAAATGTTTACCTATTGATTTTAGAGGAAATGACATTAATGTTTTCCCCATAGAACTTAGAGGACATGACATTATTGTTTATCTATAGAACCTGGAGGATTTGACATGTTTTCCCAATAAAACCTAGAGGACATAACATTAATGTTTACCTATAAAAACTAGGGGGCATGTTTTCCCAAAATAACCTAGAGATTTTACCTACAGATCTGGAGGACATGACATTAATAATAACCTACAGAATCTAAAGGACATGACATTAATGTTTGTCTACACAACCTAGGGGACATGACATGAATGTTTTCCCTATAGAACCTAGAGGACATTACATTAATAATTACCTATAGACCTTGAGGATGTGACATTAATGTTTTCCCTGTAGATTTGTTTGTTTGATTTGAGGTTTTATGTCCCTGTCAACACTATTTAGGTCATTTTGGAGGTGTTGCTTCCAATTTTGAGGGACTTTTACCTGACAATGAGATGATATGACATCTCAAGTCCTTCCGCCCAAGCAAACCAGTAGGGTTTATATGCAGGGATGCTCAGACTTAATGTTTACCTATAGAGGCTCAAGCACAAGATATTAATGTTTTAGCTACGGAACTTTGAGAACATGACACAAATGCATAGAACCTCCAGAAAATAACGTAAATGTTCACCTACAGAACCAAGATGACAAGACATGAAGGTTTTCCCTATGGAACCTAGAGGACATAACATTAATGTTTTCCCTATAGAACCCTGAGGACATGACATTAATGTTTTCCCTATATAACCTTGAGGACATAACATTAATATTTACCTATAGAATCTAGAGGACATGACGTTAATGTTTACCTATAGAACCAAGAGGATGTGACACAAATGTTTTCCCTATATAACCTGGAGATAATGACCTTAATGTTTTACCTACAGAACCTAGAGGACATGACATTTATGATAGATGATTATCTATAGAACCTGGAGGACATGACATTAATGTTTTCCCTAAAGAACCCAGAGGACAGCCATAGAGAACCTGAAGGACATGACATTAATGTTTACCTACAGAACCTAGAGGACATGACATTAATATTTTACCCATAGCATCTAAAACAAACTGACAGAAACTTATGACAATGATTGTAGTGTATGTTTGACGGTATCAGAAGTATCGTAAATATCTGCAATCCGAACTTAAATGGAACAAGTACTAGCCAAAATGAGACGAATCCATGAACGACATTTCCTTGCCAATCTAACTTGATGCAAAGAGGTTCACTGAGAGAAGTTTGCACAACTTTGTGTCCACAGGTGTAAGTCTTCATCAAGGTCCATTTACCCAGCCTACTCTCAGAAACAAATATCCATGCTGTCAGCGCTTTGATATACAGTAAAAATTCATATATTAAGACCACCTTTGGGACTGTTCAAAAGTGGTCTTTAAGACCACTTTTGAACAGTCCCAAAATTGGTCTCCCAGAAGATAAGATTGGATACAGAAAAAACTAAGAAAATATACCTAAAACCTTCTAAATATGCTTTTAAAAGCCTAATTTGTCTTAATTTTAGGTGGTCTTAACAGCGGAATTTCACTCTATTTTACTTGCAGTAAACAGTGATACAGCTATCATTTATCATACAACCTTTGCCACCAAAAGAACAACACAGCAGAATCAGACCACTACTTATCCTAACTGCTGATGGTGTGTTTGTGTGATTGCGGGTTTAACGTCGCTTTCAACAATTTTTCAGTCATATCACGACGGTGTCTGGTTGTGACAGGGAGCTCAATGCTCACTTTTATAGTGCTGCCTCACTGAAGTATCATGTCCCAGACACATTACATGATACCACACCCAGTCACATTATCCTGACACTGGGTCGACCAGTCCTAGCTCTACCCCGTAAATCTGAGTGCCAAGCGAGGAGCAGCTAGTACCATTTTTAACGACTTTGGTATGTCACGGCCCAGGATCGAACCCGTGACCTCCCGTTCCCCGGAGCGGACACTCTACCAACTGAGTTATCGGGGCTGGTTAACTGCTGATGGTACCAGTTTTGTTTGTTTGTTTGATTTGAGGTTTAACATCCCCGTCAACACTGTAAAGGTCATTTTGGAGACGTTGCTTCCAATTTTGTGGGACTTTTACGCGACATTGAGATGAAATGACATCTCAAGCCCTGCTGCCCAATGAAACCAATAGGGTTTATAAGCATGGACGGGCCGACTCACACCCCTTTGCCTGTGCAGGCTTAGATCCTCTCAGGGGTTTACCAGTACTGTGCGGGTGGTTTCAGCTCTGCGTGGAAGCATCATGCAGCCCATATATTTCTTCAAGCGGCGGGGGCCGATGGTACCAGTTTAATTCATTATAAGCATATTATGAAAACCAGAAATTTGAGCCTACAATTTCTAGGCCATTTAAAGCTCAGCAACTTATGTAAAGTCTACTATATTTGAACTACCGTATTTGCCGTATGTATTCGGACTGATAGGCCTGAGCAAACAGTGCAAACCCTGATGAATGTGGCGTCTCATCAGGATCTACATGGTTTGCCACTCATCCAGGAAGAGACACAACACTGGGTAGTAAATTGTACTTGTTCATATTTTAGAACCAGAGGACCAGTGGTCCTGTAAACGCTCACCTGACATCAACCCAGGGCTACCATTTGAACAAACTATGATAGGTCCGAGTAAATAAGTCCAATTTTTTTTAAAAATCCGTCCAATAATGGTCCAAGTACCCAATTCTACTTGCCAAGTTTCAATGTCATTGGCCTTATGGTTCCAGAGAAGAAGAATTTGAAAGGTTTTTACTTTGTATGGGCATGGACGCCATCTTGGTCATGTGACCTGGACCGTATTAGCAGTTTTCATTAGTTCATCGCATAAAGGCTCCGTATCAAATTTTATTTCAGTTCGCCCAGTAGTTTCTGACATATGGAACCTGAGTGATCTTGGTCCCAGACCTTTCTTACCCATAAATCTTCATGTATTCAGTTACTTTACATGATCTACCAATTTTTGTGACACTGTCTTCAATGGTTTCATAAAAATCCATTATTTTCACTTTTTCCCATGCAAAAGCCTAAGTCGGCAAATTTGACATTGGCGTAAAATAGGTCACGGTCAATCCAGAATCACCATTTGAACAAATTATGATAGGCCTGAGTGCTATGTGCCAAGTTTCAAGGTCATTGGCCGTACGGTTCCGAAGAAGAATGTTAAAGGGTTTTTACCATATATGGGCATGGCCACCATCTTGGTCATGTGACCTGAACCATATCAGCAAATTTTCATTTGTTCATCACATAAAGGATCAATATCAAATTTCACTTGAATTGGTCCAGCAGTTTCTGAGAAAAAAATGTTTGAAATATGGTCCCAGATCACTGAATGACCTTGACCATTCTTACCTATACATCTTCATGTATTCAGTAACTTTACCTGATCTACAAATTTTGGTGAGACTTTCTTCAATGGTTTCCAAAAAATCCATTATTTTCACTTTTTCCCATGCAAAAGCCTAAGTTGACTTTGATATTGCCGTAAAATAGGTCAAGGTCAACCCAGTGTCACCATTTGTACAAACTATGATGGGCCCGAGTACCATATGCTATACGCCAAGTTTCAAGGCCATTGGCGAAGAAGATTTTTAGAGAAGTTCTGGAGAAGAAGATTTATGACGGCTTTTTACTATATATCTGCATGGCAGCCATCTTGGTCAGGTGATCTAGACCATATTGGCAACTTTTCATTTGTTCAACACACGAAGGCTCCATATTGAATTCCACTTCAATTGGCTCAGTAGTTTCTGAGAAAAAAAAATGTTTTTTTTTTTTTAAATATGGAACCTGATTGACCTTGGTCAAAGGTCAATGAATGACCTTAGACCTTTCTTACCTATAGATCTTCATGCATTCAGTTACTTTACCTGATCTACCAATTTTGGTGACACTGTCTTCAATGGTTTTCTAAAAATCCATTATTTTCACTTTTTTCCGATGCAAAAGTCTTAGTCGGCAAATTTGACATTGCTGTAAAATAGGTCAATGTCAACCCAGGGTCACCATTTGTACAAACTATGATGGGCCTGAGTACCATATGCTACTTGCCAAGTTTCAAGGCCATTGGCCTTACGGTTCTGGAGAAGAAGAATTTTGAAATCTTTTAACCATATCTGGGCGTGGCCGCCATCTTGGTCACGTGATCTAGATGGTATTGGCAATTTTTCATTTGTTCAACTCACAAAGGCTCCATATTGAATTTCACTTCAATTGGCCCGGTAGTTTCTGAGAAAAAAATGTTTGAAATATAGAACCTGAATGACCTTGGTCTATGGTCAATGAATGACCTTGACCTTTCTAACCCATAGCTCTTCATGTTTTCAGTTATTTTACCTGATCTACAAATTCTGGTGACACTAACTTCAATGGTTTCCTAAAGATCCATTATTTTCACTTTTCTCCATGCAAAAGCCTAAGTCGGCAAACTTGACTTTGCTGTAAAATAGGTCAAGATCAACCCACAATCACCATTTGTACAAGCTCTGATGGGCCTGAGTACCATATGCTACATGCCGAATTTCAAGGCCACTGGCCTTACAGTTCTGGAGAAGATTTTTGAAGGCTTATTACCATATATGGGCATGGTGGCCATCTTGGTCATGTGATCCAGACCCCGCAAACAAACTTTAATTGCTGGTCAATAGGTCAAGGTCAGCCAAGGGTCACCATTTGTACAAACTATGATGGGCCCGAGTACCATATGCTACATGCCAAGTTTCAAGGCCATTGGCCTTACAGTTCTAGAGAAGAAGAATTTTGAAGGCTTTTTATCATATATAGGCGTGGCCGCCATCTATGTCATGTGACCTAGACCATATTGGCAACTTTTCATTTGTTCAACTCACAAAGGCTCCATATCGAATTTCACTTCAATTGGTTTGGTAGTTTCTGAGAAAAAAATGTTTGAAATCTGGAACCTGAATGACCTTGGTCTAAGGTCAATGAATGACCTTGACCTTTCTAACCAATAGATCTTCATGTATTCAATTACTTTACCTGATCTACAAATTTTGGTGACACTGTCTTCAATGGTTTCCTAAAAATCCATTATTTTCACTTTTCTCCATGCAAAAGCCTACGTCGGCATATTTGACATTGCTGTAAAATAGGTCAAGGTCAACCCAGGGTCACCATTTGTACAAGCCATGATGGGCCCGTGTACCATATGCTACATGCCAAGTTTCAAGGCCATTGGCCTTACAGTTCTAGAGAAGAAGGATTTTGAAGGCTTTTTATCATATATAGGCGTGGCCGCCATCTTGGTCATGTGACCTAGACCATATGAGCAACTTTTCATTTGTTCAACTCACAAAGGCTCCATATCAAATTTCACTTCAATTGGTTCGGTAGTTTCTGAGAAAAAAATGTTTGAAATCTGGAACCTGAATGACCTTGGTCTAAGGTCAATGAATGACCTTGACCTTTCTAACCCATAGATCTTCATGTATTCAATTACTTTTCCTGATCTACAAATTTTGGTGACACTGTCTTCAATGGTTTCCTAAAAATCCATTATTTTCACTTTTCTCCATGCAAAAGCCTAAGTTGGCATATTTGACATTGCTGTAAAATAGGTCAAGGTCAACCCAGGGTCACCATTTGTACAAGCCATGATGGGCCCGAGTACCATATGCTACATGCCAAGTTTCAAGGCCATTGGCCTTATGGTTCTGGAGAAGAAGATTTTTGAAGGCTTTTTACCATATATGGGCATGGCGGCCATCTTGGTCATGTGATCCAGACCCCGCGAACAAACTTTCGTTCCCCCATCCCACTGAGGCTCCATATGAAATTTGGCTTTGATTGGCCCTGCAGTATAGGAGAAGAAGATCTTTGAAAATGGTGGACGGACGGACGGACGGACGGACGGACGGACGGACGGACGGACGACGGACCATGGCTATACTATAAGCTCACCTATGAGCCTAAAGGCTCAGGTGAGCTAACAAGTATGGTAAGGAGTTGAGGTGTCCAAATATTTAGGGTAAATACAGAATCTAAAGGGTGTTTACTCCCTAAAGCTCAATAAAGAACTCAATTATCAAATTAATGAAATGCTGACACATAAATTAGCACAACATGAGAATGTCACAAGACTACAGATAGATACAGAAACAGGGTTTAGTGTGTTGTTAGCAGAACTATTTAGATGTAATATCCTCACATAACATACCTCGTTTACAATGAAATCTAAAAGCTCAAAAATGGCCATTGGGCGAGGCCCATCAATGCCCACAGCTGGTGGCGTAGGAAAATTATAACTATTCCGATTTGTTCCTACAAAAGCAAACAAAACTGCAACAAAAATCATCAAGACAGATAGGCAAAATTTGGAAACCAGGACCCAGTGGTTCAAAGCTATGGAAAGTATCAGTTAAAGTAATGACCAATCCTACTATATTTTTGCTGAAAAAGGTTTTGCAAAAGCTACACCATTTTCTCAGCAAAGATACTATTGCATTAGATATTTACTTGCTAGAACAATTAACATTTTGACCTGTGATGGCTTTATTAAGCTAATAATGCTTTGAACCACAGGGTCCATTACTGCAAGGAACACCCTAGAAATAAGCTGAGTAAATAAATGGCAGCTTGTGACACAGGCTTACTTAATATTCAAAAAAGTAACTTTTTTGGTAAATGTCCTACGTTCCCATGGCAAACATTGACATATATGTTTTTCTTCTCATAAAGGATTACTGCAAAAGCAGTAAGTTTATTTCCAACAGAAGACAATTCTTTACTTCAAAAAGTTTGAAAAGAGGCAAGTTGCATGTATATCTAGAAAGCTTATTTTCTATAAATGTGGCAAAAAATCTGCTTTATATTTTCTCTTTTGATGTGTGACAAGTACAGCAGTGTATAATAAAGATTAACCTTAAGCTGCCGAGAAAACTGCATCTTAAAATGTCGTCTGTTTTTTGCCATCTGCTGAAGCTTCTTGCAAACTTTCCAAGCATATTTTTGCATACAAGCAAACAGTGTGGACCCTGATCAGACTGGAGCAGTCTGATCTGGGTCCACACTGTTTACAAAAAAACGATTTTTAAAGTTACCAGCAGACGACAAAGCAGACGACCAATGTCATGATTGGCAGCTTATGGGTTAAGATTATGTGATAATGTATTGCTTGACTGCAATTGTATTGTCATCTTCACATGCAGTGAACAACTCAGCTTATCTCCAGTGTCCCTATAAAAATGGTAAATCCACATGTTCATGTCATTCCTGGGATAAGCCAGGCATCAGCAGCTTCCATGAGAATACATAAAGTGATGACATAGAACACATGTGTCAATGACAAAGAACACAACTTTATAAGACAGGGTACACAGTATTTGATGATGAAAAACACACATGTAGATAAATGAGTATGTTTCAAGGGCAGAATAGTTTACAAAGACACGTGAAAAACCTGGATGACACAGCACACAGCTTTATACAAACCAGAGCTCCAATTTAGAAGTGAAATGTGGTCCAGCTGTTCATAGTCATCAAAGCTATTAAAATATGTTTTTTGACATACATGCACTATTTTTTCTCATGAAAAATGCCAGATTTGGACAAAAATATAAGAGCATTTAATGTTCTGTTTGTTATTAACTCTTAATTTATCCTTGCCTTAACCGGCTTGTTAAACCTAAAGTGTTAAGCCTAAAAGTATCATATCACGGTTATGACAGATGACAATTCCAAATATTCTTTTTCCTTATTTTTTCAAGACTATAATTTGAATAAGGCTTGAGAGTTAATGTTTAATCATCTGCTAGGCAGATGGTTCATACAAAATATCAAGCCTGATCTCCTTTGAAAACAAGAAAAAAATGTCATCTGCTTTGGCCATACAATTTTGCCTGGTGCTTTAAGTGTTGTCAATACTACTATGAACAACTGAACCTCGGGAGTTATTCCTCCACCAAACATATAAAAATACTCACAAACCTCTTTATAACACTGTTCATTATAACACAATTTTGGGTAAAATATAGTTTAACAAGAAAAACGCCAAATGGCATTATGGACGGGTTTTTCAGGGTTAACCAAAAGGTAAACCGGGACACGCACGCCTGGAAGGCCGCCCGCCAACACGGACATCGCTATTCTAAAGGACAGAATTTTTCCTTGAAAAACCCCTCCAATAATGGCATTATGGACAGGTTTTTCAGGGTTAACCAAAAGTTAAACCGGGACGGGGACGCCCGGCAGGCCGCCCGCTTGCACGGACGCTATTCTAAAGGACAGAAATTTTCCTCCAAAAAAAAATGAATATATATTTTTTGACAAATGAGTGAGTGAGTGTTTGAGTTTTACGTCCCAACAACAGCTAAGGTCATAAGGAGACGGGACCTCGGTTTAAAGACTCATCCGAAAGTCTGCATGGAGAAGCCCGGGATCGATCCTGCAACCCCTGGTTTACAAGGCGAGTAGCTTAACCACTACACCACGGGGGCTTCTTTTTGACAAATGACCATTTAGGGTCATTTTCCTTTATAATCTATACATTTTTGTTTTGATATAAATAGAGAATACCAGGTTCATGTCTTTTGATATCATGTTTATCAGGCAAGGCTTCAAGAATACTTGAAGAATGTCGTGGCTTGCCAAGTGATTCTACATGCGTGCTCAAAGCTAAGCCTGATAAACTCGATATCAAAAGACATGAATCTGATATTCTATTAATCAGTTTATCCCCTTGTTTTTTGTTTGATTTGAGGTTTAACATCCCTGTCAACACTGTATAGGTCATTTTGGAGATGTTGCTTCCAATTTGTGGGACTTTTACCTGACATTGAGATGAAATGAAAACTCAAGTCCTGTCGCCCAATGAAACCAATAGGGTTTAATACCATGGACGGTCCAACTCACACCGCTTTGCCTGGGCAGGCTTAGATCCTCTAAGCGGTTTACCAGTACTCGTGTGCGGTCAGTTTCAGCTCTGCGTGGAAGAATCATGCAGCCCATCTATTTCTTCAAGCCCTGATGGGCTTATCCCCTTGTACACTCATTAAATTGGCAATTTACATTCAGTTATTGATTGTCCTCAGTGCATCCCAACATTCTGGCATGGAAAATAACTGGTCAGTATATTTAGTATCAGCTGACTGTTTTCTTTTGATTGTTTATAATGTAAGATTTCCAATAATAATATTTTAGCCATTTTTTGCCAGTAGTTCACTTCATTCATAAAAGCGCAATGAAACTTTGACGTGATAAAGCTCTCTTGCCCTGAGATGGCATATCTTTATCAGGTCAATAAGTTACAATGCAATAAACAGTAAAATTCTGCTATTAAGACCAGCTAAAATTAAGGTAAAATCTGCTGGTGCTAGAGGGCGTGGCCAGTGTTGCGCACTTCAGTACTGGACATGAACAGACTCAATAAAACCGAGTCTGCTATTTTCGATTATTTGGTGTATTATTTGCTTCCAAAGGATCTAACTATTCAGAACTTATTTAAAAGCTTTTTGAGAAGGTTTCAGTTATTCTTTCTCTCTGTTTTCCTCATTGTGTTTGAATAGTAGACCACCTTTGGGAATGTTCAAAAGTGGTCTTAAAGACCACTTTCGAACAGTCCCAAAGGTGGTCTTATTATAGCAATTTTACTGTATATAGGAGGTAACTGACAAAATGGTTGGTTAACCAACATGGTTTCAGCTTTAGACCCCAAAAATAGTGTTATGAAGAGGTTGTGATGTACTGACTCCTATGATCCACGGCCTTATCCAGTATATGTTTCCATGGAAAAATAAAGTCCTATGATCCACGGCCTTATCCAGTATATGTTTCCATGGAGAAATAAAGAGAAAATTTCAAAAGAGCCCTCTAAATGGAGCCCCATATAATCAGCATATATTTTGTAATAATTGTACAAAAATAAAACCACCATGCTGCAATAAACTAAAGCATATATTGTACATTGAATTAGCTCCCTTTATAGCAAAAAAATATGTTTTACATATTTGTTTATTAATGAGACAATGTGACATGCATCTGTTTTTAGCAGGTCTTCATTAGCCGATGCCAATAATTTTGATGCAAGCTAAATACATCACTTATTAGCCATATGCCATGCAAAGGTATTACCTATCATGTGTGCATACCACATAAGCCAGCAAAAATTACAGGGGGAAAAATCTTACATGCAAATGATTTATAAATGAGCAAGCGCATGACAAACCTACAATCAGACATGTGCGACCAACAAATACTCAGATCAGCCTGCACATCCATGCAATCTGATCAGAGTCTTCGTTGTGCTCTAAGGATAGCTAAGGGCCCAATGCTCCTTCATGCAGCAAGAGAAGTCTCTGGTAAGACTATATGGATGCGCAGGCTGATCTGATTCTTTGCTGGGCGCACATGTAAATTGTAGGAAATGCTGTGCCCCAGCTCAAATTATATGATATCAGAAAATGAATAAAAAGGATTTGTTACTCTGTAATATTTCACCTTCCTATCAACAACCGCTCTTACTAGATTTGTTTCATTTGCAACAAAAGGGAGCTAATCAATGCATACAGACTGGCATATCAATAAAAATCGTCGTCTGGATATTCTGTTACCTCATTAACAATATATTCTAGGAGTTCAAATATAGCCATGGGCAAAGGCCCATCACCGCTAACAACCTGAAAATCTCCTAGGCAACCTGAAAATCATGATACCAATATGAAACTTCTGACGCAATTTTATTCTTAAACACACCCTTATTTGTAAAGTGTTTTCAACTCCCATTAATTTCCTTCTTAATATTTCCCCAGGGATTTTCCTAGTGCTATTTTTCCCAATTTAGAGACAGCTATTCCTAAATTTTACAACAAATTTCCCATTTTGATGAAAATTTCATGAAAATTGAACCAAAATTGACAAAGTTACAGCTGATTTAAATTCCCAAATTTAAATATTAGCGAGCTGTCTTTCCCAAACCCAACGGCCCCTGGACCCTGATTATGAAGGGTAGGAAAATCCCTGTTCCCAGTATATCAGAAATCATTTCTAAAGTGATACACAATACAGTTCAGTTCCTTGAAGTATTTTCTAATGCCTTGCAAATGTAATATGAAGTCTGACAATTTGAGACAGTATATTCTGTGGGAAACCCAACATCATCATGCAACATCAGTTTGAATTGACTGACATTTAGTTTTATGCAGCTGACAGCTTTTTACTGTTTTTGGTAAAAATCAGCAATTTTTAAACCGTGCAAGTAACAAGTGCATTAGAATGGAGATTACTGTATTAACCCTTATCTTGCTATTCACGACAACCCCTATCTTTGCAAACAGTGTAGATCCAGATCAGATGGCTTCTTTAAGATGGGTTCTGAAGAAGCCATCTGATCAGGATCTACACTGTTTGACATTCAGTTTATGAATTTGTAGCAATAAATTACATCAAGTAATTTGATTGGTTGATAGACAGAAATGGGTGTGGCTTAAATGAATAGTCAGCAAGAGAAGGGTTAACAAGTGCATTAGAATGGAGAATACTGTATTAAAATTTGTCATTGAGGAGGTAAATCAGTGGTTTTACGGTCGCAGATTATAAGTATCTTATATGGGTGTGAGGGGTGGATGGAAAAATCTGCCCCGAGGGTCACTGTCTGGCATCACCAGGCTTGCCAAGTGATACTGGAGAGTGCTCCCAAGGGACAGATTTTTCTATCATCCCTTCACACCCATATAGGATTTTTTTTCTTGCATATCTTCCATTTTTTAGAGTGAATTTTTAATGCTGCAGTCTCTTTAACAAACGTCCACCATGTTGTGATGACACTACAGAAATGTTTATTGACGTCACATAACGTGCTGTGATGTCAACCTTAACGACGGCGCATATGAGGTCGTATTCAACCAGTGCATTTATCAAACACGCGAGAATATTCAATTTCAGTAAGAACACCAGGGTTAGAACAGAATTTCTATCCCAAGCTAATACTATGGATTTCCTTATCTGGTGTGCAAGAATATGTTTTATGGCTCCATTGGCACTTAGCCATAAAATAAAATTTCCAACAGTAAAGTTGTTGATTTACTTCCCCAAGTGTCAATTTTGATTGCAGTTATTCCCTAATTTTAATGACCAGTCTTGCATAATTACAGGTATTCATGTGTTGTTTAAAGTCAAAAGCTGTGATCAAACAACAAAATTCCATGCTGAAATCATGTTCATGGGTTTTATTTGTTTATTTGATTTGAGGTTTAATGTCCCTGTCAACACAGTATAGGTCATTTTGGAGACTTTGCTTCCAATTTTGTGGGACTTTTGCCCGACTTGAGATGAAATGACATCACAAGCCCTGTCACCCTATGAAACCAAAAGGGTATATAAGCATGGACGGTCCAACTTGCACCACGGTTCCTGGACAGGCTTAGATCCTCTAAGCGGTTTACCAGTACTAGTGTGCGGATGGTTTCAGCTCTGCGTGGAAGCATCATGCAGCCCATCTATTTCTTCAAGCCCCGATGGGCAGGGGCCGGTTTATGGGTTTTAACTTAATAATCCTCTATATGGGCCATTATTTGTTCATGTGTTCTTATGCTGTACAGCCTCGTCACACTGAAATAAGCATTTTCAATAAACATTTACTGAAACTAAAATGTTACAGACAACCCTCTTTATACCTGCATTTGATGAAACAACGGAACTTGTTATGATGACGATTTCAACGGAATGAATCCTTGCCTCAAGATGGGAGTGTGTAAATGGATATATTCAAGAATGTTCAGTTTTTTACTCCAAAACAAATGCTGTGGATATTTGTTAGAATCGCCTCGATGAGGCGATTCTAACAAATGTCCACAACTTTTGTTTCTTGGAGTAATTGGAGGAAAAGGGCCCTTTAATACCTAACATACAACACCTTATGGAGATTCTTTATTGCGGCAAATTCTTTATAATGGTAAAGTGTATGGGAACAAATATTGTTATGTGTGTGTGTGTGTATGTTTTGAGTTTTATGTCCCACCAACAGCTAACGTCATATGGAGAAGGACCTCAGTTCAAAGACTTTTATTTGTTTGTTTGATTTGAGGTTTTACATCCCTGTCAACACTGTATAGGTCATTCTGGAGATGTTGCTTCCAATTTTGTGGGATATTTACCCAACATTGAGATGAAATGAAATCTCAAGCCCTGTCACCCAATGAAACCAATAGGGCATATAAGATTGGATGGTCCTACTCACACCGTTTTGCCTGGGCAGGCTTAGATCCTCTTAGGCAGTTTATCAGTACTCGTGTGCTTTCGCTTTCACTTTTGCATGGAAGCATCATGCGGCCCAAATATTTCGTTAAGCCCCAATGGGTGGGGGCTATCGTTCAAAGACTCATCCGAAAGTCCGGAATCGTATCCACGACCCCTGGTTTATGAGGTGAGAAATACTGTCATTATAATGAGGGTTCTCTGTAGCTGAATTTACATCATGAAACTTCAATGACCCTGAATTTACATCATGAAACTTCAATGACCAGAATATTGATGGCCTGTTACCATAGCTAATTCAAATTTGTTCTGGAGTCCCTTGGGAGTTCTTCCCATAACCCCAGAAATGAATATAGTAAATACATGGTTAATGTCTTTAATAATAAAATATAATGGATGAGCCTTAGACAATTTTATAGGGATGGGCTTCAGTGCTAATTATCATTTTCAAAGTATTTTTTTTTCTAGAGAAAAATAAGGCTTGACTTTACATAGACAGATGATTACCATTCAAAGAGAAGCCTTTTTTTCTTTGAAAAACAGGAAAAACATAAGATTATCACCTGCTCAGAAATTTCCATATCACTTAAGGGGTTGACTAACAAAGAATATATTATATAATAATGGAACTCAAACCTTTAAGTGGTTTCCCTGTCTTGGCGGCATCCAGATGCTCTTCCATGACATTCGCACCAAATATACTGTTTAGATCGTGTGGGTCAGGAGGTGGGATCGGGTACCGCCCTATAGCCATTTCGACCAATGAAAGCCCTACACTCCAGATGTCTGACTGTACTGAATAATGTGTGCCCTGTAGTCGCTCAGGCTGTAAACACAAGAAAAATATGAAGCATGACGAGCAAAAAAATGTCTTTGGATGTATGGTCAGCGAGGACTCTAGTCACCCCATGCCCCAGAGGTAATAATATAAGAATCTTATATGGGTGTGAGGGGTGGATTGAAAAATCCGTCCCGAGGGACACTGTCCGGCATCACGAGGCTTGCCGAGTGATGCCGGACAGTGATCCCGAGGGACGGATTTTTCTATCCACCCCTCACACCCATATTGGATTCTTTTTCTTGCATACCTTTCATTTCTTAGCGCGGATTTTTAATGCTGCAGTCACTTCGGTTACCAACGTCTGCCATATTGTGTTGACACTGCAGGAAAGTTAGTGAAGTCACGTAACGTGCTGTGACGTCAACCTTAACGACGGCGCAGGCGAGGTCGTAATCAACCAGTGCAATTATCAAACATGCGATTATATTCGATTATGGGTCGGAACACCAGGGTCAGTTTTGTTTGTTTGATTTGAGGTTTAACGTCCCCGTCAACACTGTAAAGGTCATTTTGGAGACGTTGCTTCCAATTTTGTGGGACTTTTACCCGACATTGAGATGAAATGACTTCTCAAGCCCTGTCGCCCAATGAAACCAATAGGGTTTATTAGCATGGACGGTCCGCCTCGCACCGCGGTTCCTGGACAGGCTTAGATCCTCAAAGCGGTTTACCTAAATTTCTATCCCAGGGTAAAATCGCGGATTTCCTTGTCTGGTGTGCAAGAAAACTTGTTTCATGCTCTACTCATCTGACCATGACATTCATAATGTTAATAAATATTAAAATACAAATGAAAGAGACAATTTTCCTGCTCTGAACATCACAGAATGTTATTTGTGATGCTTATAAATTTATGAGCAAGACAAATTTCATGTTCAAGTGAGTTGAGCATTAAAAAGTAGAAGTGGAGGCAATGATCAGGAATCGATACAATTAACCCACAGCTCCCATCAGAGACACCAAAGGGAAAGAAACACAAACATGAAATAACAGACACTAATGGAAACACCAATAGTGGAAAGACAAAAGGATGGTTACTTTCCCAACTTTTTATAATCTCAAACCCATTGTCATCACTCAGACAACAGCACTACCTGTCTGCATTAGCTCGATTACTAAAGCCCTGCTGTGGCGCTTTCCGAGGAGAAAGACCCATAGAGTTGAAATAGTTTGAATTCATGCTTACCAGATAACATCACAGAAGGCCATCGTAACATGACAATGTAAAACCTATCAAGGGAATTAACTCCATGAGATATGGGCCTTGGCCCTGATTACGGCATACACAGTGCATCAACCCAATGGCCATGTATGTACCAGGTTTTAAATTTATATCCCTTACAGCTCTTGTGAAAATGTGATGAAAATTTTTCATTAATGGCAAATTGTAACTCCAAGAGTTATACTAGGTCCTTGGCTCTGATTCTGGTATACACGCTATATTAGCCCAGTGTCCATGTGTGTACCAAATTTCAACTTGACAGCATTCATACTTCTTGAAAAATCTGTAACAATATTTTTTCATTGATGGCACATTGTAAAATATATCAAGGGATTTAAATCCTAGAGCTATGGGACCTTGGTTGGATCTGATTCTGGTTTGTTTGTTTTGGATTTTAATGACCCAGTCACCACTATTTAAGGTCATTTTTGAGCCGGTCAGTTTACTTATCCACACTTTTCCTGGGCAGGTTTAAACGTAAGCGGTTAACCAGTACAGTGCACATTCTTTCGCCAGAAACTGACAACTGCCCTTCTTGAATCAGTGGAAGGGAGAGAATGACCGTAGAAAAGGTTTCATGATCAATCTCCACGAAAGAATGTTGCCGGCCCCGGCAGGAATCGAACCCGCGTCCTCTTGATGACCTGTCAGACATGTATCCGACTGAGCTACCAAGGACGGCATCTGATTCTGGTATATACATTACATCCTACAAAACTGTTGGACACCTTATTGTTCAACAGCAATTATGTTTAAGTTTAACAATAATACTCCCCATCAACAAATTAAAACTGCGTTGGAAAGCTGGTAAACAAGTTGAAGTACACATGTAGGTCTTTACTATTTGTAAATATGGTAAGATCTCCATTCACAGGTTTCACACAACACATTCATAACTTACCGACATATATGATCGTGTTCCCACAAATGAGTTTGCCATAGAATCTATTAACTGGCCACTCACTCCAAAATCACAGATCTTTATTTCTCCTCGTGAATTTACCAGAATATTTGAAGGTTTCACATCTGAAAATAAATACTGAGATGAAGCGGTGGAATAACAGACAGGAGGAGGGTCCAACAGTTTAAAACTAACAATGCTGCTATTTAATGCATCATATGAAGGTTTCACATCTGAAAATAAATAAGGAGATGATGCTGAGGAAGCAGGAGGGTCCAACAGTTTAAAACTAATAATTCTGTTATTTAATATAGGAATGAATTTCATTTTCGTGGCTTTTATCGATGTGTAAACTCCAGCAAATGACTCACCAACTTAACATGAAGCCAAAAACTCCAGCGAATCACTCACAAACTGCATGAAGCCCACATGCTAAGTTTGGGAGTGATTTGCCAGAGTTTACATATCGACAAATATGATAATTCATTCCTTATAAATCCAAACTTTCTCATCCAAATGTTACAAATGCCACCACTATGAAATGTTTTTGAGAAATTCTTTCGGAAGGGTAAGAATGCACTTACCAACGGCCACGGCGGAATGATTATTCAATTGGAAGCTCCCATCTTTGAAAGAAACCCAAGCGAAAAGAAATGAAGTCTTTAAAGTCATTTTATTTGTCTTCTAACATTTACGTTTTCAATAGTTTTTCATCTTTTAATCGAATGCTATTGACATCGCTTCATAAACAATGATGTAACACGTGGGTTCTAAACGTCACGTTATATTACTACCTGTGGCTATGTGAAACAGATTTGAGATTCTTGCTCATGGAATTTATCAAAGTATAAAACTTTTATTTAAACCAATCAATCACTTGAAATGGACAAAACGATGGAGAATAGAATTATTGCATCATAAAACCAGGATTATTTAATCCTTTTTGTACCAGAAACCCCAAACGGGTACCGTGGCAAACAAGGTTGACTGTAATCTTCAATATATGGCTGCAATGAAGTGAAATCAAACTTCAGAGAAAACATCAGTTTTGATGGAGAATAAAAAATTTCAAAAATTCTCCTTGACTTATTGTCAAGCAATTTGCTGACAAGGTCCAGTTGCTCAAAGCATTGTTAACTTAAACCCTTATCCTGCTGAACAAATAAATATAGCAACACCCATTTCTGACTGTCAACTCTAGGAGCAGTCTGATCTGGGTCAACACTGTTTGGAGCAGTCTGATCTGGGTCAACACTGTTTGCCTGTACACAAAAATATTTTTAAAAAGTTTGCAAGAAGATTCAGCAGACGACATAAACAGACTTCATTTTCAGATGCAGTTTTTCTGGGTGTCTGAAGGATTAAGTTTTATATTTCTTTTCACATGCGATTGGGTGTATAGGGAAGAGTAGAGGTATCAGGAACTATGTTGTTGTTTTTTTAACCAAAGATGGCAGAACTTTCAAACTGTATCTATTCAGCATAAAAGGTAAAAAAGGTAGGAAAACAAACACAGCCAAGTCAGAGTGTTTGTATAAGGTTTTATGCCCCACCAACAGCAAAGTTCATACAGAGATGGGACCCTTGGTTAACAGACTCACCCTAAAGTCTGGAGAAGCCAGGAGTCAAACACAAGATCCCTAATTTCTGAGGTAAGTAGCTTAACCACTGAGGCTTCTACCAAGTCAGATAACGCCATGCCTTTTAGGCATACTGTAATTACCTGAAGTATTCAGACACCTGATAACTGTTTCAGATTTTTATACATTATCATTCTGACTTTTTACTTTTAATATCATCATAATTATTCATGCCGTTTAACCATTAACCGTTTGACGCTTATGACCCACAAAGAGGGTTGACACGTCGTTAAACACGAAATCATCATCATCATCATCAGACACCTGAACTCCTGACCCTGCTTGTTCTAAATTAGAACAAGTATATAATTATTTTGTTGTAAAACAGCTGGATGAGAGGCAAACAGTGCAGACCAAGATGATAAGCTGCATTATGTGGCCTCTCATCTGGGTCTACACTGTATGCTCAAGCCTGTCTGTCCGAATACATACAGTAAATAAGGCACTAATCAATTTAATTCACTTACCTCTGTGCATAATTGAATGTTTTTCTCTTAGATATATTAACCCTTTTAAAACCTGGAAAAGAACATTTCATAAATTAACCCATAAAATGCCAATCACGACAACTGTCGTCTGCTTTGACGTCTGCTGGTTACTTAAAAGCCATTTTTGCAAATTGTGTGGACCCAAATCAGACTGCTCCTCTAGGAGCAGTCTGATTTGGGTCCACACTGTTTGTCTGTATGCAAAAATATTTTGAAAAAGTTTGCAAAAAAATTTAGCAGATGGCATAAGCAGACGACATTTTCAGATGTAGTTTTTCTCTGCGTCTTGGAGGTTAACCCCATTTTGTACTGAATGGAGCCTTCCACCTTATATATAACAGATGTCAATTTTGTAATTTAGGGGCCCTGCATGGAGCACCCGAGCCCAATATGTGTCATAGCTTGTGGAAGTGAAGAGTCATTGACCTATGAGGAGATCAGCCTGTGTATTTGTTAGGTGCAGATCAGCCTGTGTATCTACAGAGCCTGATCAGCATCTTTGTACACCACAACCTGTTTATAACACTATTAATGGGGTTCAATGCAGAAACCATGTAAGTTAAACAACCGTGTTATATCCAAATAAAAATGTATACATTATATAGAAAAATGACCATTTATGGTCATTTTTCTATATAATCTATACATTTTTTATCCATCTTGAAAAATGTGTTATATCCAAAACCGTGCTATTATGAGGTTGTGGTGTATTTCAATGCCTGTATTAAATGTACAATACCTCTTATTTAGTTTCCAATATCTATAATTTTATGAACCTTGCTAGTCTAAGAAGATGAACAGGCCAGCCTATGTCTTACCTGGTTGCAAACCCCCAATCAAAGCACTGAGAGTACTTGTGGGGGGGGGGGGGGGGGTTGATTGTTGGGGAAATAGTCCTGGACTGAGATTTAACCATTTAACCCTAAGATTTTAGTTGTTGCTTTTTTCAGCAAACAGTATAGACCCTGATCAGACCCGTGTTCTGTGACATCTGATCTGAGTCTACACTGTTTGCCAAGCCATACCCATAATTCCAGTTCAGATTCTATATAGGTAACCATCTTACACGACAATCTGGCCTCACAGCTATTTCTTTAACAAGAGGGCCAAGATGGCCCTACATCTCTCACCTGGGGTGGGGCTATTTTTGGCCCCAAGGCTAGAATTTGAAAATCTTGGCAAGGTCCATTAGATGAAGCTTCATACAAAATATCAAAGACCTGGTTTCAGACAAGAAGATGTTTAAAGGATTTCCCTATATTATAAGTCCATGTAAAATGTGTGGGCCCAGGGCGGGGCCATTTTTTGGCACCAAGGTCATAATTTGGAGAATCTTGGTAGAGGTCCACTAATTGAAGCTTCATACTAAATATCAAGACCTGGGCCTTCTGGTTTCCGACAAGAAGATTTTATAGGTCAATGTAAAACATGTGGGCCCCAGGGCAGGTCATTTTGGTCCCAATGCTATAATTTGAACATTCTTGGTAGAGGTCCACTAGATGAAGCTTCATACCAAATATCAAACACCCGGGCCTTGCAGTTCCAGAGAAGATTGTTTAAGTTTTCAGTAAAAAAATCTATTTTTGGTTCCTGTGACCAACATGTGCAAAGGACCAGAACCATTTGAACAACTTTGAAAGAGGATCAACTAAGCATCATTCCTGTGAAGGTTGATCAAAATCTAATCACTAGTTTGGATGTCATTCAAATTTTGCCCCCCACCCATCGGGGCTTGAAGAAATATATGGGCTGCACGAAGAAATATATGGACTAAATCTGACCAGCACACGAGTACTGGTAACCCGCTTAGAGGATGTAAGCCTTCCCAGGCAAAGTGGTCCGAGTCGGCCCGTCCATGCCTATAAACCCGAATGGTTTCATTGGGCAACAGGGCTTGAGATGTCATTTCATCTCAATGTCGGGTAAAAGTCTCACAAAATTGGAATCAAACAAACAAAACAAAGTCATTCGAAGAATTTGTTTACAGATGCACAGACACATGCATGGAGGACAGATAAATCTCACCACTACGTCACAGGTGAGCTAAGTAACTTTGGGTCGAATGACAATCAACCCCAAACAGCTCCTGTTATAATTCAGTGTTCATGTCAATAGCATGATCTGTTATAGGACAGTATAGCTCACCATATTGATGACTTAGAATTGTGCCTTGTCTTTTTTTTATTTAATCTTTGAGTCACATGCAACTAACATCTAAGGTATACAGTTATCCATCAGTCTTCAAGATCATTGGAACACACATGCACCTACACATGTAATCCAGGCAATATATGTTATCAATTACATAGTTATATTTATCTATCTAATTGTCTTCAAGATAAATAGTAAAACCATTGCACCTTAATATATGTAAATGTATGTTGGTCATACAAACCAACATATATTATTAATTATGAAACAAGCCTTTGTATTAAGGGGAATGGGAACATCTTCAGGGTAGGCAACTCTTGCAAAAGTATTTTGTCTTCCATGTCAATATGGGTCAACTCTTAAAGGAAAGAATTTGCTCCTGAGGAGCAAATTCTTTCCTTTAAGAGTAGACCCCCTTTTCAGTGAGACAGGGCTTATAGAAAAGCTAACTGGAAGTCCCAAAAGCAGCTGAAAAAGCTATCTCCCTTTGAAAAATGGCGAAAACATGTGCCAAGTGTTCCCATTCCCCGTCTGGATCTTCACTGTTTGCACAGATATCTGTACTGGTCTACAAGGTGAAAGTGGATAAACGTTAACCCATAAAATGCCAATCACGACTATTGCCGTCTGCTTTGCCTTCTGCCGGTTAACTTAAAAGTAATTTTTTTGCAAACAGTATGGACCCAGATCAGACTGCTCCTGTAGGATCTGATCTGGGCCCACACTCTTTGCCTGTATGCAAAAATATTTTTAAAAAATTTGCAAAAAATTCAGCAGACACCATAGGCAGACGGCATTCTGAGATGTAGTTTTTCTCTGCGTCTTAAGGGCTAATGTTTAAACTTACTGCTTCTGATATTTTGCCTAGGATTGGTTCAGGTATTCTACCAGCTTTCTTCAAGATCAAGTCTAATGAACCACCATCCTGCAAAACATACATAAACCTTACGAATACTGACTGTACTAAAACTAAAACCATATTCCCCCTATATACCACCCCTGTGTAATAAGTACATGTACATGTATTTTCAATTTTGCAGCAAAAACAAATCTACCTTATAAGTGCACAATTAGACCAAATTCTCCACTGATCTTGTTTAAATCAAATGGTTCAGAAACCAAAACCAGTGAAACTAGAAATGTGTCAATACGACACAGATGCCCCAGCCCAGGGGCTACCTCACCTCCCCCAAAAAAATCATGTTGCAACAACAGCTGTCACAGCATAACTCACTGGAAAAGTGTCCCTAAGGTCATTGGCATAGGTGGGGGTATTGCCGATTCAGCCTTTGAAAAAATAACTATAATCATACTAAATATCAACCATATCCATCAAATGGTTGGGAAAATATGAGCTCTTAAAACTTTACTACTAAAAATTTCTAAGTCTGTGACCTTGACCTTGTGGTCCTGGGGCAAGGGCGGTGTAATGACTGAATGAAACTTTAGACCTGTATCTATCATCATTCCAAATATGAAGCAAATCCATTATATGATTTAGAAAATATGACCTAAAAATCTTGAACATCAAAAATCTCCAAGTCTGTGACATTGACCTTGACATCAGGGGTGGTGGTATGGCTGAATAAAACTTTTGACCTGCAACTATCACCATACCACATATGAAGCAAATCCATTATATGGAAAATATAAGCTCTTAACTTAACTTTTGGTGACCTTGACCTTGAGGTCACTTGCATAGGTGGGGTATTGCTGTATGTCACGATGGACCTGTACCTATTAGCATATCAAACAAACCCAATCCATCATATGGTTTTCAAAATATGAACTCTTAAAATAATAATGATAAAAATTTCTAAGTCCCAGACCTTGACCTTGAAGTCACAGGCATGAGTGGGGGTATTACTGAATAAAACGTTGGACCTGTATCATCATCAAACCAAATATGAACCAAATGAATCATAAAAGTTCAAGTTCAATGTGGTACAAATACCTTAACCCGAGTCTTAACCATTAATTTTTTTTCTAAGTCTGTGACCTTGACCTTGAGATCATGGGTATGTGTGGGGGTATTGCTGAATAAACCTTTGGACCTATATGTATCATCATACTGAATATGAACCAAATTCATTATACGGTTTGGAAAATATGAGCTTAAGTTTTACCTGGTACAAATACCTTAACCTGGATCTTAAATGTTAAAAATGTCTAAGTCTGTGACCTTGACCTTGAGACCATGGGTATGGGTATTGCTGAATAAAACTTTGGACCTATATCTATCATCATACTAAATATAAACCAAATCTATTGTATGGTTTGGAAAATATGAGCTCAAGTTCTACCTGGTCCAAAAACATTAACCTGAGTCTAACAGGATTACGTACATATGTACGAGTTTTTTAAGATTTTGTGTCCTCATTAGCACTATTTAGGTCATTTTTGAGACATTGCTTCCAATTTTGAGGGTTTTTTACCCAATACTGAGATAAATTGACATCTCAGGCGCTACTACCCATAAAAATCGCTAGTGTTTAAGGAGTGGCTGCCTCGTATCACATTTCCTGCGCAGGCTAAGACCTAAGCGGTCTACCAGTACTCAAGTTCAGTCAAGTCAGTTTCAGCTCTGTACAGAAGTACCATGCAGCCCAATCTATTTCTCCAGGACCCGATGGGAGGGGGCACATTTGAAGTTTGAACATTATAAATATTTTCCAAAACTGTCATTAACAAAAGTTCAGTCCAAGGACTGGAACATAATGATCAAATAGGTTCTTGTTTTTCTTAAATGAGTAATCACTTAGTACTTGTTTGTTTGTCTGTGCTGAAGTTTTATGTCCCTGTCAACACTGTCAATTTGAAGATGTTGCTTCCGATTTTGTTGAACTTTTACCTGACATAAAGATGGAATGACATCTCAAGCCCTACTGCCAAAACTAACTTCTAGGGTTTAAGGAGAGATCGGACTTGCACCACTTTTCTTGGGCAGACTTAGACCTAAGCTGTTTACCAGTACTCCAGTTTGGTCGGTTTCAGCTCTGCGCAGAAGATCTATTTCTCCTAGCCCTAATTGGCTGGAGCCGAATAATCACTGAGTGAACCGATTAATTAGCCAACCACTACTAAATACAGACAAGTTGGTGATGGTTATCATGTTTTTCAGCATCCGAGGCAAAGACTAAGAATTCTGCCAAAAGGTGTCATACCTGTGATTGTAGTACTTGAGAAATGGGAAAATTAAAGAGATAATGTTGGTTGGTGCCTGATGCTCTGTCTCTGGTCGGGCTCATCGGAGTCTAACTGTTGGTTTTCTTTTGCTCCAGCATTTCAGTGGTTTCTTGCTGTCGAGTCCTCACCGTTGTCTCACCTCTGTGGTTCTTTGATTTCTGTGTTCACGGAGATGTTGCACTGATGAGTTAGGAGGCCTTCATGCGGACTGAACAAATTATTTGTCTAAATCGCGACGGAAGTAAGGGCGAGGATTGTGGCCACGTAAAATCGATTTAAGCCCCCCAGTGGAAATCTTCCACTGACCGTTCCAAGGCGGCTCTTCTGTGGCGATTTATTTATGTTGTTGTTTGTTACTTACTGTGTGTATCACTTGTGTCTTTTAATTTTGGATGGCCATATGGCCATTTTGTGGGAAAGTAACTGTCCATATGGCCTTCCTTTGTTTAGG
Organism: Lucinisca nassula; assembly: GCA_963580285.1. Lineage (NCBI taxonomy): Eukaryota > Metazoa > Mollusca > Bivalvia > Lucinida > Lucinidae > Lucinisca > Lucinisca nassula. Next base: position 45,557,188 of record OY757018.1, read on the forward strand.
TTTCCATTATGGTCTGGTCGCTTAATGTTTGTATTTCTTTCCCTTTGGTGTCTTTTATGGATGGAGTAAGTTAATTGTATCAATTCCTGATCTTTGTTTTACTTCTACTTTGAACAAACTTCTTGAGAAATGGGTTTGAACATAGTTCTTGAGAAATGGGCTGGAACATAGTTCTTGAGAAATGGGCTTGAACATAATTCTTGAGAAATGGGCTGGAACATAGTTCTTGAGAATTGGGCTTGAACATAGTTTTTGAGAAATGGGCTTGAACATAGTTTTTGAGAAATGGGCTTGAACATAGTTCTTGAGAAATGGGCTTGAACATAGTTCTTGAGAAATGGGCTTGAACATTGTTTTTGAGAAACGGACTGGATCATAGTTCTTGAGAAATGGGCTTGAACATAGTTCTTGAGAAATGGGCTTGAACATAGTTTTTGAGAAACGGGCTGGATCATAGTTCTTGAGAAGTGGGCTTGAACATAGTTCTTGAGAAATGGGCTTGAACATAATTCTTGAGAAATGGGCTGGAACATAGTTCTTGAGAAATGGGCTTGAACATAGTTCTTGAGAAATGGGCTGGAACATAGTTCTTGAGAAATGGGCTTGAACATAGTTCTTGAGAAATGGGCTTGAACATAGTTCTTGAGAAGTGGGCTGGAACATAGTTCTTAATAATGGGCTGGAATATAGTTCTTGAGAAATGGGCTTGAACATAGTTCTTGAGAAGTGGGCTTGGACATAGTTCTTGAGAAATGGGCTTGAACATAGTTCTTGAGAAATGGGCTTGAACATAGTTCTTGAGAAATGGGCTGGAACATAGTTCTTGAGAAATGGGCTTGAACATAGTTCTTGAGAAATGGGCTGGAACATAGTTCTTGAGAAATGGGCTTGAACATAGTTTTTGAGAAACAGGCTTGAACATAGTTTTTGAGAAATGGACTTGAACATAGTTCTTGAGAAATAGACTTGAACATAGTTCTTGAGAAGTGGGCTTGAACATAGTTCTTGAGAAATGGGCTTGAACATAGTTTTTGAGAAACGGGCTTGAACATAGTTTTTGAGAAATGGACTTGAACATAGTTCTTGAGAAATGGGCTGCTTGAGAAATGGGCTTGAACATAGTTCTTGAGAAATGGGCTCAAACATTAGGGTTTGTGCTAGGGTTGACACCAATACTTACAGGTGGATGAAAGAACAAACAGAAAAACAGATTCCTATACTGTGCTATGCTTAAAGCATGCAAAATAAAAATGACATAACAATAATTACAAATTTTCTCATCTACATTTTGTTTGATTTGAGGTTTAACGTCCCCGTCAACACTGTAAATGTCATTTTGGAGACGTTGCTTCCAATTTTGTGGGACTTTTACCTGACATTGAGTTGAAATGACATCTCAAGCCCTGTCGCCCAATAAAACCAATAGGGTTTATTAGCATGGACAGTCCGCTTCGCACCGCAGTTCCTGGACAGGCTTAGATCCTCTAAGCGGTTTACCAATACTAGTGTGCAGGCCGGATTCAGCTCTGCGTGGAAGCATCATGCAGCCCATATATTTCTTCAAGCCCCTATCTCATCTACATAACGAGTGACTTTAACCTACATATATAGTATGCTAGTGGACTCTCCCATTGCTATATGTTAGACTAGCCCATTTGTCATTTAAGGGGCGGCAGGCCTATTTTTTCGTTTTCATTCTATTTCAGACGGAAAATTCTAATAGCAAATAGTGCAGGCCCTGATCAGACGCCGCGTTTTGCGGCGTCTGATCTGGGCCTGCACTGTTTGCCAAGGTATCCCTTTAGTTTATACTAATTTATTTTAATTCAACTGTGATGAAAGCTTCAAGCTTATTGAATCGCTCTCCAACACTCATTCCGGGCATTTTCACGTGTGGGCGCGAGAGAGGCAGTAGCTTTTACACCACTGCTACCCATTTACACCTGGGTGGAGTAAAGAAGCCTCCGTGGTGTAGTGGTTATGCTACTCGCCTTGTAAAGCAGGGTTTGCAGGACTGATTCCCAGCTTCTCCAGACTTTCGGATGAGTCTTTAACCTCGGGCCATCTCCATATGACCGTAGCCGTTGGTGAGACGTAAAACTCCAACACTCACCTGGGTGGAGTGGAGCAATGTCATTACGTGTCTTGCCCAAGGCCACACCTCGATACCGGTGGCCGGATTTGAATGCACAATTTCTCGATCAAAAGTCGAACGCGTTAACCACTGCACTATCGAGGCTGAGGGTTTCCCGCCTGCAATGGGTTTCATAGGAGACAGACAAAGTTTTACTAATACTCCGGCAATGAGGGTTTCATCATGGTGAGTGTATGAGTGAATTTTCTGAACCCAGTATTAATAGGGCATCAATGTTACGGTAGTTGTGGAGAATACAGTTTATGTAGATTACACCAGAGGAGTAACGGTTAATTATGGGATAATTTCTCACAAGGCTTGTTTGAAACAATTGTTGTGTGTACACCACCTCATTATACCTCTGTTTGTTATAACATGGTATTGGATATAGCACGGTTAATCAGGGCCCGACAAATCCCAAGTTCGACCACTTGTCCTGCAGTCCACAACATTTTGAAAATAGCTTAGAATTACAATATTCCTTATATATTCTATACATTTTACTGGGCAAGTGAAATGAACAAGAGCACTGTATGCAGGTGCCAACGCTCGGCTGCAGTTTCTTTCTAACAAAAATTCTAAGTCGAAAAAGGGGCATAACTGTACCAAAAATATTTTGATGGTTACCTCACCTATTGGTATGAGTTCCCCTTTTCATAATGAATAACTAGTCTGAGTTTCAACCAAATATGATCAGTAATGACAGAGATATTACAAAATGTCAAAGTTTTTGCAAAAATTCTAAGTCGAAAAAGGGGCATAATTGTGACAAAAATATTTTGAGGGTTACCTCACCTATTGATATGAGTTCCCCTTTTCATAATGAACAACTTGTCCGAGTTTCAAGTAAATCTGTTCAGTAATGACAGAGATATTACAAAATGACCAAGTTTTTGCACGACGATGACGATGACGACGCCAGAGCTATCACAATACCTTGTCGTTTTTCTTTGAAAACAGCCGAGCTAAAAATCACTTGCCCAGCCAAAATTTGGACAGCCGTGCAATGGATTTGTCAGGCCCTGTGGTTTCAAGATGGATCCTAAAAATGTACCGATTACATGTATACAGAAAAATGACCAAAAGTGGTCATTTTTTTTTCTATATAATCTATCATTTTTGTTTGGTTAAAACATGGCCGTTTAACTAACATGGTTTTTGTTTTGGACCCCATTAATAGTGCTATAAAAGAGGTTCTGGTGTACTTCTTAGTAAGAACCATCCCAGTGAAGTTATTCTAACAAGAACAGACAATACGTTTTAATGGAGAAATAAGACAAATTATCCCAAAATTGTTATTAACCCATTCAGTACCAGAAACCCCTAAAGGGTACCTTGGCAAACAGTGCAGGCCCACATCAGACGCCGACAGGACCTACACTGTTTGCAGAAAGTTCAGCCATTTTCAAGTAGTTTATGGAGAAAACACAACCTGACACACCTAAATTTTGAAATGAACTCCTGCTATTTGTGAGGAGGAAGATTCCATTTGGTACTAAAAGTGTTAATACCCCTTGAGGTGGTTGGATGAGGAGAATGTATTGTATATCTTGAATGTGGGATGTCCCACTGATATTGGTTTACAGTCAGGCAAAGCCTGCTGTCCTTGCAGCAAGTAAGGGTAGAGGGAAGTGTTATTCCTTCTGTTTCTACACATCCATTCATTTTTTGTCTCCCCTGTCCCTCCCTTATCTTCTCACTGGGAGACAACACAAAATGACTGACAAGGGTTGACATCATAGACCCAGATAAGAGGGGGCATCCACATATTTTTTTCTTATTTCTGCACAAAAATGTATGTTGTTGGTACTCATTAGAAGCGCCTCTTGGAGGCGCTTCTAATGAGTACCCACAACATATATTTTCATGCAGAAATAAGAGAAAATATTAGTATTGTTTGGATGAGTGAGTGAGTGAGTGAGTGAGTTTTAGTTTTACGTCCCACCAACAGCTAAGGTCATACGGAGACGGGACCTCGGTTTAAAGACTCATCCGAAAGTCTGGAGAAGCCCGGATTGTTTGGATGAAAAATGTGCTTTATCTAGAGCTATGTTGACATGTTGTTGAGCCCCAAACAATCAATCCTCATTTCCCCTCCTTATCTGGAGCTGTGTTATTGAATGTATTGGAATAAAAAAAAAAAGAAAATTCCTATAATAAGACCACCTTTGGAACTGTTCAAAAGTGGTCTTTAAGACAACTTTTGAACAGTCCCAAAGGTAGTCCCTGGCCAGAGGACATTTTATGCAGAAAATGTGAACAAAGAATAACTGCATCCTTCTAAATAAGCTTTTTAATGCAGAATTTGTCTTAATTTTAGGTGGTCTTATTAGCAGAATTTTACTGTACAAAGGTGATCATACCATATATTCCATACATATGCTGATCTCACCATCACTGTAGAATGCCCCATAGAACCCAACTATGTATGGTGAATTACACTCGTGTAGCACCTTCAACTCTCGAATAATTTGATTTCTGATTGCTGGCTTGATTTCTAAATGAATTAACTGAAAGAAAATAAAGAAAATAAACAAACATGATTTATTAAAGAAAGAAAATAAAGAAAATAAACAAACATGATTTATTAAAATTGTTCTTTTGAAGACAAAGGACTTGTATTTTCTCTGATCCTCGCTGACAAGAAATTACTGATTCTCCTCAAGAAGACATCCTTGATTCTTCTTAAAAAGAAACCCACGATTTCTCTTTAGAAATTCTCCTTTACAAGAAATCTCTGAATTTTTCTTTTATATGAAGAAATCACTGATACTCCTTAGAAAGAAATCCCTGATTCTTCTTTACATGAATCTCTGACTCTTCTTAACATGAAATCCCTGATTCTTGTAAACCAGAAATCCTTGATTCTCCATTTAAAATCCCTGATTCTACAAACCGGTAGTAAGCTATACCTGTGCTGCCTCCTGATCAAGGAATATGCCTCCTCCACTTTGGTTAGTATTGGCTAAGGCTTGGTTTGGTTATGAGTTTAACGGCCCAGTCAACACTATTTAGGTCATGTCAAGCTAGTCAATTTACCTAGCCAAAATTTTCCTGGGCAGTCTTATACACAAGAGTTTAACCAGTACAGTGCACATTTCACCATCAACTGACAACTATCTTTCTTTAATCAGTGGGGAGAATGAAAGATTTCATGTTCAATATCTGCAACTGCCCCCAACCATCAAAATACATTGAGCTGAATATTGCTTCTGCGCAGAGCTGAATCTGACCAAATATGAGTACTGGTAAACCGCTTTAAAGGTCTAAGTCTGCCCAAGAAAAGTGGTGTGAGTCAGACCACACCTTAAACCCTAGTGGTTTCTTTGGATGATAGAACCTGAGATGTCATTTAACCTCAATATCGGGTAAAAGTCCCACAAGATCAGAAGCAATATCTCCAAAATGACATAAATAGTGTTGACGTGGACTTAAATCCTCAACATAAATAAACAAACATCAACCACCAAAAAAGAATGTTGGTAACCTGGTGCGGATCAAACTAGTACTAATTTTCCACATGGCCCTCCTTTTTACCTCTTCCTAGGTAAAACCAGTTCAAAGCAATGTAGATGTTGTTAGTTAACGTATCGTTAAAACTTTGATCATTTTTATGGCAAATATGCTAATATTTTTGCTGAAAAGTAACTTGCAAGAACACTTAACAATATGACCACTAACGAGCTCGTTAAGCTAACAATGCTTTGAACAACTAGGCCCAGTTCATTTTTGCTTGAACATTTGTAAGTAGCTTTTACATTCGCAAAAGCTCCTCAAATATTTCAGCAAATTACTGGTGTATTAGGTTTGTACTTGCTAGAACAGTTAACATCTTGACGATGAATGAGTTCATTAAGCTAACCATGTTTACAACAACTGGGCTCTCTATTTTTACCTTCCTGGCCATGACAAGGCTTGTTGGTCGATGGAGAACCTTCATCACCACCCCGCCATTTCCTGCCCCTAGTTCCCCTATCTTGTTGAACACATCCGCTGTCAGCTCTCCCACTGTCTGTTTCTGTGTGAGAAACTGCTCCAATCTCTGCCTCTGCTGGTCATCGATGTCAAGTTCTTTAAGTTTCTGCGTAAGTGACTCTATGTTAGGATTTGGTTTGCTGAAAAAAAAAGAGATTCAGACAATGAGTTTATAATTTCTGGCTAATCTTTGTCCATCTCCTGGCTTTTATTGTAGTACAGAGGATCCGCATTATAACGACAGTATTTGTTCCCTATTATTGTGCCGTTATAATGAATTTGTAGTTATAAAGAATCCCATTTAGGATTATGATAGGTTATAAAAGGTCTTTTCCACCTAATTACTCCAAGAAACAAATGTTGTAGACATTTGTTAGAATCGCCTCGGTGACAAGAATCTTTCATGACTATGAATTTGATTTGGGCATTTCCAACCCTAGGAAAGCCCAATCTGCTCGGAATCGAGGCTAAACCTTGACCTAAGAATTCATTCCATTGAAATGCATTGAATTTGTTGTAATAATGAGTTTTGCCGTTATAACGAATGTCGTTATTACGTGGGTCCTCTGCAATTTGACAAAATTGCCTCCGTGATTATCACAACCACTGACTGGCATTTGACCTACATGTAGGATGGGGTGCTTGGAAATAACATGTACCTATAAACCAGCACTTTGGTACAACATGCAACTCACTCTGACAGACAAAGTTTGCCAGTCTCATTTTACCTCCAATATACATTGGACATGTATATTGAAGTATAATGAAATGCAAGGTGATTCAAAGAGATGTGTTTTTGCACTTCCTTTATGTGGCCCTGTGTATTACATGACATAGTTCACATAGTTCAGTGACTTTATATTTTAGTGCACAGTGACCAAGGCTTCATTTCTTTATCCATTTCGTATATTTGAATCATTTATGACCTCTATCTATCTTCAATTACTGAGTCAGTCACATTTGGGCATTACCTCAGTTATAGGTGGTTCTCTAAATTTAGAAGTTAGCATATGAAACAAGAGGGCCATGATGGCCCTGAATCGCTCACCTGAATCCAAGATGTTTCAAAGCTTATGGAAATGAAGGATTCACTGCTTTAAGGAGATGTGCACCAAAGACTTTTATCTTTGGAGGCAAATTTTCATTTAGTGGAATTTGAAGGTTTTCTATTTTTAGCCCTGGTGTCCATTTTGTTTAACAGAGCGGAACAGTTAAAGCTTTTTCTATTTTTAGCTCTGGCAGCCATTTTATTTAATGGAGCATAACGATTTAGGCAATTTTGAAAGAGGGTCACAAGGAACATTCCTGTGAAATAATTTTCAAATTGGGCCATTTGCCTAGGAGGAGATGTCATTGAAAGTTTTTCTATTTTTAGCTCTGGCGGCCATTTTGTTTAACGGAGCAGAACGATTTAGGCAATTTTGGAAGAGGGACACTCTAGGAACATTCCTGTGAAATTATTTTCAAATCGGGCCATTTGCCTAGGAGGAGATGTCATTTAAATGTTTTTCTATTTTTAGCTCTTGTGACCATTTTGTTTAATGGAGTGGAACGATTTAGACAATTTTAAAAGAGGGTCACTCAAGGAACATTCCTGTGATATTATTTTCAAATCGGGCAATTTGCCTAGGAGGAGATGTCATTTGAAGGTTTTTCTATTTTTAGCTCTGGTGGCCATTTTATTTAACGGAGCAGAACGATTTAAACAATTTTGAAAGAGGGTCATTCAAGGAACATTCCTGTGAAATTATTTTCAAATAGGGCAATTTGCCTAGGAGATGTCATTTGATGGTTTTCTATTTTTAGCTCTGACGGCCATTTTATTTAATGGAGCAGAACAATTTAGGCAATTCTGAAAGAGGGTTACTCAAGGAACATTCCTGTGAAATTATTTTCAAATCGGGCCATTTGCCTAGGAGGAGATGTCATTTAAATGTTTTTCTATTTTTAGCTCTTGTGACCATTTTGTTTAATGGAGTGGAACGATTTAGACAATTTTAAAAGAGGGTCACTCAAGGAACATTCCTGTGATATTATTTTCAAATCGGGCAATTTGCCTAGGAGGAGATGTCATTTGAAGGTTTTTCTATTTTTAGCTCTGGTGGCCATTTTATTTAACGGAGCAGAACGATTTAAACAATTTTGAAAGAGGGTCATTTAAGGAACATTCCTGTGAAATTATTTTCAAATAGGGCAATTTGCCTAGGAGATGTCATTTGATGGTTTTCTATTTTTAGCTCTGACGGCCATTTTATTTAATGGAGCAGAACAATTTAGGCAATTCTGAAAGAGGGTTACTCAAGGAACATTCCTGTGAAATTATTTTCAAATCGGGCCATTTGCCCAGGAGGAGATTTCATTGAAAGTTTTTTTCTATTTTTAGCTCTGGCAGCCATTTTGTGTCACAGAGCAGATTGATTTAGGCAATTTTGAAAGAGGGTCACTCAAGGAACATTCCTGTGAAATTATTTTCAAATTGGACCGTTTGCCTAGGAGGAGATGTCATTTACAGGTTTTTCTATTTTTAGCTCTGGCGACCATTATGTTTAACAGAGCGGAATGATTTAGGCAATTTTGAAAGAGGGTCACTCAAGGAACATTCCTGTGAAATTATTTTCAAATCATGTCAAGCCATTTGCCTAGGAGATGTCATTTAAAGGTTTTTTCTATTTTTAGCTCTGGCGACCATTTTGTTTAACAGAGTGGAATGATTTAGGCAATTTTGAAAGAGGGTCATCCAAGGAACATTCCTGTGAAATTATATCAAAATCCATTCACTGGTTTAGGAGGAGATGTCGTTTGAAGAAAAAGTTTAAGCACGCACGGACGCATGGCGGACAAAAAGTGATCCCAAAAGCTCACCTCGTCACTAGGTGACAGGTGAGCTAAAAATGAGGACAAAATTAACTCTTATACTGATTTCAGAATCAAATTCGAGCCTGAATTGTTGTAAAACAATGAAATTTAACCTTATAGGTAAGACCCTGCTTCAGCATGTACATGTATTATGCTGCTCCACAGCCAATTTAAACACCATTGTAAGCTAGTGGACTCTTCCAATGGTATATGTTGGACAAGTCCATTTGTCAAATAAGGGATGACAGGCCTATTTTTTTCATTTTTATTCTATTAATAATGGAAAATTCTGTCATCAAATAGTGCAGGCCCTGATCAGACGCCATCACAAGGTAGCTCATCCCATAATATTCCAGTTTGTACAATATCCTTCTGTGCGGTACCTTATCAAAGTCCATTAAATATCATAGACTGTCTTTAGATTTAAAGAGTCTTTAAATAAAACAACTTTCTTAGACCTGTTGGTCCCAAGCCTGCTTTGACATACTGTACCAAAAGGGTGGTTTGGTGTGTTTCAAAGGTCTATATCACATCTTTGTTTCTTTTATACTGATACTGCAATTGGGGTATGTTTACTCACAGGATCGGACCGGATCGGAGGTAAACACCTTGTTTTTGGCATATTTCTTATTAAATTTGTCATATTTATATTGGTTTCCTCCTTTCCGTCACATTTGAGTGATATTGGGTCGTTTTTATTGTATTGTCATCAAAAAATAGATAGATATATTCTCATTAGTACGAGTATATTTTTTCTTGAGCCAGAAGCTCGCTAACCAGTGTCGCTAACATGCATCTGTTGCAAAACCTTTTAACATATATTAGTAAGCTACATCAACAAGCACATAGCCTTTGAGAGCATTCTTGCTGACTGTCAACATGGTTTCCGGAGTCAAAGGTCTTGCGAAACGCAGCTTGTTCAATTTTACCATGACATTGTAAGCAATCTGGATGGGGCCATAAACCGTGGCCACAAACAGGCTGACTTGATCATCATGGACTTCGCTAAGGCCTTTGACAAGGTACTTCACAGAAGGCTATTACATAAACTGGAGTACTATGGGATAAGAGGATCCACACATAGGTGGATTAGCTCATGGCTCTCTGGGCGCTCACAACAAGTTGTACTTGATAGCCAAGCGTCTGATCCAGTCCCTGTTTTATCTGGAGTCCCCCAAGGTTCGGTCCTTGGACCGGTCCTTTTCTTGGTTTTCATTAATGATCTCCCCGATAATATCAGGTCATCGGTCCGCTTGTTTGCTGATGATTGTGTCTTGTATAGGAACATATATTCTCCTTCTGACTGTCTTATTTTACAAGATGACCAGGATCAACTTGCACAGTGGGAGGCCGATTGGCAAATGAAGTTCAATGTGGCCAAATGTCACTTAATGAGGGTGTCACGACACCCTCCGGACAAGCAAATTAAGTTTGACTATACAGTAAAACCTGTCTTAGTGGCCACCTCTATTAAGCAAGCAACCTGTCTTAAGCAAGCAGGCATTCAGTTCCCAAGAAAGGCAGATGTGTTAAATTTCACCTGTATTAAGCAAGAACCTGTCTTAAGCAAGCATATTTTGACTATCCCTTAGGCACTTGCTTAATACAGGTTGAACTGTACTCTTCACCAGCAAAATTTTGGAGCATGTTCAATCAGCCAAATATCTTGGTATCACCATCACTGACGATCTTGATTGGGGTCAACATATCTCAGAGATTACATCTAAAGCAACTAGGACTTTAGGATTCCTTAGACAGAACTTGGCTTTTGCACCAAGGCAGACAAAGGATGTTGCATATAAAACATTGGTTCGCCCTCAACTTGAATATGCATCACCCATTTGGCATCCCTATGTTAAAACTCAGACTCAGCAGGTGGAGAAGGTGCAGAGGACAGCTGCTCGATGGACCTGTAGGCGATGGCGAAATAGAAGTAGCGTCGGTGACATGCTTAATGAGCTAGAGTGGCCGTCCCTGGAGGCCCGTCGTGAGCAGTCCTCTTTAACCTTCTTCTACAAGATACACTCTGATTCAGTGTCTATTGATAAAGATAGGTACCTGACCCCTGTAACAGTGTCGACCCAAACAAGGGCATCAAAAATAAACGACTCACAATATTGTAGATACCAGGCCTATAGTGATGCCCTGAAGAACTCGTTCTTTCCAAGAACTATTCCCCAATGGAATAGTCTTCCCTCATCTGCGGTGAATGCCAAGTCCGCAGAAGAGTTCAAAGCCCGCACAGTGTAAGATTGGGACTCAGAGGTATGCGTTTTAGGATACCTCTGTTATGCAGATTGTAAATAGTTTTAAGGACGCATCCAGTGCCTCTCTCTTTTTTTTTCTTTTTTTTTTTCCAGCTAAATTCTAAATTTAGCCACCCAATCAACTGAGGTAATGGCCAGATATGACCGACTCAGTATAAGAAGATAGATAGATAGCTCATACTCAGAACTAGATTGGTTGTTTAAATAATCATTGTTTGAAACATCTATATATTCTCATAATTATTCTTTTTATTATATTTATTATAAAACTAGAGAAAGCGACCAGTGGGTCACGTATACCCCCGGCCAGCGTCACCCTCTGATATATCTTTCGAGCTTGTATGTAATATGAATGAAGTCAAGAAGCTATAAGAATCTATAAATGTGCTTGTAAAAGCTAAACCAAACATAAAATTTCTAAATGGACCAAGGGAGTGAGGGCATCAAATAGAACATACAGGCATCTATAAACTTTGACATAAAACTTTAACCAAATGTAAAATTTCTAAGTCCGTGACCTTGAGGTCAAGGTCACCATGGGTGGGGGAAGGGACATGCATCATGAAATCATTTATTAAACATGAAGAGAATCTAACATGTGATTACAGAGATATCAGCCATGAAAAAGGTTTAACACAAAACTTTGACGTAAAAGTAGATGAACAGACAGACAGACAGACAGACAGCCCACCCAGGGGCTTGACCCAGAGGCTTAGATATTCCATATGAAAGGTAATGCTATAGACGGATCCAATGTTTTGACAAGTGACCTTGTTTACTTGTCACTGTGCATGCGCAAAACTACTTTTCCTTTTGATTACGATCTTTCGTGGTTGGCAAAAAGCCGCTGGTTCCATATAAACACAATGTAAATAGGTTAAATATAACGGGCATATTTTAGTTGACTATTACAGAAAATCGATCGAATTACACTTTAAATGAGTAGATAAATATATTCTAGACTTCATTCCTGCATCTTCTGCATTTTAGTCATTCGTTTTGCGCATTTTATTATAAATAATTAAGACCATCCCGCCTCGTTACCTGCCTAAGTTTAACAGGTAATTATCATCAAAACATCCTCAAATATTCTAGAAACCAATAATTACTAGATAAGACATGTCTATTTTAAATGTTTAAAGGTCAATTTTGTCGTTTCGATTGCAAACAAAATACAATTTTACAGAAAATAACATCGCATTTACAATGGCGACAAACGGCCAAAGACGTTTTTTGCCCACCACTGGTAAGTCCTGGCAAATAGTAATATTGAGCGATGACGTAGTGTTTGGATGTGTCTATAGAGATATCCTTTACCAAACATGAAGAGAATCTAACATGTGGTTACAGAGATATCAGCAATGAAAAAGGTTTAACACAAAACTTTGACATAAAATTAGATGAACAGACAGACAGACAGCCCACCCAGGGGCTTAGATATTCCATATGAAAGGTAATGCTATAGAGATATCCTTTACCAAACACGAAGAGAATCTAAGATGTGGTTACAGCGATATCAGCAGTGAAAAAGGTTTAACACAAAACTTTGACATAAAAGTAGATGAACAGACAGACAGACAACCCACCCAGGGGCTTGACCCAGGGGCTTAGATATTCCATATGGAAGGTAATGCTATAGAGATATCATGTACCAAATATGAAGAGAATCCAACCTGTGGTTACAGAGATATGAGCAATCAAAAAGGTTTAACGCAAAACTTTGACTTAAAGGTTGACGAACGAACAAATGAACATACGAACAAACCAACAAACGGACGGAAAGACGAAAACTATATACCCCCCGAGATACTTCGTATGCCTGGGGTATGGGTCAGAAATATGCACATAATTATTGGCATCACTGTAAACTCTCATAAAACAAGTACTTGATCTCTTCTTTAATTACCCATTATTTGACTTGTGCTGCCTTGACACCTGAAAGATACTAAGGTGTTCACTGTATTTGGCAGTCATCACTCTAAATTTTGTGGGACTGTGACGACTTTTACCCAACATTGAAATGAAATGGCATCTCAAGCCTTGCCGCCCAACGAAACCAATAGGGTTTATATGCATGGATGGTCAGACTCGAACCACTTTTCCTAGGTAGCCGTAGAACCTCTAAGCCGTTTACCAGTATTCTTGTGCAGTCAGTTTCAGCTCTGCATGACGTCGTACCGACGTTGATGTGACGTCACAATTATGTCATGTGCCTGCTGGGTATGCTTTAAAACATAGACATCACAACTTTTATTCCCAACCGAATTTGTCCATTTACAACTGCTCATTAATATCACACACCCATGTGGTTTTGTTTGTCACATTTGAGGTGTAACGTCCCCGTCAACACTGTTTAGGTCATTTTGGAAATGTCACTGTGAACCTCACTTTTCTCTGTATAAAGAAGCGTTTTTAATTGTCTTGATCTGTCAGACTTGCTAGCGTGATTCTAATTCTGAATAAAGAAATTCGACCACGATGCCACGGATCCGATCCTGCCTAAATCTCAGGTTATTTCCAGAGCTACACGTATCTGAGTTATTAACAGATGGGAAAACATTATCAGTCAAAAAAGGCAGCAATAATTACTATACAAAGGTCGAATAAGGGTTCGCTCCAGTGATTACGCCCTATCCGGTGATTAAATGGACTGCTGCGATTCCTAACATTTCACCATTACTCACAGGTGTAAATTACATACATTCCAGGTTTTGCAGGATCAAAGCCTACATAGATATCATGTAATTACAGTAGGGATCTTTAACCTGCAGAGGCAGTGTTTCCCCCAGCTCCTAAAAAGGGCATGGTGCTGGTCAAGGAAAAAGGGCCCTTTTAGCATGTGAAAATATATTAAAAGGGCACTTTAAATACGAACAGCCACAGTACATGCAGTACATTGGAGACCACAGTGCCATCGAGGCCTTGAATAGCGGATAGCAGCCGTGTAAAAAGGGCACATTCACATGCAGCATCTTGCTAAAAAGGGAACATCTTTCAACTTGAAATAAAAAGATCCTTCTCTTACCCTTTGTCTTCAATGCTAAATTATACTGCCTGTTTTTTATGCCAAGTGAAGAGACATATGTTACATTAACAAGAAGTTCAACTTTTGCAAGCAAGCTGATCACTGATACAAACAAGACAGGTTTGAAAAATGTTTTGGCCACAGCTCCCTTCTCTGATACACACAAACACTGACATGGCACTGGTCAGGCACACTTTCATACTTAATTTGTTTAATTGGTGTCACTCACACTTGTTATCAAAACAAAGTTATGACATAATTAAGTACAATAAACAGGAGGATTAGCACAAAGGTGGACTGTCAAACCGGCAACAATTTATTGCTAAAAGTGTCTAAAATAGTCCTTATTTAAACAGGCATAACTTTGGTAATGTTTGGTCAATTTCAGTAATTTTTGTACCAAAATATAAGGCAACATTTCTTCTATCTGAAAAAGGGCATGGTGCTGGAAAAAATGGCATGGCACTAGAGAAAAGGGTATGGCGCCGTGCCATTCTAAATAGGGCTAGGGGAAACACTAAGAGGGGATGGTTCTCCCTGCACAGGGTAACTGGTCAACTCGTACCTAAGTCAACTCGTACCTGAGTCAACTCGTACCTGTTTTTGGTCAACTCGTACCCGTTCTTTGGTCAACCCGTACCCCCTAGTCAACTCGTACCTATTTTGGTCAACTCGTACCCCAGGGGTAGGTGGGGTACTCTATTTTTTTGCCAAACAATAGTTGAAATGGGTTATAACTTGCCCCGAGACATGTCTTGAGTTCACCGGAGGCCAGAAAGAAGTACTTTGGGTCCTTTTATTGTAACATGGTTTTCACAGCGCGGGGATATGCGATGGCGCGCCATCAACCTGCTCTAGTTATTATTATTATTATTATTATTATTTTAGTAGTATTATTCATTTTTAACCCATTCCGTCCCTGAAACCCACAAAGGGGTACCTTGTCAAATACTGCAGGCCTAGATCCGACGCCGCAGAACGCGGGAATATGCGATGGCGCGCCATCAACCTGCTCTAGTTATTATTTTTTTATTATTGTTATTATTATTATTATTATTATTTTATTATTATTCACTTTTAACCCATTCAGTACCAGAAACCCATAAAGGGATGCCTTGTCAAACACTGCAGGCCCAGATCAGACGCTGCAGAACGCGGCGTCGTATGGTCAGGGCCTACGCTGTTTGAAAAAGTTTAGCCACTTCCCTAATAAATTTTGAAGAAAACACAACCTGACACCCCTAAATTTCGAAATATATAAGACGGAAGATTCCATTTGGGTTAATTTAATTAACACTTTAGTTAATCGTGTACCGATTAATGTTGGTGTAAAAAAAACGATTATCGGTACTAGTTTAATCTAATCGTCCTTCATTAAAGACTGTTTTTAATTGCTTGAATTTTGCCGGCGAGCGGCTGTTTTTGTTCTGACCAAACTTAAAACTAAATCCCAGTTTTACTATTTATATATAAAAGTGGGGTTTAAGAGGGACAAATTCATATTGGCTTGCATTCGTGATGATTGTTTTTAATAAGAATTTGTTAGTTAAACGGTATAACAAATGTTTATAATTTAAGCAATAAAATTATATAAATAACTGAATTTATTTTTATTGTGCTACCTGTACATCCCGCTGTGTTTATACTCGCCGACATGTAACCGGTTTTGTCCGTGCAGTGGGCACACCCCTAAACCTCACTTTATATAGAGAAACACGGGTTAACGGGGGTATACATTATCTTTCTTTATTTATGCTCCAATACATAGGTTGAGGGTACTCGTTAGGGTCGTTCCAACTAAAGATCACAGCCTATGTTTGAAGTATTCATAAGGAAAAAAAAACACGGATTTTCGTAAGAAAACTTGCCATTTTGGAGATAAAAACGCACTATATTGCACGGGTGTGTTATCGTAAAGTAACAGTAATAAGGAATATGCAACATTTATGTTTTGAGTCTATATGAGAACTAATCATAATTGTATAACTACATTTTATTTGCAACTGAGCATGAAATGTAAGTTCTACAATTATATTTTTCTCGTTGTTTCATTTACATATGAAGTTCGTCTTATGTTGAGCATGGTGTTATGTACCAATCACATCCCTCTTGAGCATAGATTGTTGGCACTCGTTAGAGCTGCCCCACAGGGATAGTTCTAACGAGCACCCATAAATTATGTCTGGCTAAAGGGATATGGGGGTCATACACATGAAAGGCGCCATTTTGGCGCACGTGCGTAATGGCGTCATGCACACACTATGTATCGTCTTCATCGTCGGGAAAAGGATCAGGAGTCTGCATAAACCATAAAGTTGACCTGTATATATGTGTACTTAAGCCAAACTTACCCCAAAACAATTTTTATTTTTACTTAGGTACGAGTTGACTTAGGTACGAGTTGACTAAGGTACGAGTTGACCAAATTCGGGTACGAGTTGACTAAGGTACGAGTTGACTTAGGTATGAGTTGACCAGAAACCCTGCACAGGGGGCCTCCAGTTAACGTCTTGATCCAAAGGACAGTGCACTTGTGGCATTCATCCCTGCAAATGATGCCAGTGGTTAGAATTGCAACATTCTAGAAAATATTGCTACTCACAGAAGGTAACACGACGTTTCGCCCCCAAGACGTTTCCCACTGGTCGTTTCCCCCCTAGTCGTTTCGCCCCCTTTTTCGGCCCCTAGTCGTTTCGCCCCCTAACCCTAGTCGTTTCGCCCCCAAACCCTAGTCGTTTCGCCCCCAAACTATTTTACTATATTTTATATATAAAAGATTCATATATGAGACAGAGAGAGAGGAGAGAGAGAGAGAGAGAGAGAAGAACCTGTTCTTTGAATGAAAATGTTAATTAGGAATTATGATAAGTATTACCTGTTTTGATCAATACCGTTAATCACATTGTTTATTTGATTTGACACATTAATCACGCAATTAATTCCCTTAATGATAAGGTGTGAAAACATGCGCTCTTTGCAAAGTTAAACGTCTTTAATTATCGCTTAAGCACCTTTACCAGTTTTGTTTTAAATTGGTCGGTTGGTTCGTTTACAGAGTCGGCCAGTAAATCAATGTTGAATATTGCCGCAAATGCCGTCTCGCAACATCGCGTCGATGGCGATGCAAAGTAACAAAGTTGTATAGGCGTTGATACGACGTTGCATACACATTGTGTGCCCACTAGGTAATACATGGTTGATATTGCCGCAAATGTCGTCTACGCAACGACGCGTCAACGCCGATGCAACGTAATAAATAGAAGTGGAAGCAATGATCAAGTCGATTCCTTTCATCAATGTTCTGTCAGCAATTTGTGTATACTCTGATCAGATTTGCGACGTCCGACCCAGTATTTCCTGAACTGTAAGCAAATAGTGCAGAACCTGACCAGGCAACGCGGTTAGCTTGATACATCCAAGTACAGCGTCTTCCCTAGGACTATACCCGATTGGAATTCTTTACCAGCATCTGTTTCTGAGGCCCCTGACTTGGTATCCTTCAAGCAGGGACCGTCTACTCTCTATTTACCAGCTAGGTAGGGGCCGGTCTGTAAGTAAAGTCTGAGGGATTTTTAACCTGTGCCGGTTGGGCGACGCTTCTGTAGCCGGAGAGGTCTGGTTTCCAATGATGATTTGAAAAAGCAGTCAGGAATCTTTCCTTTCTTTTCTTTCTTGTCTATCCACTATTTCCCTTTCTTTCCAATATTTCCCACTTTTTCTTTTTCACGCGCCATCAGAGACATACTGTTCAAGTATGAATGAAGTCCCTTTACGAACAGATACAGATACTTAGGCTGACGTGACAGGGCGATGATGCTACTTAAATATTTGCCTCTTCTCACCTCTCATAAAAGTTCAACATTGAAAATTAGCCTTAGAGTGAAAAGTGGGCGAAACGACTAGGGGGACGAAACGACTAGGGGGACGAATCGACTAGGGGGGCGAAACGACTAGGGGGGAAACGACCAGGGTGGAAACGTCTTGGGGGCGAAACGACTAGGGGAGGAAACGGTTTGGGGGCGAAACGTCCCGGATTCCTCACAGAACAGGATTATTTTGCATTGTTTACAACAGGGCTGAACTAAAAACAACGAAACAAGCTTTCATTGTAGGCAAAATAAAGGTTGGCCTTACTCTGCATTATCGCACTGACCATCAGCTTCACCAGACTGCGTCGGCAGTCGCAAATTAAATTTATTCTTCTTCATTTCAAACAAAGTCAATTCAGCTTATGTGCATTATACGTAAAACTTGTTTGACATTCCAAGTGACAATGATAATTGTATAAATATTTTTCAAATTGTTGAAATTTCAATCGACTGAGAAGTCCATTATAAACCGGAAATGACGTTCGGGCACCTGTCAAATTTGAGCTGGACTTGTTTATATCTAACGCGGCATACGCTGATCCTCAAAGTGCTACAACATACCGTTCCTACACATATAGTCTGGTAGTTACATCCCCTCGCTCGCTATGTCAGCGAGCTTTGAGGTTAGGCTCCTAGTATTTTTTTCAATCAGATTAGCTGGAAATGCTTTGTGCAGATACTTTGCGCCGCTTATTTGAAAAAACAAAATCAACTTTGTTGGTTCTCCCTATTTGGTGACAAGAAGTGACAAGAGGTGACAAGAAGTGACAAGAGGTGACAAGAAGTGAAAAGAGCTATTTTATGGTGACAAGAAACTTTATAACACAAAATTAAACTATATTATTGCTTAAAATGATAAATTTCATGTTATTCTTGAGTTAGATATTAATTTTGGCCAAATTTAAAGACATTTGGAGGAAAAAGCAACATGCTTTATTCAGACGTTTAACCGCATTTACCGACAAGAAAGTTCTCTTTATATACAAAGTCACTTCGTTTTATGAGCAAAAAAGTGAGTTTTACGTGGGTATCTGTGACTTTCCTTTATGTTTTTTTTTTTCTCTGCTCATAAACATAGTCTGTGGGTACTCGTTATAACCGAAGAAGGGGGTTAACCACATTTACCGACAAGAGTTTTCTCAAATAAACTCAGGCTCAAAAACAATGTTGTCTTATTTTATAAATATAAAAGCGGGTTTAACCAGGATTCATGTGAATTTCCTACATGTGAAAGCCCATTTTATATAGAGAAAACTGGGCTTCCCCATTATGACTTTTTCACTTTGAATTGGTGTTTAACGTCCCCGTCAACGTTATTTAGGTCATTTTGGAGACGTTGCTTCCAATTTCGTGGGGTCTTTTACCCGACATTGAGATGAAATGGCATCTCAAGCTCTGCCGCCCAATGAAACCAGAAGGCTTATATGCATCGGAAGATCTGACTCTCACCGCTTTACCTGAGCAGGCTTAGTCCTTCTAAGCGGTTTACCAGCACTCGCGTGTGGTCAGATTTAGCTCTGCGTGGAAGCATCATGCAGCCCAATTTATTTCTCCAAGCCCAGATGTGCGGGGGCGAACCCATTATGATAAATCACCCGTGCATTCAAGAAGGGTAGTTGTCAGTTTCTGGCGAAAGAATCGCACTGTACTGGTTAACCGCTTACGTATAAGCCTGCCCTGTAAAAATGTGGATAAATGAACTGACCTGCTCAAAAATGACCTAAATAGTGTTGACTGGGCCGTTAAACCGCAATACAAACAAACAAGCAGTTGGGATAGAAGTCTTCCTTCCTTCCTTAATCGTCCGTGCGCCACTCATTAAGATAATTGCTGTCACTCAGTACTGAGATATCTCGGTTGATTAATCACAAGCTTGTGTTATTAGCATTTGGTCGACAAATAATTTTGACTCCGCTTGCTAATCATAAATTCATAGCTTTGCCAAGAGCATAAATAAATAAATAAATAAATTAAACAGTACTTTTTAATTTAATCTTATTCTAATGATTATATGTTGTCTACTAACACGCACGCTCTCTCTGTCTCTCTCTCTCTCTCTATGTGTTCCGAGAGAAGACTCAGATCAGCCTGCGCATTCTGCTATATCCGAATCGCTGATCTCTTCTGTGTGTGTGTGTGGGGGGGGGGTGAAGGGGGGGGGGGGGGCTTTACACATTTTCTAGAAATTTTATGTGACAGAGAAATAGAGTAGATTATCACATACATGTATTTTGACTTTATTCCCGACAAGAGGCACTGAAGCGTCATCGAGCAAGTGTGGCTAAAAAATCAGAAATAAATTATTGGTTTATATTCTAGACAGGTTTTCAATTATTTGGACCCCGTTTTGATTTATATCAGTCTTTGAATCGACAGCATATTAGAAATTCGCAAAATTGCAGTATGTTTCCTCTGGCTTTCTTTGCCGGATCATTAGAGGGTCACTGATGAGGCTTTATTAGCCGAAACTACGTAGTATGACCCATCTTCTTTTTTATGAATGTTTTCATTGCTCTTAAAGGAACTCATTTTTGATTTTTAATTGGATCAGCCTGCGCATATGCGCAGTCTGGTATGTTTTCTCCACTGAGGGTATAATATTATGTGACGGAGAAATATAGTAGATCGTTTCATACATGCAAAATTTTCTTGTCACCAAATTAACTTGACTGTATTCCCGACCCCAAAAAATCTGAAGAGGCACTGATGCATCCACGAACATGTGTACCTAGAAAAGACTTGGATCAGCCTGCGCATATGCGCAGTCCGGTATGTTTTCTATGCTGAGGGTATAATTTTATGTGACGGAGAAATATAGTAGATCATCTCATACATGTAAAATTTTCTTTTTTTGTCACCAAATTAACTTGACTTTATTTCCGACCAAAAAAAACCTGAAGAGGCACTGAAGCGTCATCGAGCAAGTGTGCCTAGAAAGGATCAGCCTGAGCATATGCGCAGTCTGGTTTGTTTTCTCTGCTGAGAGAATAATTTTATGTGACGGAGAAATATAGTATAGCATGCTAATACGTGTAAAATTTTCTTGTCACCAAATTAACTTGAATTTATTCCCGACCAAAAACAATCTGAAGAGGCACTGAAGCGTCGCCGAGCAAGTGTGCCTTGAAAAGACTTGGATCAGCCTGTGCATATGTGCAGCCTGATGTATGAATCTCTGCTAAGGTCTATACACACTTCGTTGGAATTTTGTGTGACAGTGAAACACATCGTGTACATTCTCTTGTCACCAGCTTGAATTTATTTCCGACAAGAAAATCTGAAGACGGCCCTGATATGATTCTAATGGGTCAATTGGGGTTCTAGTGTCTTATATTGTATGAAATTAGTCATTTGGGATTCTAGTGTCTTATATTGTATGAAATTAATTTTCAGGCATGAACAAATCATTTGCCTAGTCATGTTACAATAAATAATTCGGTTTATGATAGGGATGTAGTCATTTACAGGCTTTAATACGCACCCGAGCGTTTGCGTTTCTCTGGCTCGATTACATAGCTGCAGCGCATCAAAGGGGTCTTAAAAGGAATTCAAACTCTTGCAAAAATGTTTAATATATCATATTTTACTTTTAAAAAGGGTCGCAAATGCGCCTTAACACTTCTTGTCACTATAAAACAGCTCTTGTCAGTTCTTGTCACCTCTTGTCACTTCTTGTCACGTCTTGTCACCAAATAGGGAGACCGACTTTGTTTATAGACACATATCTGTGTTATTAACAATCTATGTTACGGGCCTCCATGGCCTAGTGGATAAGAGCGCTGACTTTTAATCATTGGATCTCTCACTGCTGTGAGTTCGAGCCCAGCTTGGGTCACATGTGAGACGTCAAGTTCAGCAATGGAAGGTCAGGTGGTTTTTCTCTGGTTACTCCAGTTTTTGCCCACCTCTGAATAACGATTGGCTCGAAATGAGTGAAATAATCTTGAAAGGGCCGTAAAACCAAACCTGTCTTACGCCATGAGCTAATAGTGAAGAACAACCGATGTTTGCAGAGTTAAACTCTGAGAAAATTAAATGCGAATGGTGATCATAGCTGATTATAGAATTTATTGCTATTGCTCATCTGATGGGCTGCACGATGCTTCCACGCAGAGCTGAATCCGGCCCGCACACTAGTACTGGTAAACAGCTTAGAGGATCTAAGCCTGTCCAGGAACCGCGGTGCGAGGCGGACCGTCCATGCTAATAAACCCTATTAGTTTCATTGGGTGACAGGGCTTGAGATGTCATTTCATCTCAATGTCGGGTAAAAGTCCCTCAAAATTGGAAGCAACGTCTCCAAAATGACCTTTACAGTGTTGACGGGGACGTTAAACCTCAAATCAAACAAACAAACAAATCATCAGAGTACGACCCAGTTTCTCGCGCCATATTTATTCTTGACTGGTGTATGTCGTCTGCTGCGTTTTCTTGCGAACGTTTTGAAATATTTTGCATACAGGCAAACAATGTGGACACTGATCAGCCTGTTCTCTACTTCTAGCTAGGAGCAGTCTAATCTGAGTTCGCACTGTTTGCAACAATGACTTTTAAAGTAACCAACAGACAACAAAGCAGACGATGATTGTTGTGATTTGCACCCTAAGGCTAAAGGCTCATTAGAAGAAATTATTGAGTTATTTGGCCCTTATCTAAGTTATTTTTATTTACAACTCGGACCCATCAATTAATGCAAAGAGGATTAATGGTGATTAAACGTTCATTTAACGTTGAATGACAACTGGAGTGTTGCGTAATAGCCGGGTTTGACATGTTTTAAAAAGTCTATGTTTCGCTAATATGAAAAAAGTAAACAATAAACTTCATAATTGAAGACGTTTTACAATTAAACAATCCATTTGTATTGTGGTTTGTCATATTAAACGAGAGAGAGAGAGAGAGAGAGAGAGAGAGAGAGAGAGAGAGAGAGAGAGAGAGATTTCCTACTTGTGAATCACACATTTTGAAGAAAATGTAAATAAATACATTGATTTCGGATTCTACCTCGATTACATAGATTTTCTCAAAGCTTTCTCGAAGGACAGATACTGGTATATTGTGACCATATGTGATGCAAGACCCTGGGGTACCTGGAGAAAAAGCAACGATCACGACCGTACTCGCCGGGAATAGATACCCGCATCGCAGCAGTGGCGAAGGACATTTCTAAATGTGGATATGATATTCTGCATCGACAAGCAGCACCATCTTACGTCTAATCTGCTCTTGAAATCGATAATTACTTAGTTATATTTGGCGAAATTTCCTGTGCTTCAGGCAATCAGTGTGAACACTGATCACACACGTGTTTTACAGTATGATCTGGGTTGTCTCTTTTTGTCAGTGCTCCTTTTAGTGACGCTTTGCATGCTTGAGTTGATTTATATGTAATAAACACGTATGGTGATCATCTATTCTTTAATTTATTTTCATATAATAAATTGGATTTGTATTTTATTTATTTTCTACTCACTACCAGGTTGTTATACCAGGGGTATCAAAAAAATAAACTGGTATCAACACTAAAGAAGTTTTATGGGAGGCACCATGATCTTGGGAATCCGTACAATGTGGCCATTTCCAGAATTATTTCTGATATGTTTGCCAATGGAAAGCCATAGGAAGACTTCCAAAATCTCGGACATACCCTTCCCGGCATTTACACCTTTTCTTCGTTCGGGTCGATTGGCATGGTGGGCGATGCTTGCTTACCAAGTAATGCTTAATATCCGCGGACGCCTGATTACACTCTTCTGGAGTCCATGTCTGTTGATCCGAATATTGATATTTGCCATTTTGTCTATGGATTAACGATTTTGGATTAACGCTTTGGTACTACGACCTAAACTACTTTCCCCGAAACATGCATTGTAGACTCATTTGAACAGGCATCTTAGGGTCTATTGTTTATCAATCGATCCATAGTTACAACTCGGGAGTTACAAAGCGCAGTGACTTTTCAATGCTGGTGACTATCACTGATTTGAAGGAAATTTAGGTTATTGTCATTTATAGAATAATGCTACATTATTCTTATGCTGTGAGGTCAAAGCGTTGCGTACGGGGGTTATTTATAGAAAATAGAAGTGAAGGTAATGATCAGGAATCGATACAATCAACCCACAGCTCCCATCAGAGACACCAAAGGGAAAGAACCACAAACATGAAACAACCAGACCCTAATGGAAACATTAATTGCGGACAGCCAAAAGGACAGTTACTTTCCCACAAAATGGCAAATTGGCTATCAAAACAACAACAAACAAAAAAACATAAGCGACACACACAACAAAAGCAAACCGCTACAGAAAACCGCCTTGGAACAATCCACTGGGGGCTGAAATCGATTTTGCGCGGCCGTGATCTATGCCCTTACTCCAGTCGCGATTTCGACAAACAACCTGCCCAGTCCGCAGGAAGGCTCCCCGACTCATTAGTGCAAAATCTCCGAGAACACACAAATCAAACAACCACAGAGATGAAACAACGATGAGGACTCGACAGCAAGAAACCAATGAAATGCTGGAGCAAAAGAAAACCAACAGCCAGACCCCGACGGGCCCGACCAGAGACAGTGCACCAGGCACCAACCAACATTATATAAAATTAAATCTAAGTGCTTAGCACGCCTTTAAGCTGGAACCGTCATAGAATCCAAGGCCCGACCCACTGGCCCACAACCAGCAACCAAGAGGGAAGCAACGCTGCCAACCGCGAAAATTTTCAGATAAAAAATTCTAATATTTTTCATACAGTGAAATTCCGCTATTAAGACCACTTTCTAGACTTCCATCGGCCCATCGGAGTCTAACTGTTGGTCTTCCTTTGCTCCAGAATTTCAGTAGTTTCTTGCTGGCGAGTCCTCACCTTTGTTTCATCTCTGTGGTTGTTTGATTTTGTGTTCACTGATGAGTTAGGAGGCATTCATGCGGGCTGAATATTTGTCTAAATCGCGGGGAAATAAGGGCAAGGATTGTGGCCACGTAAAATCGATTTAAATTTGATTCTACAGGGGCGTTATTAATCCCATTCACATTTCGTTTACTTCAACCCTTCGAAGTATTCTCCCTTGGCGGAAACATCAAGTCTCGAAATCCATTCTGTAAAGTTCGGACCCAATTTGCACTACCAAATGCACTTCGGGATTCATAAGGACGACAAGAAATGGGTTTTCTTTACTATAAGAAACAGTAAAATGTCGCAGGGACTAAGGTCTGGCGAATGAGAGAGATGAACTACCTTGTCCTCTTTTAAGAATATGTTCTGTAATGGGGTTATTCTTTGAAAGTAAAGAATACACCACAGAACTTAAAAATATGAAGTGTACAGTTTTCTGGGTATGACTAGCTAGTTTCGGTCTATTAGGCCTCATCAGTGACCCTCAGATATTTTCAAGGTTGCACAATGAAACCAATGATCCCAAAGGACAAGAAAATATCAATACACTATGATGAAGGGCAAGGAGACTTTTTACTTGTCTGAAACAAGAACACACTTGCATAATATGCAGTGTGAACGCTTCCCTAGATCATTAGGAAAAGCAATCGGAGCAGACTGAGGAATTATCGTGTATCGACACATCCATCTTATTCTTTGGTAGAGAATTAAAAATTTAAATATATTTAAGTACTAAGGCCTATGACCTTCAGCTTTAGCTGTAGAGAGGGCTTTAGTTGATGACCACATTTGTCATTCAGCCACCAAGTTTGCAATCTGTGTTACAGAAGGCCAAGACAAGCTTCCTACGTTATATTGGTTACCTAAACTTCATAAAAGACCATACAAAGCACGGTTTATTGCAAATTCAAGCTCTTGTACCACAACTGAACTCTCCAAATTATTAACTTCATGTTTTACTGCCATAAAAATGAGATAAAATACTGCGACAAAGTCTTCGAAAGATCAGGTAGAAATCTTTTTTGGTCTGTTAAAAATTCTAATGAAGTTTTAAATAAATTGAAATCCAGGCGTTTTCGTGCTTCAAGTCTGTCTACTTATGACTTTTCCATCCTTTACACTACACTTCCTCATAATCTTATAAAAGAAAAACTTAATAATTTAATTGAGTGGACATTTCATAGGGAAGACTCCCTCTATCTTGCATGTAATGTAAGGAATGCTTTTTTCACTTCTAAGGAGCATAAAAATTATACTTTATGGTCATGTCAGAAAGTGTGTGAAGCTCTCACCTTTCTCCTTGACAATATTTACATAAGATTTGGTACTAAGTTATTTAGACAAGTTGTGGGTATTCCGATGGTACTAATTACGCACCACTTGTGGCTGATCTGTTTTTGTTTTGTTATGAGAGAGACTTCATGATGTCCCTTTCTGCTGAAAACCAGTCTGAAATCATTGAAGCTTTTAGCTCCACTTCTAGATATTTGGACGATTTATTAAATGTTGATAATACCTCTTTCGATGGTTTGAGCAGTCAAATTTACACCCCAGAACTTCAGTTAAATAAAGCAAATTCTTCTGATACCGAGGCACCGTTTTTGGATTTTCATCTATCTATTGTAGATGGGTTTGTTTCTTGCAAAATTTATGATAAACGCGATGATTTTGATTTTGAGATTGTAAAATTTTCTTTTTTTTGGATGGTGATGTTCCCCGTGCGCCATCCTATGGCGTTTATATTTCGCAATTAATTCGATTTGCCAGAGTGTGTAGTCATGTAACTGACTTCAACACTCGTAATAAATTGTTAACGGCTAAACTTCTTAATCAGGGCTATCGGTACCATAAACCAGCAAAGCCTTTTCAAAATTTTATAGACGTCATTCTGATTTAATTTCAAAATTCAATATTGGACTTAAATCTCTTTTGCAACAAGGTCTATCGGAACCCGAATTTTATGGTGAATTAGTATATAAATTCATAAAAGTATATAATCGCAATGACTTCAGCACCCAGTTTCGTAAATCATTCTTCGATATAAAAAGATTGGGTACAACAAAAAGTTATACGACAGACTGCATGCATGGTAGTTAACCCAATCACGGTTGACAACTTTGCTTCTCTCTTTAATTGCACGCCGTAGGGTCAGGCCTCATATTCAATGACGGTTCCAGCGTAAAGGCTTAGGTTGGTTGGTACCTGATGCTCTGTCATTGGTCGGGCCCATCGGAGTCTAACTGCTGGTTTTCTTTTGCTCCAGCATTTCAGTGGTTTCTTGATGTCGAGTCCCACCGTTGTTTCATCTCTGTGGTTGTTTGATTTTTATGTTCACGGAGATGTTGCACTAATGAGTTAGGAGGCCTTCATGCGGACCGAACAAATTATTTGTCTTAATCGCGACGGAAGTAAGGGCAAGGATTGTGGCCAAGTAAAATCGATTAAAGCCCCCCCCCCCCCCCCCCCCCCACCACCCAGTGGAATTCGTTTCCGCTGACCGGTCCAAGGCGGTTCTTCTGTCGCGGTTTATTTTTGTTATTGTTTGTCTTTGGGTGTTTGTGTCGCTTCTATTATTTTATTTTGGATAGCCTATTGACCATTTTGTTGGAAAGTAACTGTCCTTTTGGCTTTCCGCTTTTGATGTTTCCGTTAGATACTGTTGTTTCATGTTTGTGTTTCTTTCCCTTTGGTGTCTCTGATGGGAGCTGTGGGTTAATTGTATCGATTCCTGATCATTGCCCCCACTTCTATTTTCCTAACTCGCCGGTACCCCTCGATCACGAGTCAAGTAGTTTACTACTGCACCAATGGAAATTACTGCTGCACCGATGCCCCCTGATTCCGATTGTCTGTCGAGGTCTGTTTTATTTCTACATAGTATTGGGTTTAATGGGTTTACGCAAAGCCTTTTCAAAATTTTATAGACGCCATTCTGATTTAATTTCAAAATTCAATATTGGACTTAAATCTCTTCTGCAACAAGGTCTATCGGAACCCGAATTTTATGGTGACTTAGTATATAAATTCAGAAAAATATATAACCGCAATGACTTTAGCACCCAATTTCGTAAAATCGTTCTTCGATATAAAAAGATTGGGTACAACATGGATATTATACGACAGACTGCATGCATGGTAGTTAACCCAATCACGGTTGGCAACTTTGCTTCCCTCTTTAATTGCACGCCGGTGGGTCAGGCCTCAGATTCTATGACGGTACCAACGTAAAGGCTTATTGAGAATTAGAGAGATCTAATTCAAGGTAATGTTGGTTGGTGCCTGATGCTCTGTCTCTGGTCAGGCCCATCGGAGTCTAACTGTTGGTTTTCTTTTGCTCCAGCATTTCAGTGGTTTCTTGCTGTCGAGTCCTCTCCGTTGTCTCACCTCTGTGGTTCTTTGATTATTTGTGTTCACGGAGATGTTGCGCTGATGAGTTAGGAGGTCTTCATGCGGACTGAACAAATTATTTGTCTAGATCGCGGCGGAAGTAAGGGCGAGGATTGTGGCCACGTAAAATCGATTTGGGCCCCCCGGTGGAAGTCTTTCCGCTGACCGTTCCGGGGCGGTTCTTCTGTGGCGGTTTATTTATGTTGTTGTTTGTTACTTACTGTATGTATCACTTGTGTCTTTTAATTTTGGATGGCCATATGGCCATTTTGTGGGAAAGTAACTGTCCTTATGGCCTTCCTTTGTTTAGGTTTCCATTATGGTCTGGTCGCTTAATGTTTGTATTTCTTTCCCTTTGGTGTCTTTGATGGGTGGAGAAAGTTAATTGTATCGATTCCTGATCTTTGTTTTACTTCTACTTTTAATGGAAAGCATACCTACACAAATGCATTGTAAACTTCACCACCGAAAAAACGAATATTTGATGGTGAAACATTGTGATATTTTTCTTATTTCTGCTCAAAATATAGCTTGTTGGTACTCGTTAGAACCGCCTCATTGAGGCGGTTCTAACGAGTAGCCACAATCTATATTTTAGAGCAGAAATAAGAAAAATAAGGTTTACCCCTGTAGTCCGTTTACTTCATAAAAGTGGGGTTCAAGGGGGTCAAAATTATATAGGCGTGTTATCGTGATGTTAATGGAAGGCCACAAATCACTGGACAGAACCGCGTGACGCGAAAAGCCGCAGTTTAAGACGTCACTCGTAGATTCTTTGACGCCAGGCGGTGAAATGTCATTTTCCCATATAGAAAACGTGACAAAATGACTTTAATGCATGTTACACTCAGTAATTAAAATTAATGTCGCATATGTCACTGATGAGCTCTAGTGTGTGTTGAGTGAATAAAATCACAGTTGTCGGTGAGTTGTAAGTAGACAAATCTCGCGCTCTGATGAAGATTAAATATCAGAAAGGCCTCTGTGTCACTAAATTTGGTATAGTTACACTTTAATAGAATGTGAAATATCTTGTGATTGTATTCTTAGAACTATACTTTTTGCTCTTTCCCTTACACTGCAAGTATAGATCGTGATAATAGTAAGTTGGCCAAAACAAATATATAACTGCCTGGGTCTTTAAACCAAAAAAAATGCGGGGTTTACATAAATCTTTTTTCATGTTTTTACTCAAAATCAAAGTCTTGTTGTGACCTGCAGTGTCTTTTTTGCATTATAGGGTATTTTTTTATTCTATATTATGAGTAACAAAAAGTAAATAAATGAGTCCTGCGGTGGACTACAGTGTCTTGCGGTCTATGAAATGTAGGGTACTTTTTATTTTATATAATGAGTAAATTGTATAAAATATATAGTAAATAAAGGTGTCTTGCGGTGTCCGGCAGTGTCTTTAAATGCATTATGGGGTATTTTTATATTTGATATTATGAGTAACAAATAGTAAATGAGTCCTGCGGTGACCTGCAGTGTCTTGCAGTCTTTTTATGCAATGTAGGGTACCTTTTATTTTATATGATGAGTAATATATATAAAATATATAGTGAATAAAGGTGTCTTGTTGTGATCTGTAGTATCTTTTATGCATTATAGGGTATTTGTTTATTCTATATTATGAGTAACAAAAAGTAAATAAATGAGTCCTGCGGTGACCTGCAGTGTCTTTATATGCATTATAGGGTATTTTTTTTATTCTATTTTATGGGTAACAAAAAGTAAATACATGTAAATGAGTCCTGCGGTGAACTACAGTGTCTTGCGGTCTATGAAATGTAGGATACTTTTTATTTTATATGATGAGCATAATGTATAAAATATATAGTAAATAAAGGTGTACTGCAGTGTCTTTTATGCATTATATGGTATTTGTTTATTCTATATTATGAGTAACAAAAAGTAAATAAATGAGTCATGCGGTGACCTGCAGTGTCTTTATATGCATTATAAGGTATTTTTTTTTATTCTATTTTATGAGTAACACAAAGTAAATAAATGAGTCCTGCGGTGAACTACAGTGTCTTGCGGTCTTGCCGTGTCTTTTTGTGCAATGTAGGGTACTTTTTTATTTCATATGCTGAGTAAAATGTATTAAATATTTAGTAAATAAAGGTGTCTTGCGGTGTCCTGCAGTGTCTTGTGGTGTTCAGAAGGACCGTCTGAGTACCGGTGTAGATAAAGTGCGAAAGGAACCTTCCTTTCGCGAAAGGAAGCTTCCTTTCGCGAAAGGAAGATTTTGGTTACGAAAGGAAGATTTTTTTAAAGTAAACTCTATATTGTTTTGATATTATTGTTTATTTTAAACTGAATTTGAGAAGTGATATTTATATATGAGAACTTTCCCTATATAACACAGTCGTTGCCGAAAAAGATAATTTTATTTCGTATTACGAAAGGAAGGCCTAATATGAAAGAATTTTATTTATAGTTTTTGCAGACTTTGGTTACGAAAGGAAGATATTGTTGAAAGTAGAGTATAAACTCTATATTGTTTAATGTTTTTGTTTATTTTAAAAGTATTTTGAGAAAAGTGATATTTATATATCAAACCTTTTTTATTTCGTATTACGAAAGGAAGGCCTAACACGAACGGATTTTTTATATTTTTTTGCAAATTTTTATAGGCCTTATTAAATGTTATCAAATAAAGATGGTTTTGGTATTCAAACATGAACTTTTGGGTTTTAAAATTATAATATCCAAAACATAGATTGTTCCCTCGTTAGAACCGCATTGATAAGGCGGTTTTAATAAAGTATACCCATGTAAACCCCACGAGGAAATTACATTTATTTCCTCGTGCATTTATGGAGAATAAAAATACCCCAAATTTCAGGCAAATAAACTTTTTTGGAGGTATGAAAGATTGCCCTATATCATACGGGTATGTTATCTTAATGACAGCTGCTAAAGACCGCACTAAAGACATAGGTTGTGGGTATTCGTTTGAACCGCCTCAATGATGCGGATATTTCTAGTGCCCAAAATCTATTTTTGGAGCATTAAAATATCCAAAATTTCATCAGGAAAATAATCTTTTAGGAGGTACATATATAAAAGATTGCCCTATATCACACGGGTAGGTTATCTTAATGACAGCTGCTAAAGACCGCACTAAAGACATAGGTTGTGGGTATTCGTTTGAACCGCCTCAATGAGGCGGATATTACTAGCGCCCAAAATCTATTTTTGGAGCATCAAAATATCCAAAATTTCATCAGGCAAATAATCTTTTAGGAGGTACATGTATAAAAGATTGCCCTATATCACACGGGTATGTTATCTTAATGACACCTGCTAAAGACCGCACTTTGGCGGACAATTACTGCCAAACTGACGATGTTTACACGGTGATTGTTAATTAACTGGATTAGCGATCTCTGATGGATTATTTGATTTTTTGGTTTAGTTAAAGAACCGACTTTTTCAAAGCGAAAATTAATTAAAGGCACTTGCCGCTTCTTATTGTCTTCATACGATGTAAGTGTTATTGCTCATTTGTAAAAAATGTCTTTAAAAACGCATTTCTGGAAATTCATGTCATTCGCTCATTTTGTTCAAAATGGCTAAAACCTACATTTGTTATGTGTGTTCTGCAAATTGTGATAATACGGACTGTATATTCTGCGGGGTAAGTGTTTTCTTATTGTGTTTGACATCTTCATCCATCTACGATAACCATGAGTCATTCATACTCCTAGTTGCGCCTGTGCAAATGAGTACAGCTTCCGATTCTTTCGTTATTGGATCAAATAACACGGCTATTTGGGGTGTGTAGAAGCTGAACAGACGCCCTGAGTTCTGCGGCGTCTGATCTGGGTCTACACTCTTTGCCAAACTAGTGCATATTTTTAATATAACTGTCGTTATTGGATCAAATAACACGGCTATTTTGGGGTGTGTAGAAGCTGAACAGACGCCCTGCGTTCTGCGGCGTCTGATCTGGGTCTACACTCTTTGCCAAACTCGTGCATATTTTACAAATAACTGTCTTACTCGCAAAACTCTGACGTCAGAGTGGATCAAATGACACGGCCGCGTCTGATCAGGGTCTATACTCTTTGCCAAACTAGTGCATATTTTACATATAACTCTTTTACATGTACGCAAAACTCTGACTGGGCGATTGTCTCTGAAACGAAAACTTTGTAGAATCTTAACAGACGCCCTGCGTTCTGCGGCGTCTGATCTGGATCTACACTCTTTGCCAAACTCGTGCATATTTTACAAATAACTGTCTTACTCGCAAAACTCTGACGTCAGAGTGGATCAAATGACACGGCCGCGTCTGATCAGGGTCTACACTCTTTGCCAAACTAGTGCATATTTTACATATAACTCTTTTACATGTACGCAAAACTCTGACTGGGCGATTGTCTCTGAAACGAAAACTTTGTAGAAGCTTAACAGACGCACTGCGTTCTGCGGCGTATGATCTGGGTCTACACTCTTTGCCAAACTAGTGCATATTTTTCATATAACTGTCGTTATTGGATCAAATAACACGGCTATTTTGGGGTGTGTAGAATCTTAACAGACGCCCTGCGTTCTGCGGCGTCTGAATTGGGTCTACACTCTTTGCCAAAGTGGTGCATATTTTTCATATAACTGTCGTTATTGGATCAAATAACACGGCTATTTTGGGGGTGTAGAATCTTGTGTAGCCTCCGTCCGTCCGTCTGTCCGTCTGTATTTTTTAAAGTATAGTTGATATAGGGATATTGTGAACGCCTCCGTCTGTCCGTCCGTCTGTCCATCCATCCATGTCTGCCCGTCCTTCCTTACATAATGAGAACAGCGTTGTATTTGGCCCTGCATGAAATGAATGTTGTGTGCACTCATTAGTTTCGCCTCATTGCGGCGATTCTAATGAGTACACACAGCATGCTTTTTCTCCTGTTTAACATGTGATCGCAAAAAAACATTTTTTGCTCCACGGCACTGGTTGAAAAAAATGCTTATAGAGCAAACTTTTCAATGTAACCAACGCTCAATCAGATCGTATAGAACCATGGTTTACACTGACGTCACTTGACGTCCGTGAAAAGCATGTGACTCGATGCGTTCATGGAAGTATGAACTACATTGTTTTCTATAGTTTTACATTAGGCTTTTCACTGGAAATGTAAATATTTGCATATAACATCAAATGACGTCATTTCGACGTCGGTGCGACATTATGACGTCGCATTACTTTGACATGGTTGCTGGTGGAATAATACTTTATTAACTACCATTAGCCAATGGTTCGGGATACTCCTTGTCACCTCAAGTGACTTGGCTGTGGCTACTAGCACCGAACCATTGGCCAGCTCTAGTGTTATTAATAAATCATTTATAATGCTATGATATCTGCCATTGCCCAATGGTGCAGGATACTCCTGGTCACCTCAAGTGACTATAGGCTGTGGCTACTAGCACCGTGCCATTGGGCACTTCAAATGCTTGTAAATTCAAACATACAGTTTGTTGTTTTATTTTTGTTTGTTTGGTTGTTTTTTTATTACGAAAACACACGCATTCAATTATTTTGAAAATGTTCCAAACATAAAATGAAACTTATGAATTAAATGATTCTGATATTTTTCATAATTCTGCTCAAAATATAGATTGTGTACTCGTTAGAACCGCATCCGCAGGGCAGTTCCAACGAGTACTCACAATCTATGTTTTTGGTCAGAAATGAGAAAGGGGGGTTTAAGGGGATGAAAGTTATATTGGTGTGTTTTCGTGATGACTTTAATTGCAAATACACAGTTATTTATGTATTATTGTATATATAAAAAAAGAAAAAGAAAGAAAAGCAAGTCGAAAAAAAAAAGAGAGAGAGAAAAAAAAAAAAAAAAAGGCTGGCAAATGGCTGCGATAAACGTTTTTGAGACGTGTACTGCAGCAAGTCCTAGTCACACCACCATGAGTCGCATTTGCGAATTTGAAGCAATCAGAGAAAAAAAATCGCTCTTGCGCGGTGCGGCTGGAAACTGAGGATATTATAATTATCCTTAGGCTAACGTGACAGGTCGCTTCTTCAAGAAGTTATAAAATCGGACTTTGGGAATTTATGATTTAATTGAGCGTCACTGCTGAGGCCTAATTGGCCGAAACTAGCTAGACTGACCAAGAAAAATGTTATGTGCTGTAGTCCTTGCTTCCAAAAGATTAGCCTATCTCTTTGTCAGAACAATTAGCGTAATTGCGTAATTAGCGTAATTCGTTCTTTCAATACACGAAAACAACCTGTAAATATTATGAAGAGTAAATATCCTTCTGCTAAACCACCTACTCAGAGTAAATATCATTTAAATTAAAAGGTTCAAAACTATAAACAAAAATTCCTTTCGTATTAGACCTTCCTTTCGTAACATGAATCTAAATGATCTTTTTCGTTAAAGATGGCGTTATACAGGAAATGTTCTCATATAGAATATCACTTTTCTCATTTTCCGTTTAAAATAAACAATAAAATAAAAATAAAAATATAGACTTTATTTTCATATCTTCCTTTCGTAACAAAAATCTTCCTTTCGCGAAAGCCTTTCGCACTTTATCTACACCCTCTGAGTACGGTCCATAGTTTTACGTTTGGTTCTCTTTTGCTTTCCATTCGGACAGCTTTCCATACAACTTCCTTTTCCGGTTTTGAGACGGGTATGATTGTTGATATTCGTATTGGCCCAGAATCTTTTCCAATCTGCTTCAAAATCGAAATCTGAAAGTTTCCTAAGTTGTTGCTTATCAATGTACCGTGTAAACTGCGGGACGAGATACGCCTGTCGTACTTATTTCTGCCAATCCTAGCGAGTAATTTCTACCTGAATCGACTAGATTCTCGACTTGAAAATAATATCTCTTCATATACCGAGTCGGTCATATAGTAGTCGCAGATAAGATTAACTAGGTGGAGCTATTCAGGTGTTATCAATATATGTCAAATTCACTGACCATCGGGGCTTGTAGAATCGGAATTGTCAGTCAGGTGTGCCACTCCAAACCCTAAATGTACCACCAGTTTTTTTATCCTCACTTTTCTTTTATGGTGTATGAATGTCATTTGACGTGTCACCAGTAACAATTCTGATTCTGTATAATACACTGACACTAGGCGCTTTTATTCATTCCGGTCCCTGCCCATAGGGGCTTGAAGAAATAGATGGGCTGCATGATGCTTCCACGCAGAGCTGAATCCGGCCCACACACTAGTACTGGTAAACCGCTTAGAGGATCTAAGCCTGTTCAGGAACCGCGGTGCAAGGCAGACCTTCCATGCTAATAAACCCTATGGGTTTCATCAGGCCCAGGAGAAGTGAAAAATCGAGGTTCTATACCTAAATCGACGTTTATAACCTCGATCAAGGTTTCAAAACACCCTAAATATGTGTAAACAATGTAGTGTGCATGAAAACTGCAAAATATTGCAAGGAAGTTCCCTGTGTCGATCGTAGTCTTCAGGCCAACAAGTCTGAAGAACGAAAAAACAACGGTATTCACCTGAGCATTTTTTGCAAAAATAACTCCTTTTGAATTCTGAAAGTAAAAAGATTTGAGATTCAACACCGAAACAGTACGTATTTACGATAGTTTTGCTGTTTAGATTGCATGTTTCCTTTGCAGCTTTCACTTTCTTGAAATCGCCCGCAAAAGACCGAAAGTAGGTCGCTTAGATCCATGCAAAATTAAAAATATTACAATCAGCATCCAAATGTACGGTGGACAATAATGATCTTACATAATTAGCTGTTTGTTGAATTTACCTTATATATTTATTTATTTTTGGCTGGGGACTGGGGTTGGCCCTTTCAAGAACATTTAACTTGAATCTAGCCAAACATCTAACAAACAAAATAACGACTACCAGATAAACAAATTACGAACCAAACAAAACATAAGCGCCATTTATTCTATCACCTGTAAAGTTTTCATCATCAATGATAATGAATTTTATTTTGCTTCAGGAATGCCAAACTTCCAAAAGGTTGTGTCAGGCTTCAGGACAAATCACCCCAAAGATAACTCACCCCAAGATAATTCGCTCACCCAAGAGAAAATTCGCCCCTAGACAGCCCCCCACCTTTTTTTGTGCAAATTGCCCCATGGTTAAAACAAATCGACAAACGGTATGAACAACTGGCCTGTGGTAAATACAACTCTTCTCAATTTTTTTTTTTGATAATACTTAACAGTAAGTGAATGGATATAACGGATAAAATACGCCAAATATCTAAAACATGACGATGACTTGATACATCTGAGTGATCAAGAGGGCCGTATGTTTGTTGTGCAGCTGTTTATTAGAAGGTGCTTTTAATAGTCAATAAAAACTTTCTTTGTTAATGTTAAATGTTTAATAAATGCATAAGATAGGAACCCGAAGATATACCTTTTATGGATTGATTGGACAACTCTTTTCTACTGAAACACACAACTACAATTTTAGCAAACAACTTTTGCATATTTTATTGGTGTTTTTCAAAGTAAATGGTGTAGATTTTGTAAAATTGGACAGTGTTGTCTTGGTGGATGTTGTCTTTTAAATGTGGAGGAGGGGGATTCGAGTTAGCTTGGGACGTGTTGTCGGCATTTCTTGCAGAATTTAGCAACTTCGGTGCTCGTGGTGGGTTGTTAACCGAAAACTTCTTAATCAGGGTGATCTGTATCATAGACTGCGCGGAGTCTTTTCGGGGGTTTATGGACGTCATTTCGATTTGGTTTCGGAATTCGGTGTTGGGCTTGGGTCACTTCTGGAACAAGGTCTATCGGAACTTGAATTTTATGTTGACTCAGTATATAAATTAAGAAAATGTATATAATTGCAATGACTTTGGCATCCAATTTGCAAGGCCGTTCTTCGATGTGGCATGCATAGTGGTTGGCCCAATCATGGTTGACAGCTTTGCTTCCTTCTTTAAATGCATACCTGCTGGTCCGGCCTAAGATTCTATGATGGTACCAGCATAATGGCTTAGCCTAATGGCCATTTTGTGGGAAAGTAACTGTCCTTTTGGCTTACGCTATTGATGGTTCCATTAGGGTCTGTTGTTTCATGTTTGTGTTTCTTTCCCTTTGGTGTCTCTGATGGGAGCTGTGGGTTAATTGTATGGATTCCAAATCATTGCATTCAATTGTATATTATAATTGATAAACATGATAAAAAGGTTGTAAAGCATAGAATAAAACGTAGTAAAACATAGTAAATCATTGATTATGCATAATAATACTTACAGGACTTCCAGGTATAATGCTTATCACGTTTTAATACATGTATGTATTGAATATATTTCCCCTTGTTTTAGTTTTAGTAGGTTTGACTACGAAGCTATACCTAGCAGTACCTACTAAAACCAAATCAAATGTAATCAAATGTAGAATAAAATATAGCAAAACGTGGTTAGACGCTGGGAACCGGAGGTAATGCACAGAGGGTGTCTAGGTATACTGCTTTTTACGTTTCTGTATGTATTGAATGCGTTTTGTCTACATTTTAATGTTTTATAACGTTTACTACCTAGGTTATAGAAATGCGTGTAGATTTTGAAAATGTCAATACAAATGTAGCTGGGACAGTTAGCAATTATACACAATTAAGTGAAGACAAATTATTTTCATTGTAACATGGTACGAAAAGTGAAATTATTTCCATTCAGTAATACTAACTAACAATCCTGTCCACTGCTGAAAGTACAGAGGATAGTTTAGCTATGTGTTTCTCTTTGGTGAGAACTAGTTACCCTTGGAATATGGGACGAGTTGTCTTATGAGGGAAATGTCATGAACCCCTTATAATAGCTTATGATCAAAATGATAGTCTCGGTATGGATGGAAAGAGCCGAAATAATTTGTGATAGCTTAGGAAACTTTCTTTCAGTCTAATTTAGTAGAATAAAAACCAGCATTTATGACCAATGCATATTTAAATTTACACCATTGCTATTTTTAAGATTGTCATTATTGTCCTCCGTAGATAACGACGTTGATGCGGAAAATAGCGATTGATGAGGCTGTAAGCGACTAAATGATCTCCCTTTTCATGCGGGAAATCTACTTTGACACCGATGAAACTTTTCCAACACAGAAACATTTGTAAAACAGATTTTATAAAGATATTTCAGTGTTCTCATCATTTTTTGTAATTTTAGGTAAGAAATAAGTGTTTTTTACAAGAAAACGCTCGGGTGAGTTCCCCATGTTTTTTGGATTATTTCAATACCAATAAACGTTGTAATGAGTTTTCGCAACTCATAATTTTGCAGTTTGACACAGAATGGAGTGCACACAAGGTTTTGCAGTTCTGATCAGCATAAGAAAACCTCGATCGAGCTTATAAACTTCGATATAGGTACAGTACCTCGATTTTTCACTTCTCCTGGGCCTGTTCATTGGGCGACAGGGCTTGAGATGTCATTTCATCTCAATGTCGGGTAAAAGTCCCACAAAATTGGAAGCAACGTCTCCAAAATGACCTTTACAGTGTTGACGGGAACGTTAAACCTCAAATCAAACAAACAAAACTTTTGTTCATTCCTTACTATCCCACTTGTTTTTTTTATCCTCTACTTTATAGCATGTTGCGGGGTACCCGGCACATAATACTCAGTTGAGGGTGTATGCTGTTTTCTCCAGTTATCGTCATGCTAAGAATTTGAGTGGCAGTAACAACTGTCTGCTTAAATCATTCTAAATATTTCTTATTTTAATATAATTACCATTTAATATCCAATCAATTTTTCAAGACATGATTTCCATTGCTCTTTTACTGTGCAAAATCACTAAAAATAGCTTACCTTGACCTTAAAACATTTGGATTCTCTCTCAAGTTATCGTCACGTGTTGTTATTGTTTGTGTTTGTTGATCCCTCCTCTTCCAGGAGAACCACGAAGTAAAGTGTGGGTCCTTAGATTGATGTGCACCCCACCAATTTATTCCATATTAAGAACAAGTGTCACA
Organism: Lucinisca nassula; assembly: GCA_963580285.1. Lineage (NCBI taxonomy): Eukaryota > Metazoa > Mollusca > Bivalvia > Lucinida > Lucinidae > Lucinisca > Lucinisca nassula. The sequence goes on from OY757018.1 coordinate 45,596,555, forward strand.
GATGTTCAACAAACATATATACAGTCTCTGTACAAGACTTTTGGCCTATACTGCAGGGTTTCACTGACTTTGATAAAGGAGTTGAGTGCGTTTGTTGTGGAGGGCAGAACAAAGTCCCCTAGACGTTGATTCCAGATCGTGTAAAAGAGTGCCCAGAATTGGTTGCTGAATTTCTTGCTCCAGGACTGTACAATCCAGAATAATCGCCACAAACTTGCTATCATTAGATTTAAGTTCCCTGACTGATCACCACTGCAGCACTCACTAAGAGTTGAAATGAACTTGTTCACTAAAGGTGCTCTAACTCCCTCTCAAAATGAAATGTTCCGCATTTTTTGGTTCATTATGACATAACAAGCACAGGGGATTTACTTCATACTGATTAAACCTAGCTTTCGGCACGTATTTGATATTCGTCTCAAACATCAAAAGTGCGTCTGAGAGAAGGCCTAGTGCTAACTTGCCGGTTGCGCTGTTGTATATTGACAGCATACAGGGGACTTGTTCGCCCAATCTTGGAATATGGTAGTTGCATCTGGGACCCAAGCGGAGTGGTCCTTAATGAAGAAATTGAAAAAGTTCAGAATAGAGCTGCTAGATTTGTAACTGGAAATTATTGCTTTGAAACTGGGAGCATGACTGGAATTCTAGGAAAATTAAGATGGGAGTCTCTCAAGAAAAGGAGAAGAGACAGTAGGCTCATACTCTTATACAAAGGTCTAAAGGGTGCTGCCAGCATTCCAACAGATGACCTTGTTCCCCCGGCTAGGCACTGTAGAAAGCACCATTCAATGACGTTTCAGATCCTTACTACAAGAACGGATATTTATAAAGAATCGTTTTTCCCCCGAACCATTAGAGATTGGAATGCCCTTCCCGATTCTATTATTTTGAAGGTGCTGAGGATTGTGTAGCTAAGTTTACATCTTTGGTTAGAGCTAGGGACTAACTTCCCATATCACAGGTCCTGGTGTATGAATGTCATTTGACGTGTCACCAGTAACAATTCTGATTCTGATATCACACAATCTCAAGCATGACTGATACTGCAGTACTTCAGAGGTATCTTGACAGTCTACAGCAATGCCCATTATGGAATACAGACCGGCAAAAGTTATCAACCCTACCAAATGTTCGGCAGTCAGGGTAACAAAAGGAGATTTGGGGTGACTTACATGTTAGGCGACAGCTACTGACAACCGGTTGTCACCAGCATGTGAGGCTACAGACAACTGGTTGTCACCAGCCTATGAGGCTGCTGACAACCGGTTGTCACTAGCCTGTGACACTGCTGACAACCAGCTGTTTTAAACATGAATTTAATGACTTTTAAAGCTACCAGAAGATGTCAAAACAGACAACAACTGTTCTAATTGTTATCTTAAGGGTTTGGGTGGGGATCTGAACAGTTTCTGAGGTGTAAGCCCACACTCAACAGTGCAACTTCTCTGAGCCATAAACATCAAACTAGTACAGAAATAATCTGGCCCCCACACATCTGGGCTTGGAGAAATACATCGGGCTGCATGATGTTTCCACAAAGAGCCCATTTCAAAATTTAGGGGTGCCAGGTTGTGATATCTTCTAAATTGATTTGGAAAATGGCTGAGTGAGTGAGTGTTTCAGTTTTATGTCCCACTGACAGCTAAGGTCATAGGAGGCGAGACCTGGGTTAAAAGACTCGTCCGAAAGTCTGGAGAAGCCAGGGATCGATCTTGCAATCCCTGGTTTATCAGGTGAGTAGCATAACCACTACACCACAGAGGCTTCTAGGAAAATGGCTGAAAGTTTGCAAACAGTGTAGGCCCTGATCAGACGCATCTTATCTGGGCCTGCACTGTTTGCCAGGTACCCCTTTAGGGGTTTCCATTACTGAATGGGTTAAGAATATACATGGTTTAGGGGCAGGGATCTGAATGCATTTGAAGTGGATGTCGAATGGGGTGCATGTCCTGGGGGCCCCAGGCAAGGGGACCGGTTGAAACCCTCTTACAAAATTTCATATCCATATTTTATTATATCTCCAAATTTCAAATTAAGTCATCTGACAGAACTTTATTTTTACTGTGGACCCTTTTTGACAGTTTTGGGCTAATTTTTCCATGCCTTTGAAACTGGAGTGGGTGAGGCATACCACCAGGGAGATCTTCAGGTGTCAGTGACTGTGTCTTATCATAAGAAATAATATCATATATGGGTAGGGGTGGGCATTCAGATATAATTGTCAAACAAACAAAAACCACGGTAAACTGTTGCAGACTAAAGACCACATCCTTCAGAACATCAAGTATTTTTTGTCTCATGGTTTGAACCTGTTCTCAATCAGCTAGTATCAGCCCCAGTTTGTTATAGGATAGCAAATATAACTTAACTTTCTATTTTAAAATCATGTCAAATAAAGTCTAATCATTGTAAACAAGTTTTATATCAGCTGGTTGTCAGCAGCCTCACAGGCTGGTGACAACCGGTTGTCAGCAGCCAGTTCCTACATGTTAAAGATACTTGGCAATCAATTGTTTATCTTAAAGGACACGGGAAATCATTCTCAAATAAATAACATCTTTAAATCGCCAGGTAACACTCCATGATGCTGAAATTCCGAGATTTATACACAGCGTAATAAATAAATAGTAGCCAGGTAAACATGTGCATTTGTCTGCTAGTGTAGTGTGCGTGAGAAAATTCCGATAATTAATCCGCTGCCGAATCACGTGGTGTAGTGACGTCAATATTCCCACTTTGCTATAGTAAACCAACGAAGATGTACATAAATTCGGCCAGAAAACAAAGATTTTAAAAAATAAATAAATAAATAACAAAATGCAAGCGAGCTTGAAGCTGAAACCAGAAATACAGCCATATATATATATAACCGCAGGCCCCTTACGCGCACCTAGATAAAAAATCTATAGAATGTGTGATAATTTACAAATAAGTACGGGGGATGCTTTTGTACCCTCGCAACCCCCTCCCAGCGCACGGGTCTGGTTTGAGCCCGCTGAGTTGCAGCAGGACGAAGCCGAGGACTCCTCTTGACGGCCTTAGTGGAACACAGAGGATGCAAGATACAAATTGGTCAGTATGGCACTGCCTTCTTTGTACAGAATTGTCGATTTGATTAATGCAGCGTATTGAAAAAATATTTTCGAACGGCATGTTAGGTCATATGTTCTATTCAGTATTTTTTACATTCAACATCGATATATTTTAATAAAAGCATATATAAATAAAATAATTTTATACGGATATTTTGTCACGTCGTCGCATCAACGTTGACACGAAGTCATTTCAAATATATATACCCGCTTGGAAGTTTCCTCTGCAAAGCGCTCACTGTAGGCGCCGTTTTGTTTTTTGTTTTGTTTTGTTTTGTTTTTGGCATTTGTCTTATTATAAACATTATTGGTCTCCACTTGATTCGAAAACTAGCATCACGAGCTCTAATATTAACTGACGTAGATAGATACAGTATTATCAGTGCCATTTATAAGACGCTGACTGTCATTATGTGCCGATCTCGGTAGCTCAGTCGGATGCGCGTTAATCAGGAAGGCGCGGGTTCGATACCTGCCGGAGTCGGCAACATTCTTTCGTGGAGATTGATCATGAAATCTTTTCTACGGTCATTCTCTCCCTTCCGATGATTCGAGAAGGGCAGTTGTCAGTTTCTGGCGAAAGAATGCGCACTGTACTTGTTAACCGCTTACGTATAAGCCTGCCCAGGAAGTATGTTAGGTAAACTGACCGGCTCAAAAATGACCTAAAATAGTGTTGACTTGGCCGTTAAACTCCAAAACAAACAAACAAAGACTGTCATTATGCCGCCTTTCCACTTCAGGCTGTACTTCAGCTAGCAGTGTACCAACAACCGAAGATACAAACACATGAGCTGTAATTTATTTGTTTGATTTGAGGTTTAACATACCCGTCAACACTGTAAAGGTCATTTTGGAGACGTTGCTTCCAATTTTGTGGGACTTTTACCCGACATTGAGATGAAATGACTTCTCAAGCCCTGTCGCCCAATAAAACCAATAGGGTTTATTAGCATGGACGGTCCGCCTCGCACCGCGATTCCTGGACAGGCTTAGATCCTCTAAGCGGTTTACCAGTACTTGTGTGCGGGCCGGATTCAGCTCTGCGTGGAAGCATCATGTAGCCCATATATTTCTTCAAGCACCTATGGGCGGGGGCCGCACATGAGCTATAATAATTATAACTACAAATTATTGAGTTATGATGTTTGTGTGTGTATGTGTGTGTGTGTTCGTGTTTAACGTCCAACCATCAGCTAAGGACATACGGGGACAGGACTTCGGTTTTAAAAATCCGAACTCTACAGAAGCCAGGGATCGAACCCGCGACCCCTGGTTTCTGAGGCGAGAAGCATAGCCACTACACCACGGGAGGTTCAGTGAGTTGTGCTAAAAAAGAATGTTAGAATTTAGATTAAAACATCACGTAACACCTCAGCGGAGAAAACCAAAAACGGGTAACTGGCAAACAGTGTAGGCCCATATCAGATGCCACGGCCATAAAATAAGTGAATATTCTGCGCTACATTGAAAGTATTCAGTTGTCGGCTAATCTTCTAAGCATATCTGAAAACAAAGAAACGTGCAGAAAAAACACTCGGGGTGAGACTATCCGGGTCTAAATCACCAACTTGGCGTGCGAGTAGCCTGAGGCAAAGTGGGGCCTGTTCTACGGTCAGAAACCCACACACCCACTTAATACATCGGCTTGCATTTGGGTATCCAAATTCAGCCATTTTCTGTGGGTCTCTTTCGTAACATTCACTTGAAAAATACGGCCCCCGCCCATCGGGACTTGAAGAAATATATGGGCTGCATGATGCTTTCACGCAGAGCTGAATCCGACCCGCACACGAGTACTGGTAACCCGCTTAGAGGATCTAAGCCTGCCCAGGCAAAGCGGTGCGCACGAGTCGGACCGCCCATGCTTATAAACCCTATTGGTTTCATTGGGCGACAGGGCTTGAGATGTCATTTCATCTCAATGTCGGGTAAAAGTCCCACAAAATTGGAAGCAACGTCTCCAAATGACCTTTACAGTGTTGACGGGGAAGTTAAACCTCAAATCAAATCACTTGAAAAATGTAGTCTTCGGTCGTGCTTCTTTTACAATAAAACACCCATTGTTGTCGTAGTTTAGGGTCACTTGGAAATGCAAAGAAATGAATCCCACATCCTTTTGAATGTTTACTGTGCACCCAAATGCTACACAATACGCCATATTAATGTATTTGTTTCCAGAAAATAAAAGCGTAATGCAAAGAAATAAATATTAATCTTTACACGTTCTTCAGTGGAATGGGAACAGTGACGTCACTCACCGATAAGCAGCGTAGAGAGGCGGAATACATGCATATTGGAGGTATTTTTATCTCTAAGCGGTTTACACAGGTAGCTGTAAGGTTAACAGACTAAGCTCTGCAGGGATGCGCAGGATTCTTATGACTGAACAATATTTGATTAAAAGTAAAATTGTTTCCGTAGTCCTTTAAAAGACTTGAATGTACCTGGGCAACCTTTATCTCGGAAGACATGCCCTGGGGACCCCATCTAGATAAAACTTTAAAAAGGCAAACAGCTTACAGTTGGACAAGGCCTGCTGTTCTTGCAGCAGGTAAGGATGTTTCTGCATTTCCATTCATTTTCCTCTTTCTCCTCTGTTACTCACTTATCTCTTCTATCTCTTTTCTCCCTTTCTCTTTTAGGACTTTCTGTAAATATTGATAGATACCCAACATAGATAACAAAGGCATACAATTGAATGTAGTATGTACAGTTGATTAACCCATTTAGTACCGGAAACCCCACAACAGGTACCCTGGCAAACAGTGCAGGCCCAGATCAAGACGCCACAGAACACGGCGTCTGATCAGGGCCTCCACTGTTTGCTAAAAGTTCAGTTATTTTCCAAATAAATTTTGAAGAAAACAAACCTGACACCCCTCAATTTTGAAATGGACACATCCTATGTATATAATGAGGAAGATTCCATTTGGTACAAAAAGGGTTAATTACTATTGCTTTTATATTTCAGAGCTAGGATGACTCGGTACGCATCAGAGCCCGAGAATCCAACGAAATGTAAGTTTTCTCACATGCTTTGTTGAATGATAGCTAATGAGTGTCATGTCATAGCAGAGGGATTAAATTTCATAAGTGCAGCACTACAGTAGAACTTCGATGGCTTGAACATCAATGGCTCGTTTACCATGCATGAGTCGAACCCGTTCTTGGGTCCCTAGCGAAATCCTATTCATAAGAAATAGTGGGGGATAATTAAGGAGATTTTAGTCTTTTATCTTGCAAATGTATGCTGTGTGTACTCATTAGAATCGCCTCGACGAGGCGATTCTAATGAGTACACACAGCACACATTTTCATTATAGAACACCTAAAGGATGTTTAAAAGAATCACGTTATGCCTCCTGGCAGTAATCCTCAGTGGCTCGAACTACCCCTGTCTCGAACAGATATTCGAGGTCCCAAAGGTGTTCAAGCCACTGAAGTTCGACTGTATTTTCTACAGTCAAAGATGTCAATATTGGAATCTTCCCCTTTGTTTACAACATCGTCATCATCATAAACGGATTTTTGATTAACGTGCAGGTACAGGGGCAACGTCCACATAAGTGGCCCCCCTTCAAGGTAGCTGGCTTGCTGCACGCATGGTAGATCGTACACGAAGGGGTCCATTTTGAAATTTAGGGGGGTCCGGTTCATTTATCATTAGAAATCATTATGTTTGACAAACGGTGTAGGCCTTGTATAGATGCCGCATTCTGCATCTGATCGGGGCATTTCCCATATAAAATGGGTTATGTTTGCAGTCAACACAGCATGAAATTTGGCATTTGTTTACTTGAGTGCTGTGCCATTAATCAGTGAACAGGATACTGTAATGATCTGAGGTATTGGGTCAGATAGGCGTAGTCAAACAGTGCAGACTCATATCAGTCCAGAAGGAGCAGTCTGATCAGGGTGTACACTGTTTGACATTCCAACTGCACCTTTTAGCCTCCTTGCTGGAACATGAAGATAAATTTTGATATTTTTTTTGAGAATTACAGCAACTCTTCTTGCAAACTTTAAGGGTTTTTGCGGTAGGTATAAGGGTAGTGTTTTCCAGATTGCTTGATTTGCTCAGTGAATATTCTGCTGGAGTATGGGTGCATACTTGATCATGATGGAAGCGGGTTTGATACCTGCTGGGGTCGGCAACATTCTTTCGTCGAGATTGAAATCTTTTCTACATCATTCTCTCCCTTCCCCTGATTCAAGAAGGGCAGTTGTCAGTTTCTGGCAAATGAATGTGCACTGTACTGGTTAACTGCTTACATATAAGCCTGCCCAGGAAAAGTGTGGATAGGTAAACTGACTGGCTAAAAAATGACAAAATAGTGTTGACTGGGCCATTAAACTCCAGTACAAACAAATACATAACTTGCTCATGTTTTTATAGCCCCGCTTCGAAAAAGTGGGGCTATATTGGATTTGCCATGTCCTTCTGTCATTCCGTGATTCCGTTAATTTGTGTTGGCTCCATAACTTTGTATCTGCTTAACATATTTTAATGAAACTTCACACAAATGTTAAACACCATAAGACAATGTGCAGAGCAAAGGAATTATAACTGTGGATTGCCTACTTTTGGAGTTATTGCCCTTTGAACATTTTCCGTAATTCAGTAATTCCGTGATTCCGTTAATTTGTGTTGGCTCCATAACTTTGTATCTGCTTAACATATTTTCATGAAACTTCACACAAATGTTAAACACCATAAGACAATGTGCAGAGCGAAGGAATTATAACTGTGGATTGCCTACTTTTGGAGTTATTGCCCTTTGAACATTGAAAAATGGCAATTTTAATTGTGTCCGCTTCATAACTCGAAAACCGTTTGAGATATTTTTAGGAAACTTCACACAAGTGTTAAGCACTATGAGACGATGTGCAGAGCGCAGGAACCATAACTCTGCATTGCTTATTTTTGGAGTTATTGCCCTTTGAACATTGAAAAATGGCAATTTTAACAGTGTCCGCTTCATAACTCGAAAACCGTTTGAGATAATTTCATGAAACTTCACACAAATGTTAAGCACTATGAGACAATGTGCAGAGCGCAAGAACCATAACTCTGGTTTTCGTATTTTCTGTGTGTCTGTCTGTGTCTGTTAACAATTTTCGTGTCCGCTCCATAACTTTAAAACCCATTCACATATTTTCATGAAACTTCACACAAACATTAAACACCATGAGATGGTGTGCAGAGTGCAGGAACCATAACTCTGGATTGCCTAATTTTTGAGTTATTTCCCTTTGAATATTGAAAAATATCAATTTTAGCCGTCTTTGCTCGATAACTCAAAAACCGTTTGAGATAATTTTATGAAACTTCACACAAATGTAAAGCACCATATTACGTGTGCAGAGCGCAGGAACCCAAACTCTGGATTGTCTACTTTTTCAGTTATAGGCTTTTGAATATTAAAAAATGGCAATTTTAACTATGTCCGCTCCATAACCGTTTCTGATATTTTCATGAAACTTCAAATAATGAAAAGCACCTTGAGATGATGTGCAGAGTGCAGGAACCATAACTCTGGTTTGCCTACTTTAGGAGTTATTGCCCTTTGAACATTTAAAAAGGCAATTTTGACTGTGTCGGCTCCATAACTCACAAACCATTTGAGATATTTTCATGACACTTCACACAAGTGTAAAGCACCATGAGACAATGTGCAGAGCGCAGGAACCCTGACTCTGATTTGCCTGCTTTAGGAGTTATTACCCTTTGAACATTGAAAAATGGAAGATGAAATTTAGTATAAACATGGACATTCTGGTAATGTATCATGCTCATTGAAATGAGGGACAAGGGCTCACAACTCTTAGAGTTTTTCCAGATAATGTAAAATTTTCAACAGTTATTTCTTGTTCATAACTGTTTTCTCTGCAGCTTAAATAACTTTCTTCTCTGACAGCGCTGAAGCGGGGCTATAGTCAGATCCTCTGACAGCTCTAGTTTCTGTAGAAACATTCAATATAACCACTGTCTCTATATGCATAACAATGTCTTTTTATACTAAGATACAGAAAAAGATCGTGCAAAACCTGTAATTGTTGTCGTGTCAGCTTTTACCCATTGCATGTGGGAAACCCCTAAAGGGGTACCTTGGCAAACAGTGCAGGCCCAGATCAGGAGCAAATTCTTTCCTATAAGAGTTGACCCCTATTGACATGGGAGACAAAAAAACTTTTGAAGGAATTTGCTACCCTGAAGGTGTTCCCATTCCACTTGAAGCAAATGAAAAATTATTTGATAGAGAAATGACCATTTATGTGTTAAATCTTTTTTCATGAACAATGTTTCTCTTTACAGCTGCCAAGGCTAGAGGCTCATATCTACGGGTACACTTCAAGGTGAGTTATAATTGCCATAGCTCCAGAAAGGACGGCCCCACCCATCGGGGCTTGAAGAAATATATAGGCTGCATGATGCTTCCACGCAGAGCTGAAGCCGTCCCGCACACGAGTACTGGTAAACAGCTTAGAGGATCTAAGCCTGCCCAGGTAAAGCGATGCGAGATGGCCCGTCCATGATTATAAACCCTATTGGTTTCATTGGGCGGCAGGGCTTGAGATGTCATTTCATCTCAGTGTCGGGTAAAAGTCCCACAAAATTGGAACGTCTCCAAAATGACCTTTACAGTGTTGACGGGGACCTTAAACCTCAAATCAAACAAACAAAAACAAAAGCTCCAGAAAGGGTGTGTAACAAGGATAATATCATCTTAATTTTTAGCTCGGCTGTTTTCGAAGAAAACGACGAGGTAATGTCATAGCTCTGGCGTTAAGTGCGTCGTCGTGCAAAGACTTGGACATTTTGTAATATCTCTATTACTGAACATTTTTACTTGAAACTAGGACTAGTTGTTCATTATGAAAAGGGGAACTCGTACCAGTAGGTGAGGTAACCCTCAAAATATTTTTGGCACAGTTATGCCCCTTATTCGACTTTTTGTTTTCTAAAAGAAACTGCAGCCGAGCGTTGGCACCCACATGCGGTGCTCTTGTTTTTCCATTAAAATACAGTAAAATTCCTAAATTAAGACCACCTTTAGGACTGTTCAAAAGTGGTCTGAACAGTCCCAAAGGTGGTCCCTGGCCAGAGGACACTGCGGGCTGAAAACACAAAAAAGAATTAAGTGCAGCTTTCAAAATAAGCTTTTTAAATCTGAATTAGTCGTAATTTTAGGTGGTCTTAATAGCGGAGTTTCACTGTATATGTTGTAGATGCTTGTTAGAAGCACATCATTGGGACATTTATAACAAGTTTTCTAACAAGAAAGTGGAAACATCCCTTAATTATCTTTGTTAAGTAGAAGTAAAACAAAGATCAGGAATCGATACAATTAACTTACTCCATCCATCAAAGACACCAAAGGGAAAGAAACACAAACATTAAGCGACCAGACCATAATGGAAACCTAAACAAAAGAAGGCCATAAGGACAGTTACTTTCCCACAAAATGGCCATATGGCCATCCAAAATAAAAAGACACAAGTGATACACACAGTAAGTAACAAACAACAACACAAATAAACCGCCACAGAAGAACCGCCTTGGAACGGTCAGTGGAAAGATTTCCACTGGGGGGCTTGAATCGACGTGGCCACAATCCTCACCCTTACCTCCGTCGCGATTTAGACAAATAATTTGTTCAGTCCACATGAAGGCCTCCAAACTCATCAGTGCAACATCTCAGTGAACACAAATAATCAAAGAACCACAGAGGTGAGACAACGGTGAGGACTCAACAGCAAGATACCACTGAAATGCTGGAGCAAAAGAAAACCAACAGTTAGACTCTGATGGCCTGCTTATCTGGAGCTATTATACATGCTCTTGTGTTGTCAAGCTGTAAAACTCTTAAAGATAGGACGGGATAGGAGGGTTAACCCATAAAATGTCAATCACATCAATTGTCAACTGCTTTGTCTTCTGCCGGTTACCTTAAACGTGCTTTTTTGCAAACTTTGTGGACCCAGATCAGAGCAGTCTGATCTTGGCCCACACTTTTTGCTAGCATGCAAAAATATTTTTAAAAAGTTTGCAGAAAAATTCAGCAGAGGGCATAAGCAGACGACATTTTCGAACATAGTCTCGGCGTCTAAAGGGTTAAAAGGCTAATTAAGCAATAATTGCCCTTATCTCTCTTTAGAAAGATAAGTTGTGGATGCTTGTATGTTGTGGAGGTTTATTAAAATTATCTCATCATTGCTACAGTATGTTTTAATTGAGAAATAAGAGAACTTTTGCCCAAATTGACCTCATTCTCATTAGGCTGTTCGCCCATTGGGGCTAGGCGAAATTGATTGGGCTGCATGGTGCTTCCAGACAGAGCTGAAACTGATCCCACTTGAGTACTGGTAAACCACCTAGAAATCTTATGCCTGCTAGAGGGGTATCAATTTGAAAGTTCGGTTCACTGTGGTACATATTTGGTGGTTGGGTTCGCTTTTGCTGTTTGGTTTGGAATTTTTGTGCCCTGCCATTCAAAAAATTGCGGGTTTAACGTCCCCGTAAATACTATTTAGGTCATTATAGAGACATTACTTCCAATTTTGTGGGACTTTTACCCGACATTGAGATGAAATGACATCTCAATCCCTGTCACCCAATGAAACCAATAGGGTTTATAAGCATGGACAGGTCGAATCCCAGCAATTTTCCTGGGCAGGCTTAGAGGTTCTAAGCGGATTACCAGTAGTAATGTGTAGTCTGTATCAGCTCTGCGTGGAAGCATCAAGCGGGGTATTATGTTATACCCTCCAAAGTTTTGAGTGTCCGTCGGTCCTTCCGTCCATCAGTACCTCATAGTTTCGTGTCTGTTCCATAAAATAGCATTTGAGATATTTTCACGAAACTTCACAGATATGTAGAGCACTATGAGACGACATGCAGAACTTATGAACCGTTACTCTGATTTTTCCTACTTTCCAGTTGTTACCTTTGAACATAGCCATTTCTATCATAGTTTCATTTCCGCTCCATAACTTCAAACATAAGAACTGTAACTGATTTTCCTACTTTTGGAGTTACTGCCTTTTGAACTTTGAACATAGCTGTTGCTATCAGTTTCGTGTCCGCTCCATAACTCTGATGCCATTTGAGATACTTTAAAAAAAACTTCACATATATGTGTTACAAAACTAATTCTTTATTTTTTCTTGCATAATCCTACTAAATAATCCTCGCTCATCTTAGGACATCTACTGTATTCCGTTTTGACCAAGACGCACACACATCAAAGAACTTTCAGCCGATAATTGTGTCCTGCTTTCTTCTAAGAACAAATATAATAGTCAAAAGTACCCTCAGAAATAAATTCAACTATTTTTTTAGCAACGAACGAACCTGGTGCAAATGCATTTGGTTGCCAAATCAGTGACCTTGACCTTCACAATGAATATTTACCGCAAAGATAAACAAATATGGAAGTGTCAGGAGGGGAAAATGAGCCTAATTAATCCTCCTGCAACCTTTTAGTTGTCTTATGTCAGTATTTCGTCTTCAGACAGACCACCTCTGATAATGGGGTCATTGAAACTGATAAAGCTAAAAGTGAAAGTGGAATTTGTAGAGGGTCCGTTGCCAACAGCAGTAGTGAATTCCAGTCCTGATGCCAGTTTTTTGCTTTCATCTACTGAGTTGACATTCATTGACAATTAAATTTGTTCTGCTGACATTTTGGCTTACTTTTTACAAATGAACCTTTCCTAATTGCCACCAAGTCTTGCAAAAAGTTTGTAGACCCTACTGCACTCATATAGTGGATCTGGCTAGTTTGCCTTAAAAGTATTGTGATATGTATCGTATTGTGAGGAAAATATCGCCAACCATATCATTGTCAGGTGTATGTATCGTTACAGCCTGCCCAGGCTGTGATACGAGTCAGACATTCCATGCATACAAACCCTTTTGGTTTCATCAGGTGGCAGGGCTTGAGATGTCATTTCATCTCAATGGGCTTTGTTGGACAGAAATCATTTCTGGTTATGTATGGAATTTATTTTTCAGAACACCCGTGAAACAGCCCAAGCAATTAAACATTTACATGTGAGAAGAGCCAAACAGTACCTTAAAAATGTTGCAGGAAAGAAAGAAGTTGTCCCTTTCAGAAGATTTAATGGGACTGTCGGCAGAAAAGCTCAGGTAAGTGGATATAATCTGGATTGAGTTCATATGTTACACAATGAAGGATGTGGGTCCGATGTTTGGTAATTCCTGTCCCTGTCCTTGACCATGGGGTCAAGTAATGGACATAGATTTTTTAAAGGCACAGTGGGACCAGAATTGCATCGCTGTTGAACCTAACCAGTGACAGGTATTGTTTTATAGGGTATGGACTGGACCAGGAAACAACTACGTGGCAAGCAAAGGCTCAAATCAGCCTGTGTAACGGTCAGTCTGATAAAACTTAACTAGTCAACGTGAGGCTTTCCACAGACGTACTTTTGTTCGAATTGAGGTTTTAACGTCCCCATCAACACTATTTAGGTCATTTTGGAGACGTTGCTTCCAATTTTGTGGGACTTTTACCCGACATTGAGATGAAATTACATCTCAAGCGCTGCCGCCCATTGAAACCAAAAGGCTTATATGCATTGGACAGTCTGACTCACATCACTTTGCCTGGGCAGGCTTAGTCCTTCTAAGCGATTTACCAGTACTCGTGTGTGGTCAGTTTCAGCTCTTTGTGGAAGCATTAAGCTGCCCAATCTATTTCTCCAAGCCCTGATGGGCGGAGGCGACTGAACTTGTTGAACTTGACCTGTATCTGTAGTTACTATAAAAGACCTTTAACCCTTGTCCTGCTGATAATGGCAACCCCTTGCTTTGCAAATGGTGTAGATCCAGATCAGATGATCAGTATCATTTGTCATTCAGTTTTTGAATGAAATGAATAGATTATATGAAGCATTAACTTAATTAATTTGTTGAAAGTCAAAAATGGGTGTGACAATTAATTTAACCCATTTTGTACCGAAAACCCCCAAATGTGTAGTTGGCAAACAGTGCTGGCCCATATCAGACGTCGCAGAACGTGGCATCTGATCAGGGCCAGCACTATTTGCTAGCAGAATTTTCCGTCAGAAATAAAAAAAGATTAGGCCTGACACCCCTTATGGGTCGAGGCGATTCTGTTGAGTACACACAGCATACATTTGCAATGTAAAAGTAAAAAATCTCCTTAATTATTCCACGCTACTTGTGTGGAGGAATTTCCTAGGGAATCAAAAGGAGTTAGACTCAGCCATGGTATATGAGTCATCAGTGTTGGAGCCATCGAAGTTCCACTATATATGACTTGTAGAATTATTCACTGATAAGCTTAATTAAGGGCTGTCAAGAGCATCCAGGGATCTCACTAGGATTTTAAAAGCAGGATTCCAAGAGCCTTTGTATAAAGAGACACTTTACGATATTGTAGATGTCAGAATAGTTAACAATTTGAACACTAACAAGCTTGTTAAGCTAAAGTAAAGATGCTTTTAACAACTTTGACCTAGGACTGCAAATTAGCAGTTAATGAGTATGCTGGGTGTCAACTTGTTTCATTTTGTTACACCTTTCACAAGTATTTCCTTGCTTTAAGCAAACAATATGGTCCATGATGAGATGCTGCATTCTGTGCTTACTGATCTAGGTCTGCACTGTCCCATATTTGGGGATGTTAGGCATATGTGTCCAAGTTGTTATAAAATATGACTATGGATGAATATAATCAGTTGGTTTGTTGTTAACCCTTATCTTGCTGTTCACGACAACCCCTACCTTTGCAGTGTAGATCCAGATCTGATCAGGATCAACACTGTTTCGCATTTAGTGTATGAATTTTAGCAATAAATTACATCAAGTAATTTGATTGGTTGATAGACAGAAATGGGTGTGGCTTAAATGAATATTCAGCAAGATAAGGGTATATATATATTGAGGGCCTCATGGAAGATTAGCTTGTTATTGCTAAATGTGTTACCCTCTGAAAATAAAGACGATTATTATTATTATTATTATATTCTTCTACACCATTTTAATTCTGCAGGCTAAAGCATTTGGCTGTACCCAGGGAAGATGGCCAAAGAAAAGTGCTGAATTCCTCCTACAGCTGATCAAGAATGCAGAAAGTAATGCAGAGTTAAAGGTAACTCACAGCTTTATTCACCATCTTTGCATTATTTGCTGGCTCCCAGCTTACACATTGACGATATTGGAAAAACAGGTAACCAGACCCCCCTGACCTTTCAAGGTCAGGGGGGTCTGGTTACCCGTTTTTTTCCGTTTTTCCAACACTGATAACCTTCAGACTAGGAACCAGTAGATAATGCAAATAAGGTGAATAAAAATTTGCACAAGGTGGGCTATTGTGATCTCCCTATGTCTTGTACATCGGTCATGCGCTGTTCATCGTCGACATTTATGTTGTTCACACTCTGCAGGCCACAGTTTGGCTTCACTATTCATGAAACTTTACCAGAATGTTTGCCTTGATGATATCTCTGTCAAGTTTGAATATGAGTCATGTTGGGTCAAAAACTAGGTAACTAGGTCAAATTTCTTCAAAACCTTGTCCACCCTCTAGAGGCCACAGATTTGCTTCAATCTGCATGAAACTTTATCAGAATATTTGTCATGGCAATGTCTTTTTCATGTATGGGTCTGTCTCTGGTCAAAAACTAGGTCGTGTAAAATTCTTTAAAACTTGTTCAACCTCTAGGGGCAACAGTTGTGCTTCAATCTTTATGAAACTTTTGCCAGAATGTTTGTCTTGATGAAATCTCATTCAAGTTCAAATATGGGTCATGTAGGGTCAAAAACTAGGTCAGTAAGTCAAATTTCTTTAAAACCATGTTCACCCTCTAGAGGCCACAAGTTTACCTTCATGAAACTTTACCATGTCCAGTTGTTCAAAGCATCGTTAGCTTGACGAGCTCGTTAGTTGTCATATTGTTAACTGTTCTAGCAAGTTTAATATTCAAAATTTGGGTATTTTTGCTGAAAAAATGTGAGCAGCTTTTCAAAGTTTTAACGATATGTTAACTAACGACATCGTTAGTTTTGAACAACTGACCCCAGGATGTTTGTCTTGATAGCTCGGTCAAGTTTAAATATGGCTCATGTAGGGTCAAAAACTGGGTCAGTAGGTCAAATTTGGTCAAGTCCTAGTTGTCCTTAAGTGCTATGATACTCAGGCGAGCCATGCAGGGCCATCATGGCCCTCTTGTTTTCCTATCATGGGACTTTAACTGAATTTGTTGACAGCTGAATTGTTGCCTGGACCTGGTTTATTCCATACCTCTTACTAGTAATCTACCATAATAACACACATTATGATTTGGAAAAAAAAATGCAGGGTGTGCAGAGATTTTGAGTGGTCGATCAGAAACTTTTACCAGCAGCACATATAATTGACCAGTGCTCAGATGTTGTTCATGGAAAGTAGCAAGAAATTATAACAAATTATTGTTTTTGTTTGATTTGAGGTTTTGACGTCCCCGTCAGCATTGTATAGGTCATTTTGGAGACGTCGCTTCCAATTTTGTGGGACTTTTACCTGACATTGAGATGAAATGACATCTCAAGCCCGGTTAGAGCGGTCCGACTCGCACCTCTTTGCCTGGGTAGGCTTTGATCCTAAAGTTGTTTACCAGTACTCATCTGCCCCCGCCCATCAGGGTTTGAAGAAATAGATGGGCTGCATGATGCTTCCATGCAGAGCTGAAACTGACCCGCACACAAGTACTGGTAAACCGCTTAGAGAATCCAAGTGGTGCGAGTCGGACCGTCCATGCTTATAAACCCTATTGGTTTCATTTGGCGACAGGGCTTGAGATGTCATTTCATCCCAATGTCGGGTAAAAATCCCACAAAATTTGAAGCAATGTCTCCAAAATGACCTTTACAGTATTGACGGGAATGTTAAACATCAAATCAAACAAACAGTTTACCAGTACTCATATGCGGTCAGCGCTGTATGGAAACATGCAGCCCATCTATTTCTTTAAGCCCCGATGGGCATGGTCCGAACAGATTGTTATTAAATATGATTGTCAGATGTTGTGACATGGTCTTGGTTCTATGTGTTTCATAGGGACTAGGATCAGGCTGTTTGAACACATCATGGTCCATGTTGCCCCTAATACAAAATGGTTTTCGAGCCTGTCTGATCATGTGAGACACCAAGTTCTGCAACTTGAAATTCAGGTCGTTTTTCTCCTGGTACTCTTATTGTAGCCAGATCAGCAGGCATAACAGCTATACATTTTTGATTTTGTTTTAAATGAAGCTCTGCCCAATACATAGGGCAAAACATAGAGGCGCCTTTTTTGGGGCGATTATTTCGAGTACACTCAAGAAACATTTTCAAGATTTCTGAGGAAAATTATCCTGAAAATATTAACCCTTTTTGTACCAAATGGAATGTTCCTCCTTATATATGGCAGGAATCCATTTCAAAATTTAGGGGTGTCAGGCTGTGTTTTCTTGAAATTTTATTTGGAAAATGGCTGAACTTTTTGCAAACAGTGTAGGCCCTGATCAGACGCCGCGTTATGCGGCGTCTGATCTTGGCCTGCACTGTTTGCCAGGGTACCCGTTTTGGGGTTTTTGGTACTTAATTGGTTAATACCTGCAGTTAAGGGACTTGAGAACAAGTTCGAAACAGCCATATTAACCAAACCGTTGGGGTTCAAACCATCAAAGTTTCACTGTATTTGACTCTGCCTACCTGTACACCCACCCCTTACTCCAGTCGACGCGACTAGTGGCTATGAGCGCTGACTTGTAATCATTAGGTCACTCACCATTGGGGTTAGAGCCTCGAACCGGTCACATGTGAGACACCAAGTTCTGCAACGGAAGGTCAGGTGGTTTCTCTCTGGGTACTCTAGTTTTTGCCCACCTGATTAATGAGCAGCTCATAATAAGTGAAATAATCTTGAAAGGGCCATAAAACAAAAACAAACACTCACCCTTCTGAAAATGAGTAAAGTTTTTAATTTTCTCCTTCAGAGCAAATTATTTCCAGGAGTAGGCCACGCTGATCAGTTCAGCATTGCTTCCTTTAACCCATTGCATGCGGGAAACGCCTAAAAGGGTACCTTGGCAAACAGTCCAGACCCAGATCACGCCGCAGAACACGGTGTCTAATCAGGGCCTGCACTATTTGCAAACAGAATTTTCCGTCAAAAAAAGAATAAAAATGATAAATAGGCCTACCACCCATTTTATGTCAAATGGACTTGTCAAACATATAGCAATGGAAGAGTCTACTAGTATACAATGGGTTAAAGACATTCCTGTGCCCATATTAATGTTACAGGGACTAGACACAGACCATTTAGTCATTGAACACATCATGGTAAATGCTGCCCCTAAGATGAGAAGAAGAACCTACAGAGCTCACGGCAGAATTAATCGTAAGTACTGCTGGTGTCAATTGCACGAATTGAAATTATTCAGACTCGTAGAAACTCGGGAGGTGGGTATTTGGTGATAACAATGATAATTTTGGTAAATTATATGAGCCCCGCCAAGCGAATTTGTGTCTTCGAGCATTCCGTCATGACAAATTTTAACTGCGCATGCCCAGCCATTCAGAGGGATATGGCTTTCTGTCTGAAGGTTCCTCTTGATTCACTGCTTGTATGAGCGAGCAGCGAAGGTTCTGGCAAGACTGCGCGGATGCGCAGGCTCGCCTGAACCTTCGCTGCTCGCATAGGTGATAAGTACCAAAATCGCTTGACGGGGCCCATATATAACAAGAGGCCCATGGGCCACTATGCTCACCAGAGCTCAGGTGGGCACTGCCAAATTGCAGCCATGTATTTTAACATGATATCATTTTAATCTGCCAAATGAACCCCCATATCCAAATGAGCATCAATGTGGACTCAGTATATGAAACATTAGGCCTTTTATGAAGTAGAGGGGGTGGGGCATGGACCCAATCGAGCCCTGGTTGGTATCACTAAATGTGTCTTATCACAAAGAACAAGAATATATATGGTTTAGCAGTGGGGATCTGCATGGCTGGAGATATAAGTGGAGGGGTTGGAGCATGCCCTGTCGTTCCCACGAAAGCCCAAGATTGTTGTCCCTAAATGTGTCTCATCATAAGGACCAAGTAAATATATGGTTTAGGGGTGGGAATCTGAACGGTTTCCAAGATATCCTTTCATGAAGTGGAAAGGAGAGGACTGGCCCCTGTGGACACCCCTACAGTAGGTGTGCTAATGATAAGGAACAAGAACATATATGAATATGGGGTGGGGATTTGAATGGTTTCTGAAATATATGGCCTTTTATGAAGTGGAAGGGCGGGGCACATTGCCTCAGCACAAAGAGACCCCCAAGTTGGTGTGACTGAATGAGTCTTATCATAAGGAACAAGAATATATATGGTTTAGGGGTGGGGATCTGAACTATTTCTGAGATATGTGGCTTTTAATGAAGTCAAGCGGTGGAGCAAGGCCCGGGCATGCCCCGGGGACTCACAAGCTGGTGTCAATGAATGTGCCTTATCATAAGGAAGATGAATATATATGGTTTAGGGGTGGGGCTCTGAACAGTTTCTGAGATATAAGGCCTTTTGTGAAGTGCAGGGGTGGGGCAAGGCCCAGGGAGACCCCCAGGTTGGTGTCAATGAAAGTGTCTTATCATAAGGTGTGTGTGTGTGAATTTGGGTTTAACGTTGCTTTCAACAATTTTTCAGTCATATGACGACGGTGTCTGGTTGCGACAGGGAGCTCAATGCTCGCGTTTATAGTGCTGCCTCAATGAAGTATCATGTCCCAGACACATTACATGATACCACACCCAGTCACATTATCCTGACACTGGATCGACCAGTCCTAGCTCTACCCCGTAAATCTGAGTGCCAAGCGAGGAGCAGCTAGTACCGTTTTTAACGACTGGTATGTCGCGGCCCGGGATCGAACCCGAGACCTCCCGTTCCCCGGAGCTGACACTCTACCAACTGAGCTATCGGGGCCGGTCTTATCATAAAGTACAAGAATATATATGGTTTAGGGGTGGGGATCTGTAAGGTTTCCGAGATATTGTGATATTATGAAATGGAGGGGGTGGGGCATGGCCCCAGCACATCCCTGGGGACCCCCAGGTTGGTGTCACTGAATGTGTCTCATCATAATGAACAAGAACATATATGGTTTAGGGGTGGGGATCTGAACAGTTTCTGAGATATATGGCCTTTTGTGAAGTGAAGGGGTGGGGCATGGCTCCGGCGCCCCCCGGAAGATCCCCAATTTGGGGTCAATGAATGCGTATCATAAGGTGTGTGTGTGTGAATTTGGGTTTAACGTTGCTTTCAACAATTTTTCAGTCATATCACGACGGTGTCTGGTTGCGACAGGGAGCTCAATGCTCGCGTTTATAGTGCTGCCTCAATGAAGTATCATGTCCCAGACACATTACATGATACCACACCCAGTCACATTATCCTGACACTGGATCGACCAGTCCTAGCTCTACCCCGTAAATCTGAGTGCCAAGCGAGGAGCAGCTAGTACCGTTTTTAACGACTGGTATGTCGCGGCCCGGGATCGAACCCGAGACCTCCCGTTCCCCGGAGCTGACACTCTACCAACTGAGCTATCGGGGCCGGTCTTATCATAAAGTACAAGAATATATATGGTTTAGGGGTGGGGATCTGTAAGGTTTCCGAGATATTGTGATATTATGAAATGGAGGGGGTGGGGCATGGCCCCAGCACATCCCTGGGGACCCCCAGGTTGGTGTCACTGAATGTGTCTCATCATAATGAACAAGAACATATATGGTTTAGGGGTGGGGATCTGAACAGTTTCTGAGATATATGGCCTTTTGTGAAGTGAAGGGGTGGGGCATGGCTCCGGCGCCCCCCGGAAGATCCCCAATTTGGGGTCAATGAATGCGTCTTATCATAAGGAGCAAGAATATATATGGTTTAGGGGTGGGGATCTGTAAGGTTTCCGAGATATTGGGCCTTTTATGAAATGGAGAGGCGGGACATGGCCCCGGCGCATCCCAGGGGACCCCCAGTTTGATGTCACTGAATGCGTCTTATCATAAGGAACAAGAGTATATAGGGTTCAGGGGTGGGGATCTGAATGGTTTCCGAGATATTGGGCCTTTTATGAAGTGGAGGGGGTGGGGCATGGCCTCGGCACATCCCGGAGGACCTCCAGGTTGGTGTCACTGAATGCGTCTTATCAATAGGAACAAGAATATATATGGTTTAGGGGTGGGGATCTGTAAGGTTTCTGAGATATAAGTCATTTTATGAAGTACTGGGGGCGGGGTATGGCCCCGGCACAACCTGCTGGACCCCCAGGTTGACATAAAAGCATATGGCTGAGAGAAGTTTACTAAAGGAACATTTCTATGAAAGTTTTGTCAAAATATCTGCAAAGGCTTTGTAGTTAATGCCATTTTTCAATTTTCCCCATTATAAGTCTATGGAAAATCTAAGTTGCCATAGCAACCAAACTGATGAGCCGAATTTCATAAAAAACACAAAACCTGTAAAGGCAAATATGGTGAATATTTCCATAAACTCTCAGCCTCATAGAGCATACGGTTTCTGAGGAGATGATTTTTTAAGTATTTTTTTTTCTCTTTTTTCATTTTGGTTTCCATGGCAACCAATACAAATGAGCAGTAGGCCTAAAATCATATGGCAGATAGTAGATTGCCTAAGGAATATTTCTATGAAAGTTTTGTCAAAATATCTGCATTGGCTTGGCAGTAAATGCCATTTTTCAATTTTCCCCATTATAAGTCTATGGAAACTCTTAAGTTGCCATAGCAACCAAACCAATGAGCCGAATTTCATAAAAAACACAAACTTTCAATCCCCCAACCCAAGGTTGCTATAGATGAAATTTGGGCCCAATGGGCCTAAGGGCTTCAGAGGAGATGTCGTTTAAAAGTGTTGACGTCGAACGACGACGCAGACGACGCCGACGGACAACTGCCTATTCTATAAGCTCCCCCGGAGCCGTCGGCTCTTGTGAGCTAAAAACCTTTGATGTGGGTATTCTGACCCACCATAATAATACCCACAATATAGATTTGTATTGAAAAATAAGGAAAATTATCCATCAATTACCACCAAACACCCACCTGATGGACCGTTCTTTAATCCTACCTTGCCTGCAGATGAGGAGGAACAAGGTTAATCCAGGGATAATTTTCATGATTTCAATGAAGCAGACAATGCTACTGGACTTGTAAACCAGGGGTCGCAGGATCGATCCTGGGCTTCTCCAGACTTCCGGATGAGTCTCTAAACCGAGGTCTCATCTCCGTATGACCCTAGCTGTTGGTGAGATGTAAAACTCAAACACTCACTCTATCACTCAATGAGGCAGTGTTAGCAAGTACCCACAACCAATGTTTTTGTGGTTTGTTTGTATTTGGAGTTTAATGGCCCAGTCAACACTATTTTAGATCATTTTTGAGTCGGTCAGTTTACCTATCCACACTTTTCCTGGGCAGGCTTATACGTAAGCAGTTAACCAGTATAGTGCACATTCTTTCTCCAGAAACTGACAACTACCCTTCTTGAATCCGCAGAAGGGACAGAATGACCGTAGAAAATATTTCGTGATGAAAGAAGTGTTGCCGACCCTGGCAGTTATAGAACCTGCGTCCTCCTGATCACCAGACACAGTCAGACGCGCATCCGACTGAGCTTCCGAAGCCGGCTGTATTTTTGTGGAGAAATAAGTAACTATACTCCAGGCTGCATGGTGTTTTCAAGACAACAAGAGTATACCGCTTAGAAGGATTAAGCATGCCCAGGCAAAGTGATGTGAGTCCGACTTTGCAATGCATATAAGCTTTTTGATTTTATTAGGTGGCAGGATTACATCTTCGTGTCGGGTAAAAGTCCCACAAAATTGGAAGCAACTTCTCCAAAATGACCTAAATGGTGTTGACGGGGAATTTAAACCTCTATTCAAACAAACAACTCTCATTACTCCTGCATATCTGGGATCTTTTAAGGGGAATGAGAAGACCTTCAGGGGGAGGCAACTCCTGCAAAAGTATGTTTGACTCCCATGTCAATAGGGGTCAACTCTTAAAGGAAAGAATTTGCTCCTTATTCTTTCCTCTAAGAGTAGACCCCTTTTTCAGTGGGACAGGGCTTATAGAAAAGCAAACAGGAAGTTCCAAAAGTTGTCTCCCTTTGAAAAATCACGGAAAAATATGCCAAGTATTCCCATTCCGCTTAATTGTATGCAGATTTTGAGTAACCACTTGACCCAGTCAGATTTGGTAAATGATGGCGATGACCCAACAACAGCAAATACAATTAATCAGCCATGCGCTGCTGCTCTTTGTCAAGGTCACTATCTGAAATTTAAACAAAGTACACCACAAATACACCACGGCTTTAACACTGTTCTTTCGGGTAAGATCATTTAAAGTTCGTGTTATATCCAAATAAAAATGCATAGATTATACAGAGAAAAAAGACAGATGGGAATTTTTGTTTACAATCTTAGATTTTGGATATAACACGAGATGGATGGCTGAAATATAGATTTAATCTATATTTCAGCTATCCATCTCGTGTTAAATCAAAAATCATGTTTTAATGGAACAGCGCTATAGATTGTGGTATACATATAAATTTCCAAACCTTTTCTGGTCTGTTTCATAAATGAACTTATAGAATGGCAAACACTCTACACTGGTGTAGTATGCTTTAGATGCTAGGAAATATAAAGCTAATACACCTCGACCTCATTATAACACGGAACTCCGGGTCCAAGTGCCAAGGTTCATATGTGTCTCTTGTATCATAGCTCCAAATAAGGATGCGTAACATAGATAATTAAGGGGAATGGGTACAACTTCAGGGGAGGTAACTCTTGCAAAAGTTTTTGTCTCTCATGTCAATAGGATACCGGCCCCCGCCCATAGGGGCTTGAAGAAATATATGGGCTGCATGATGCTTCCACGCAGAGCTGAATCCGGCCCGCACGCTAGTACTGGTAAACCCCTTGGAGGGTCTAAGCCTGTCCAGGAACCTCGGTGTCAGGCGGACCGTCCATGCTTATAAACCCTACTGGTTTCATTGGGTGACAGGGCTTGAGATGTCATTTCATCTCAATGTCGGGTAAAAGTCCCACAAAATTGGAAGCAACGTCTCCAAAATGACCTTTACAGTGTTGACGGGGACGTTAAACCTTAAATTAAACAAATAAAATCATGTCAATAGGACTCAACTCTTAAAGAAAGAATTCGCTCTTTAGAGTTGACCCCTTTTCAGTGGGACAGGGCTTATAGAAAAGCAAACAGGAAGTCCTGAAAATTTGTCTCCCTCTGAAAAAATGGTGGAAAAATTTGCCAGTGTTGCCATTCCCCTTAAGGGATAAAATTACCTTATACCTTATTAGGAACATACATTGTGGGTACTTGTTAGGAAGCGATTTTTAACAAGTAACCGCAATGTATATGTTTTTATTGAGAAATAAGAAAAAATATTCTGACATTATCCTCATTACACCTCCTTATCTGAGCTTTGCACGGTGTACAACCAAAGCTCTTACTGCACATGCACAGGCTGCAATGGCCTTCTAACCATTTTCATGCAGTATGGTTTATTGT
The DNA here is from genome assembly GCA_963580285.1 of Lucinisca nassula. NCBI lineage: Eukaryota > Metazoa > Mollusca > Bivalvia > Lucinida > Lucinidae > Lucinisca > Lucinisca nassula. The sequence goes on from OY757018.1 coordinate 45,621,272, forward strand.
CATGTACAGTCAGTCAAACTTAATGTCTCAAACACCTTTAGAACCATGAAAATTTGTTTGAGACAGGGGTCACTGAGTCACTGAGACTTAATCGTAGCGCTGTGTCCAGAGGCATAATAGGGAAATAGATTTTAGATTTTTTGTTTAAAATACATTAGAACTTCGATGGCTCGAACACCGATGGCTCGTTTACCATGGATGGGTCGAACATTCTTGAGCCCCTAGAGAAATCCTCTACATAAGAAATAGTGGGTGATAATTAAGGAGTTTAGTCTTTTATCTTGCAAATGTATGCTGTGTGTACTCATTAGAATCGCCTCGATGAGGCGATTCTAATGAGTACACAGAGCATACATTTTCATAATAGAACATCGAAAATATGTTCCAAAGTATCTTGTCCCGGCAGTAACCCTCAGTGGCTCGAACTACAGCTGTGTCGAATAAATTTTCATGGTCCCAAAGGGGTTCGAGCCATCGAAGTTCGACTAGATGTTTGCCGTGTGTGTTCCTTAGAAGTTAGAATCTTGACATTGAGGTGATTCTAATTAGATTTTACATTTTCAGTGAAACATCGATGGTGAATGATCCATAGAAGTTTCACTGTAAATTCATTGCAATCCTTTTTCATTCTAGCATACATGAGCAGCCCCTGTCACATAGAACTGATTTTAGCCGAGCGAGAAGAAGCTGTTCCCAGACCAGGTGGTGTTGAGGATGAGCCAGCAAAGAAAAAGGTTTCCCAGAAAAAATTAAAGAAACAGAAAATGATGATGAGAGACTAGTTATGCTTATTAAATGTGCTGCACTGGAAATAAATGGGGAAAAAACAACAAAAAACATAGTGTTTCATTTCTGCAACCTTGTTTTGAACTGCAGTAAAATTCCGCTATTAAGACCATCATGTATCATTTAAGAGCTGATGAATGTTGGTCAAACTTGGTACAATATCTCAATACAACAAACCAAAAATTTGATCAGATTTTAGTGATCTTTACCTGTTTTAAGGGTCACAGGCTCCCGAAAACTGTCATTTTTTTTGCCAAAAATCTTGGACTTTGGTGCCTATACCTAGTTGGCTCACTTGAGTGAAGTTCCAGGTAAGCTTATAACATGGCTGTTTGTCATTTATCTGTCCGTCGTTAGCTTTTCACATTCTCAATATCTCCTCTCAAGCTGCATAGCTTCCACGCAGAGCCGAAACTGACCATGCATGAGTACTGGTAAACTGCTAAGGACTAAGCCTGCCCAGGCAAAGTGGTGCGAGTCAGACCATTCATTGCATATACCCCTTTTGGTTTCAATGGGCGCAGGGTTTGGGGTGTAATTTCATCTCTTATGTTGGGTAAAAGTCAAAATTGGAAGAATGTCTCCAAAATGACCTAAATAGTGTTGACAGGGACATTGAACCTCAACTCTAACAAACAAACATCTCCCAAACTGGAAGTCAGATTACCAGTAAGCTGAAATCTGGTGGGAGGCATCCTGGCCCCGAGGTTATAAAACTTTTTCATACTCAACTCAGCTGAGCTGAGATTTGTCCTGCTCATAAATATTTAAATGCCAACAATTGTTGGCATTTAAATATTTATGGCAGAATAAATATCAGCTTTTATCCATCTAAGTAGAAAAAATACATATTTTATCTGTATTTTAATATTTATAAGCATCTAAAAATTCATGCTGAAGTGAGTTGAGCATGAACAAAGTTTTATAACCTCGGGGCCTGGCGACAGAGATTCAGATTTGCTAAAATGGTTTCGTTCGTCCATCTTGAAATTCTTCAAACAACATCTCCTGAACCAAAGGTCGACTTGAATTGAAACTTGATGGGAGGCATCGTGATGACATGGAGATTCAGATTTGCTAAAATTATTAACTTTTCGATATCCAGGATGGCCGAAATTCTTCAAACGACATCATCTCCCGAACCAAAGGTCGAGTTGAGCTGAAACTTGATGGGAGGCATCGGGATGGCGTGGTGATTGATTTGCTAAAATCTTTCAATTGCGATATCCAGCCCACTTGAAATTCTTTGAATGACATCTCCCGAACCAGAGATTTGATAATTGGATGGGGGGCATCTGGCAACATGTAGGTTCCGATTTGCAAAAATCCTTCTGTTCCGATATGTAAGGTGGCCTCCATGGTAGCCAACTTGAAATTCTTCAAACAACATGTCCGGAACTAAAGGTTGGATTGAGCTGAAACTTGATGGGAGGCATCAGGACGACAGGTAAATACAGATTTGTGAGTTCTGTTCCGATATCCCAAGATGGCTGCCATAGAAGTCATCTTGAAATTCTTCAAACAACATCTCTTGAACCAGAGGTTAGATCAAGTTGAAACTTGATGGGAGGCATCAGGGCGACCTGGAGATTCAGATTTGCTAGAATTGTTCTCTTCTGATACACAAGATGGCCACCATGGCAGCCATCTTGAAATTCTTCGAACTACATCTCCTGAACCAAGACGTTGGATGGAGCTGAAAGTTGAATGGAGGCATCCGGACGACTTGGAGATTCTGAGTTGCTGAAATTAATTTTGTTCCGTTGTCTAAGATGGCTTCCATGTTGCCCATTGTCGGGTAAAATTCAACACTATTTAGGTAATTTTGGAGATGTTGATTCCAATTTTGTGGGACTTCTTCTCAACATTGAGATGAAATGACATCTCGAGCCCTGCCGCCCAATGAAACCAAAAGGCTTATATTCACTGGACGTTCTGACTCGCCACTCTGCCTGTGACCATGACCTTATTTTCAATAAGTATATCTCGTGAACTATTGGGAGGATTTTAATCAACTGTGCATGGATATTGGTCCAGATAAAGAATTGATTAGGTTTTTGTGACCTTATTTTCTAGGTCACAGCTTGTTTTGAAAGGTGTATGTGGTGTGGGGACACCTGTTTTCTCAAACAAGTCACAAGTTTAGTTAATTTAAAGGCGGGCTGAAACTGGAATACCCAGGGATGAACTTCCGTTGTAGAACTTGGCATCTCACTTGACCCATGCGACCAAATTTGGTCCAGATCATGTAATTTGTATAACATCTCTACAGGCATTGCAGGGCAGGAATATGGAACCCATTTTTAGCTCACCTGTCACGTAGTGACAAGGTGAGCTTTTGTGATCACATTTCGTCCGTCGCCCATGCTTCAACAATTTGTTGTCTGCACGATAGCATCTTCATTTATGATTTGATTTTAACCAGACTTGCACACAACTTGTACCACCATTAGATCTAGGTTCCTTTCTTGAACCAGCCATATCCCATCATGTGTTACTGAGTTACGGCCCCTGAAAGGGCAAAAATTGCCTATTTTGGTCTTGTCCGCACGATACCATCTTCATTTATGATTTGATTTTAACCAGACTTGCACACAACTAGTACCACAATGAGATCTAGGTTCCTTTCTTGAACCAGCCATATCCCATCATGTGTTACTGAGTTATGGCCCCTGAAAGGGCAAAAATTGCCTATTTTGGTCTTGTCCACAAGATAGCATCTTCATTTATGATATGATTTTAACCAGACTTGCACACAACTTGTACCACCATGAGATCTAGGTTCCTTTCTTGAACCAGCCATATCCCATCATGTGTTACTGAGTTACGGCCCCTGAAAGGGCAAAAATTGCCTATTTTGGTCTTGTCCGCATGATAGCATCTTCATTTATGATTTGATTTTAAACAGACTTGCACACAACTTGTACCACCATGATATCTAGGTTCCTTTCTTGAACCAGCCCTATGCCATCATGTGTTACTGAGTTACGGCCCCTGAAAGGGCAAAAATTGCCTAGTTTGGTCTTGTCCGCAAGATAGCATCTTCATTTATGATTTGATTTTAACCAGACTTGCACACAACTTGTACCACCATGAGATCTGGGTTCCTTTCTTGAACCAGCCATATCCCATCATGTGTTACTGAGTTACGGCCCCTGAAAGGGCAAAAATTGCCTATTTTGGTCTTGTCCACATGATAGCATCTTCATTTATGATTTGATTTAAACCAGACTTGCACACAACTTGTACCACCATGAGATCTGGGTTCCTTTCTTGAACCAGCCATATCCCATCATGTGTTACAGAGTTACTGCCCCTGAAAGGGCAAAAATTGCCTTTTTAGCTCACCTGTCACGTTGTGACAAAGTGATCTTTTGCGATCACTTTTTGTCCGTCGTCCGTCGTGCATGCGTGCGTCCGTAAACAATTTCAAATAAGTATATCTCTAATACGCCATGGTCAATCTTGATCAAATTTCATGGGAAGCATCATCAGGTAGGGGGAAAGGCTGCATAAGGTTTTTGGGCTGATCAGATTGGAATTCTGGTTGCCATGGCAACATATAGCTCCCATAGACTATCAATGGGAAAAAATTAAAACATCTTCTTCTCTGAAACCACAGGGCCCCAGAGCTTAGATATTAAGCATGTATTAATGGCCAGTGGTCACCTACATAATTCCTGCCAATCATGCCCCTGGGGTCCAAATTGGCCACACCCTGGGGCCCCTTCGCTCCCATAGACTCATAATGGAACAAAAAGCTTCTTCTCTGAAACCACAGGGCCCAGAGCTTAGATATTTAGCATGTAGCAACAGCAAGTGGTCACCTATATAATTTCTGCCAATCATGCCCCTGGGGTCAAAACGGGCCACGCCCCGGGGCCCTTTAGCTCCTATAGACTCATAATGGAAAAAAGATTAAAAAATCTTCTTCTCTGAAACCACAGGGCCCATAGCTTAGATATTTAGCATGTAGCAATGGCAAGTGGTCACCTACATAAATCCTGCCAATCATGCCCGTGGGGTCCAAATGGGCCACGCCCCGGGGCCCCTTAGCTCCCATAGACTCATAATGGAAAAAAGATTAAAAAATCTTCTTCTCTGAAACCACAGGGCCCAGAGTTTAGATATTTAGCATGTAGCAACGGCAAGTGGTCACCTACATAATTCATGCCAATCATGCCCCTGGGGTCCAAATGGGCCATGCCCCGGGGCCCCTTAGCTCCCATAGACTCGTAATGGAAAAAATCTTCTTCTCTGAAACACAGGGCCCAGATTTTAGATATTTAGCATGTAGCAACGGCAATTGGTCACCTACATAATTCCTGCCAATCATGCCCCTGGGTTCCAAATGGGCCACGTGCCGGGGCCCCTTTGCTCCCAAAGACTCATAATGGAAAAAAACTTAAAAAATCTTCTTCTCTGAAACCACAGGGCCCAGAGCTTAGATATTTAGTACGTAGCAACGGCAAGTGGTCACCTATATAATTCCTGCCAATCATGCCCCTGGGGTCCAAAAGGGCCATGCCCCGGGGCCCTTTAGCTCCTTTAGACTCATAATGGAAAAAAAAGCTTCAAAAATCTTCTTCTCTGAAACCACAGGGCCCAGAGCTTAGATATTTAGCATGTAGCAATGGCAAGTGGTCACCTACATAAATCCTGCCAATCATGCCCGTGGGGTCCAAATGGGCCACACCCCGGGGCCCCTCAGCTCCCATAGACTCAGAATGGAAAAAAGATTCATAAATCTTCTTCTCTGAAACCACAGGGCCCAGAGCTTAGATAATTAGCATGTAGCAACGGCAAGTGGTCACCTACATAATTCCTGCCAATCATGCACCTGGGGTCAAAACAGGTGAGCGATATAGGGCCATTGGGCCCTCTTGTTTTTGTCTTGTCTGCATGATAGCTGTTTTTTTTATGATTTGATTTTAACTAAACTTGCACACATTTTGTACCATCACAAAATATCTCAGTCAAGTTCGAATATGGGTCATGTTGGGTCAAAAAGTAGGTCTGTAGGTCAAATCAGACAAAAAACATGTGAAGACACTAGAGGCCAAAGTTTTAGTCCGATCATCATCAAACTAGCCCAGAATGACCATCTTGACAATATCTTAGTCAAGTTCGAATATGGGTGTCGTCGGTTTAAAAAGTAGGTCAAATCATAGAAAAACCTTCAGAACACACTAGAGGCCACAATTTATGTCCAATCATCATCAAACTTGCTCAGAATGATCATCTTGATAATATCTTGGTCAAGTTCGAATAGGGGTCATGTCGGTCCAAAAAGTAGGTCAGTAGGTCAAATCATAGAAAAACCTTGTGAACACACTAGAGGCCATAGTTCTGGTCCAATCATCTTCAAACTTGCTCGGAATTATAGTCTTGACAATATCTGAGTCAAGTTTGAGTATGGGTCATGTCGGTTCAAAAAGGAGGTCAGTAGTTCAAATCAAAGAAAAACCTTGTGAACACACTAGAGGCCTTAGTTCTGGTCTGATCATCATCAAACTTGCTTAGAATGATCATCTTGATAATATCTTGGTCACATTCGAATATTGGTCATGGCAGGTCAAAAAGTACCGGTAGGTCAAATCGGAGAAAAACCTTGTGAACACACTTGGTCCAATCATCATCAAACTTGCTCGGTATGATAGTCTTGACAATATCTCGGTCAAGTTCGAATATGGGTCATTTCAGGTCAAAAAAGTAGGTCAAATCATATAAAAAGCTTGTGAACACACTAGACGCCACAGAGTAAGTCCGATCATCATCAAACATGCCCAGAATGATCATCTTGACAATATCTGAGTCAATTTCGAATATGGGTCATGTCAGTCCAAAAAGTAGGTCAGTAGATAAAATCATAGAAAAACCCTCTGAACACACTAAGAGGCCATAGTTTTGGTCTGATCATCATCAAACTTGCTAAAAATGATCATTTGACAATATCTCAGTTAATTTCGAATATGGGTCATATCTGGCCAGTAAGGAGGTCAGTAGGTCAGATTGTTGAAAAACCTTGTGGACACACTAGAGACCCAAGTTTTGGTCTAATCATCATCAAACTTGCTCAGAATGGTCATCTTGACAATATCTGGGTCAAGTTTGAATATGGGTCATGTTGGGTCAAAAAATGTAGGTCAGAAGGTCAAATCATAGAAAAACTTTTTGAACACTCTAAGAGGCCACAGTTTTAGTCAAATCATCATAAAACCTGCTCAGAATGATCATCTGGACAATAAGCCCCCGCCCATAGGGGCTTGAAGAAATATATGGGCTGCATGATGCTTCCACGCAGAGCTGAATCCGGTCGCACACTAGTACTGGTAAACCGCTTAGAGGATCTAAGCCTGTCCAGGAACCGCGGTGCGAGGCGGACCGTCCATGCTAATAAACCCTATTGGTTTCAATGGGCGACAGGGCTTGAGATGTCATTTCATCTCAATGTCGGGTAAAAGTCCCACGAAATTGGAAGCAATGTCTCCAAAATGACCTTTACAGTGTTGACGGGGACGTTAAACCTCAAATCAAACAAAATCATCTGGACAATATCTGTTAAGTTCGAATATGGGTCATGTCAAATCAAAAAGTAGATCAGGTTATTTTGTCATAACTTTTGAACTGTTTGAGATAGAGCCTTCACATTTGGCATGTAGGTTGCTTGTGACAAGGGCTTCCCACTCATATAAAGATTTGACCTGTGATTTTGACCTGTGACCTACTTTATCATAACTTTTGAACCATATGAGATAGAGCCTTCATATTTTGCATGTATGTTCCTTGTGACAAAGTTTTCCCAACCATTCAAAACTTTTGAGCCATGACCTTGACCTTTGACCTACTTTATCATAACTTCTGGAGCATTTAAGATACAGCCTTCATAATTGTCATATAGGTTCCTTCATAGGAGTGAGTGTTTGAGTTGAAGTCTCACCAACAGCTAAGGTCATACAGTGATGGGACCTCTGTTTAAAGACCAATCTGAAAGTGGAGAAGCCTGGGATCGATCCTGCTACCCCTGGTTTACAAGGCAAGTAGCATGACCACTTCACCATGAAGGCTTCTAAACTTCATTGGAATGTTGTGTAGATGACCCTCTAGGAAAATAGCATAATGATTAACAAATGGTTACAAGAGCTAAAAATAGAAAAACATTGTAAATTTGCTTCAAATGCGAACTCCTTCTAAACCTTTGGGCCAATTGGATTTAAAACTTCACAGGAATGTTGCCTAGGTGACTCCCTACCAAAATAGTTAAAACTCATTGCACTCCAATGAACAAGATGGCTGCCAGAGCTAAAAAAAAATCTTCAAACGACTCCTTCTGTACTCTTGGGCCAATTTCATTCAAACTTCGAAGTAATGTTGCTTTGATGACCCTCTACCAAAAAGGCTAAAACAATCTCGCTCTGATGAAAAAAATGGCAATCGGAGTTAAAAATAGAAAAATATTGTAAATCTGATTCAAAGGTGAACCCCTCCTAAACCCTAAGGTCAATTTGATTCAAACTTCACAGGAATGTTGCCTCGGTTACTCCCTACCAAATAAGCTAAAATCACTCTGCTGATGAACATGATGGCCACCATAGCTAAAAATAGAATGTACTCGAGAGTGACACACAGGTGAGCAAACCAGGGCCCTGTGGGCCCTCTTGTATAAGGAAAACCCAGCGGTGTCTGATTGGACCCTCTATTAATAGCAGAAAATTCAACAATTTTAAAAACAGCTGGCTTACACCCCTAAATTTTAATATGGACTCCTGCCGTGTTTTGTATGTTTGATTTGAGGTTTAACGTCCCCTTCAACACTGTAAAGGTCATTTTGGAGACGTTGCTTCCAATTTTATGGGACTTTTACCCAACATTGAGATGAAATGACATCTCAAGCCCTGTCGCCCAATGAAACCAATAGGGTTTATTAGCATGGACGGTCCGCCTCGCACCGTGGTTCCTGGACAGGCTTAGATCCTCTAAGCGGTTTACCAGTACTAGTGTGCGGGCCGGATTCAGCTCTGGTGGAAGTATCATGCAGCCCATGGGCCATATATTTCTTCAAGCCCCTATGGGCGGGAGCATCCTGCCGTGTATAAGGAGGGGATTCCATTCAATACAGAATGGGTTAACCAAGTGTCATTAACCATGAAATATGGGATTTGGGGTGGACATGAAGGCAATGCCTAAAATTTTAGGGGCTGCAACTCAACATTTTTTTGCCCATCATTTGAATATGGTGGAAAGGGCATATAGCATTACCTCTGTCCGTGTTCCAAGATGGTGTATTTTGCATTAAAGCTTACAGGCGGGGACATCTGTGTGCTTTGAACACATTTCTAGTCCCTAAATTGTTTGACTCTTTTCTTAAAGATTTATTTGTATTGGTGTTTAACCCTTTGCCACTCAGATACGTGTTTTTACGTGTCTGCACCCCCCCCCCCCCATTTTAAGCCCCAGAAGCACCTAAAATCTGCATTTCTACCCCTGGATAGTTATGTTTGCTTTAGGATTTGTTGGACAAAAAGGTGACCTGTTTTTTCGCGCGCCTCCCCACTAAAAATATTCTGGGGGGGGATTGAAAGGGGGGGGGGTGTGGCATCGCCCCCTCACATCCCGAAAAAATTTGGGTGTATGGCCCAACCGGCTGCTAAAATTTGTGTCTGGGGTCAAAAATGCCTGAAAATTGATGCTGATAAAACATGCTGCAAACAGTGAAAATGGCCAGTGTCAAACACCTTAATTGTTGCCTTGACAGCTGTGTGAAGATTAAAATGTGGTCAAAAATTCATGTGAAAACACTTTTTGCCAACTTTGAGATGCCCCCTCTTTACCATGACAACAATGATCAAGCCATGAAAGGTTGCATTTTAAAGGTTACTGCCCAATGAACATTCTTACCAAGTTTGGTGTAAAACAGACCATCCATTATGAAACAATGGCTAGTTGAAGTTGCTGTCCGGTGCAACACTGAAAATCAGCGAAATTCACAAAATCCCTGAGTGGTAAAGGGTTAATAACATCAACCCTTGTAGGTCATTTTGTATCTTCTCCAAGAGAAAGGGAGAAAAAAGATTACTTGTAGAGATGACGGGATGAAAATGAAAAGAAAGAACATTACCCTTAATCCTTACCTGCTGCAAGGACAATAGGCCTTGTCTAAATGTAAACCAATATCAGTTGGCCACCTATGTGACAAAAGATACTTGACACCTTTTCCTCACCCAACCACCCCACTTCCAAAGAATTCCAAGATCACAGTCTTTTAAAGAGTTACTTTTTCTTAAGGGGACTGGATACAACTGCAGGGGAGGCAACTCTTGCGCCAATAGGGGTCAACTATTAACCCTTGTCCTGCTGAATATTCAAATATGCCACACCCACTACTGATTATCAACCAATCAGATTACTTTATGCAAATTATTGCAACAAATTCACAATCTGAACAACAAACAATGTAGATCCTGATCAGATGGCTTCTTCAGAAGCCATCTGATCTGGATCTACATTGTTTGAAAGGTAAGGCATATCCGGGCTCAGCAGGACAGGGGTTAAAGGAAAGAATTTACTCTTTAGGAGCAAATTCTTTCCCTTAGGAGTAGACCCTTTTTTCAGTGGAATAGGGCTTAAAGAAAAGCGAACAGGAAGTCCGGAAAGCTGTCTCCCTTCGAAAAATATTGGAAAAATCTGCCAGGTGTTCCCATTCCCCTTAAGGGCTCAAAATTGCAGGCAGTCAAGAGAGTTGTCTCCATTAAAGTGCAAAGATATTGTCATTCCCACTTTAACCCATTCTTAAATTTGTAAAAGGGACAAAGGAAACAGTGCAGACCAGGATCAGATACCACATGAGGCTGGCTGATCTGGGTCTACACTGTTTGCTAACAGAAGTTTTCATCAAAAATATGAAAAAAATTAGATACGGCACCCCTTAAATGACAAATGCACTTGTCCAACATACCGGGTAACACTGGAAGAGTCAACCAGCATACAATGGATTAAGACCTGAATGTATTCATTCACCTAAATAAACTAGAGCTGTCAGAGGTTTTGACTACAGTCCCGCTGCAGCACAAATACAGGAGAAAGACCCATTAGTTTTAAAAGATTTTGATTTCATGCTAACCCGGTAACTTTAGGACACAGTAAGATGGCAACATAAAAACTAAAGAGGGATTCAACTCCAAGAGACTTCAAATGTCTTTGAGAAACTTATCTAACTGGCATCAATGCACGGCCTAGTGGCTCCGTAACATGTTCATCTGACTGGTGATCAGGGCCAGTTCAAAACTAACGACATTGTAAGTTCTTCGTTAACATATTATTAAAACTAATAATTTAATATGAATTTTTTTTTTATAGATATTGCATTTGCTAGAACAGTAAATAATCTGACCACTTAAGAGCCATCAGGGCTTGAAGAAATACATGGGCTGCATGATGCTTTCATGCAGAGCTGAAACCAACCCCTACACGAGTGCTGGTAAATGGCTTGCAGGATCTTAGCCTGTCCAGGCAAAGTGGTACGAGTTGGACCGCCTATGTTTATAAACCCTATTGGCTTCATTGGGCGGCAGGGCTTGAGATGTCATTTCATCCCAATGTCTGGTAAAAGTCCCACCAAATTAGAAGCAGTGTCTCCAAAATGACCTTTACAGTGTTGACGGGGACGTTAAACCTCAAACAAAAAAAAAACTTCAAGAGCTAAAGCTAATGATGCTTCGAACAACTAGCCTTGGGAGGCCACATGTTCAATTCTTGGGTCTGACAACATTCTTTTGTCTTGGTGACAACCACTAGCTCCAGATAAAGAGAGTTTTATTGTGTTTTTGCAGCCCTATCGAGACTATTTCACATATTGAGCAGTACTTTCAAACCCACAGCAGTGAGAGGCATAATGTCCTCTAACAAACTAGGCCATTGAAGCCCAGAGAAGTAACAAGTACACCACAACCTCTTTATAATACTATTTCTGGGATCCATCTTGCAATAGTGATATATCCAAAACCGTGTTATAAGAAACTGTTATGACAAGGTTGTGGTCTATGTTAGTATTGTCCCATTGTGAGGATTCTTAATAATCTAACAAGCACCCACGTCCTAGATTTTTAGCTCACCTGAGTACGTAGTGCTCAAGGTGAGCTATTGTGATCGCTTTGTGTCCGTCGTCCGTCAACAATTTCTTTAAATGACATCTAGGCAAATGGCCAGATTTCAAAATCAGTTCACAGAAATGTTCCTCTGGCGACCCTCTACCAAAATTGCTAAAATGGTTCTGCTCCGCTGAACAAAATGGCTGCCAGAGCTAAAAATAGGAAAACCTTTAAACAACGTCTCCTAGGCCAATGTCCCGATTTCAAAATAATTCCACAGAAATTTTCCTTGGGTGACCCTCTACCAAAATTGCTAAAATGGTTCAGCTCTGCTGAACAAAATGGCCGCCACATCTAAAAATAGAAAAACCTTAAAACGATCTCTCCTAAGCCAATGGCCGGATTTCAAAATCATTTCACAGAAACCCAGTTTGTGCCGAAACCTAAGAATGGGATACTGGCAACGGATTGGCAAACAGTGAAGGCCCAGATCAGATGCTGCAGAACTTGGCGTCTGATCTGGGCCTACATTGTTTGTAAAAGGTTCTGCCTTTTTCCATATTAGGGGTTGAGGTTGACAAAACAGTGTAGACCTAGAACAGATGCCACAGAATATGGCTTCTGTCTGATCAGTCTACTTTGTTACTTACAGTACAGGAAATTTTGAGTCAGATGCTGCAGAATGTGGCGTCCAATCGGAATTTACAAATTTTGCTTGCAGTACAGAAATGTACAAGTAATAAATGAAATGTAAACAGTCTATACCGCAATTCAGGATCATTTTCCTAGCCTACATTCCGACACAATTGGCCCACCAATGCTGTCAGTGCTTTGAAATATGTTATTGTTTCCCAAAATAAAACTGACTTCATAACGAACTTAAGTGTTTATGCTTGAAAATCTAATGTCATTATTTCCAAAAACAAAACTTAACGGAATTTATATTCAAATACAAAAACTCAAGTGCAAACTAACACAATTTCATGTTATCAGAAAACTAGTGTTAGAAGCTTCTATGGTGAAATGGTTAAACTACTTGCTTAATAAACCAAGTTTCATGGGTTCAGTCCCATGCTTCTCCACACTTGAGGCGTTTTTGATGCCGAGAATCCACATCCTTTGAACACAGTGACTGAATTTAAGAAAATTTTTACAAAATCTCCACCTAAGTTCTTAAATGGTTCTGCTACATTGAATAAATAGCACATAGACAAAAATAAAAACATCATCAAAAGATAATGCAACTTGACTCCAGTAAGTGAATTAGGTCCATCATGGACCTTAGGAAGGAAGTAACCGAGTGGGCCAAGATGGCCCTGTATCGCTCAACGGTGGACTAGCGATGTTCAGGAAAAATGAAACTGTGAAGAAAGGCAAGACATGTTTTTATCATATGACGTCGCGTCTGAGAGTGTAATAACATGTATTATTTCCGATAATCCACTAGTGGATTAAATATGCAAATTAGCTAGATACGTCCCGTAACGTTACATGTAGGACGTCCTTAACGACATCGCATTTACCAACGGCGGAATATTGACATTTTTGTAAACAAATCGTGAATAAAATGCGTTTTAAATGTCATATGATAAATAGAATCTTGCATTCGTGCTCATGTATTATTGAATTTATTAAACTCGTTGAGTAAAAGGGATAAAATGCGAGGCTTTTGCATTTTATCCCTTTTCCTCAACTCGTTTAATAAATTCAATAATACATGAACACTCATGTAAGATCCTCAATGTTACAGAGGATCTTACATGAGTGCTCAAGTATTATTGAATTTATTAAACTTGTTGAGTAAAAGGGATAAAATGCTCGGCAAAGCCTCACATTTTATCCCTTTTCCTCAACTCGTTCAATAAAGTCAATAATACATTAACACTCATGTAAGATCCTCTATGTTAACCTGATTGATGGACTATCTTCATAGATCCAGGGTTGTCAATGTAGTTGTGTATCAGTTGAACCCTTGGGCGGTGTCATTTTTGACCCCAAGGCTATACATGTAATTTGAAAATCTGAATAAGTTCAAAAACATGTAGGCCCCGGAGCGGGGCTATTTTTGTCTCCAAGGCTATATTTTGAACAATCTTAGCAGAAGTCAACTAAACTCCATTCAGAAAATCTGAATCGTCGATTCTTTCATCTCTTAGGGAAAGTTATAGACCTGATCCTCGGCCGATATCTCCAGCAAGTCAAATGCCTCTGCGACAGTCAGGAAAGGCTGAGATTATTTGGAGAAAATTGCAAAACAAAGAAATGAGACGACAGACTAAGTCCATTTGACGATGATTGTCAGGTAAAATAATAAATATTCAAATCCATGTGATGCACTTTATAAATTGATTTCCAATTACAACACATCTTGCATTCGAATGGCCAGATAGAGGCTTACTAGGAACAGGGTGCCACTAGCGCAATGTGCTGTCAACTGGTCAAAAAGAATTGTACCGATATCAGATGTGGTGCCACAGCTAGTGATTTACCATGAAGTGACCGTGCAAATAAAACATAGACGCCCTTGTAATTTACAAGAGCAGTAACCACTTCTATATATGGTATAAAAGGTTGTGTAGAACCGGTCATAATGTCTTAGTCTGTGGAAGAAAATTTAGATTTTGCAATTTTCTCCAAATAATCGCAGCTTTTCCCGGCTGTCGCAGAGGCGTACGACTTGCTGGAGAAATCAACGGAGAGTGATGTATGGGCTAAAATGAGTATTAAACGCTAGAATTGAAAAAAATCGATGATTCAGATTTTCTGAACGGTGTTTAGATGAAACTTCATACCAAATATCAAAGACCTGGACCTTATGGTTATAGGCAAGAAGATTTTTAAAGGATTTCCCTATAAAGTCTATGTAAAATATGTGGGCCCCAGTGCAGAGCCATTTTTGGCCCAAAAGCTATAATTTGAACCGAGAGAGAGGTCAACTAGACGATGCTTCATACCACATATCAAAGACCTGGGCTTTTAAAGTTTTCAGTTAAAAAAAATCTATTTTTGGCTCCTGTGACCTAGATGTGCAATGGACCGGAACAATTTGATTAACTTGAAGGAGGACCAACTAAGGATCATTCCTCTGAAGTTTGGTCAAAATCCAACCAGTTGTTTAGGGGCAGATGTCATTTAAAGAAATTGTTTATGTACGAATGGACGAAAGACAAAAAGAGATCACAAAAGCTCACCTTGTCACTCTGTGACAGGTGAACTAAATATAGTCATCAGAGGAGATGGCAAATCCCCCGAACAAAAGCCACCATCAATACATCTCGAAGGGTATTGGAATTATGGCCATCACAAGGTAGTCACTCTATTTTATTAAAAGGGGAGATAAATCAAAAACTATGGCAGCCAGAGTTCTAGTTCTTGCGCATGACATGCCATCTCAGCCTTGTGAACAATTGTGCCAAGAACCATCAATGAATCTCAAAGGGTATAGGAGTTACGGCCATCACAAGGTTGCGTCTACAGACGGACGGACATCAGGCTGATCGCTATATCCCCCAAACCTATTCGGTCAGGGGATAAAAATACTTCGATTTGGCCTTTTCCCATACAAAGACCTATGTGAATAAATTTGACCTTGGCATAAAGTACATAGGTCAAGGTCATTCAGGGGTTATCATTTGAACAAACTAGATTGGCTTGAATCACCAAGGCTACAAACCAAGTTTCACAACAATTGGCCCAATGGTTCTGTAGAAGATTTTTGAAGGTTTTTTTTTTAATAGGCATGGTGGCCATATTGGTTATGTGATCAAACTGATATTATTCAATTTTTATTTCTTTGTTTCTAAAATCTTCCTTATGAAATTTGGTTACTTATGGCCCAGTGGTTTCTGACAAGCTAGTAAGAAAATGTCACTCAGGAAAGGCCACAATCTAAGAACGCAGCTGTCTCAAGTCACCTGTAGAAAGTGACACCAAGGCACACAACAGACGAAGCATGAACCAACGGCACAAAGCCAAATAAGACACAAGTTTTAATTTTTATATCTGAATGACCTTGGTCAAGGAATGACCTTGACTACTCAAGTACTTTCATTTAATCAGCTAATTGCCTCTACCCATTTTCTGATCAAAGGCTGCAATAATTTCTCAAAAATACTTAGTTTTGACTTTTTAACCAGGTCTTCCAACGTTGGCGGACCTGCGGGTGGACATCAACATTTCATTCCGGAGCATACCTCCGCAACTCTTTGAAATATTTTAATGATACAATGTACTTGGTAGGATTATAGAACAGGTCAGTGCAGAGTGTTGTGTGCAAATTTGACAACTTTGCTTATCTTCCTTTTCGAATTATGTCCCCTGATTCATATTTTTACGTCACTTTTGTTTCTGGAGCATAACTGCAAGCGTTTGAAATATTTTAATGATTCTTGGTAGGATAATAGAACCAGTCAGTGCAAAGTGCCGCATGCAATAATGACAACTCGGCTTATCTTCAGTTTTGAATTCTGTCCTTTGATCCATATTTTTACTTAATTTACGTTGCCATATCATAACTCTGCAGCCATTTGAAATATTTTGATGATACTTGGTAGGATTATAGAACAGATCAGTGTGGAGTGTCGCATGCAATAATGACAACTTTGCTTGTCCATTTTCTGATTATGTCCCCTAATCCATATTTTCACTTCATTTTCATCACGAAAACATGCCTATATAATTTTGACCCCCTCCTATCCCACTTTTATATAGAAAAACTGGGGTTTACAGGGGTAAACTTTATTTTTCTTATTTCTGCTCTAAAATATAGATTGTGGGTACTCGTTAGAACCGCCTCGATGAGGCGGTTCTAACGAGTGCCCAAAATCTATATTTTGAGAAGAAATAAGAAAAATATCATAATTTTTCGTCTTAAAATTTTCATTTTTTCAGCGATAAAGGTGGCAATGTATTTGTATAGGCGTGTTTTCGTAATGTATTTCTGGAGCATAACTATGCAAATGTTTGAAATCACAATTATTTCAATAACATGATACTCACAAACCAGTGAGATGTTACTTTACCCTTGATTCATCTAAAAATGTTATTAAAAGATAAGTACATAATTCAATAGTCTGCACTTAATAGAGGATCTTGCATGAGTGTTCATGTATTAATGAATTTATTAAACGAGTTGAGAAAAAGGGATAAAATGCGAGGCTTTGCCGAGCATTTTATCCCTTTTCCTCAACGAGTTTTAATAAATTCAATAATACACGAGCACGAATGCAAGATTCTATTTATCATATGACATTTAAAATGCATTTTATTCACGATTGTTTACAAAAATGTCAATATTCCGCCATAAGTAAACGCGACGTCGTTAAGGACGTCGTACATGTAACGTTATGGGACGTATCTAGCTAATTTGCATATTTAATCCACTAGTGGATTATCGAAAATAATACATGGCGTTATTACATTCTCAGACGCGACGTCATATGATAAAAGTTCAATAGTCTGCACTTAAAATTTTTTCCTGATTTCATGCAATTTCCACACTTTTTGTTCCCATATAAAAATCTATGTGACCAAATTTGACCTTACCGTAAAATAGGTCAAGGACATCAAGGGGTCATATGAACAAACCATGGATTGACTCGAGTCCCCAATGCTACATACCAAGTCTCACTACACTCAGCCCACTGGTTCTGGAGATTTTTGAAGGGTTTTCACCTTACATGGGCATGGCAGACAACTTGCTCACATGACCTGGACCCAGCGAACTAACTCGTTCTCCTGTCCCATGGATGCTCTATATGAAATTTGACTTCAATCAGCCCAGTGGTTTCAGAGATGTTTGAAAATGTTGTTGACACGGACGACGCAGACGACTGCCTATACTATAAGCTCTCCTGGAGCCTTCGGCTCTGGTGAGCTAAAAATTATACTGTAATTATCTTCATAACTCGCACTTACCTGGAGCTAAAAAAAGGAGTTCAAGAAGACAAAACAGAGACTTGTTTTATTGTTTATGATAAATATAATTTACTGTAACAAGTAGTAACAACATATCTTGTAAATGGTATCAAAAGATAATCTAATCTGATACCGTATTTACCCTAAATATTTGGACATCCTTGCCATACTTGTTCTAAAATTAGATCAATAAAATATTCTACCTGATGTGTCTAAAAATAGCTGGATGACTGGCAAAAGTGTAGATCCTGACGAGATGCAGCATTCTGCAGCATCTCATCTGGGTTTACACTGTTTGCTTTCAGCTTGTCTGTCCAAATACATATGGCAAATACGGTACAACCTTTATTTGGTGGGCTTGTTAAGTAATAATACCACTGCTCAGGGTAGATGTATTTTGATTAAATGTTCCCAAGTCATGATCAACCCCCCCCCACCCCCCCAAAAAAAGGTAAACATTCAATTTCATCTATATGTGAGAAGCCACTTGGGTTCTATTTACACTAACTACAGGTAAAAAGATGAGTGATAAGGTAAAGTTAGGGATAATTTTCTTATTCCTAAAACCATGGTCTTAAAAGTGTAATTGGATATTTGTTTGAAACCCCTCGCTACTAAGACCAGCTGCAATTAAGACTAATTCTTGCTTCAAAAACATATTTTAAAGTTTCAGTTTTTCTTTGTGTTTTCCAAGCCCAGTATCCTATAGAATGAGCCCACCTTTGGGACTGTTCAAAAGTGGTCTAAAGGACCACTTTTGAACAGTCCCAGAGGTGGTCTTAAAATAAGACTTACTGTACATTTCCAAAGAGAAATATAAAAGTTGCCCCTTTATTATCCTTGTAACTCCTGTAGTCTAGCACCTAAACACTGGTGTCCACCAATCTTTCTGTTTTCAAATCAAATTTGAGATCCTGTGGCTTGCCATTGATATTTTATCTCGGACATCATGGTTGACAAAGGTGAAATAAATAGCTAAAAGCAAATAGAAAATCCTTTTTTATGTGTGTGGAATGGGGTGGGGGGGTTTCTTGGTTTTACAGCCGTTCCAAGATAATTTCACTTATTTCGAGCCCATCACTAATCAGAAATGGGTAAAAACTGAAGTACCTGGAGAAAATAATACAAAAGAATATTACTAATTTAATAGCATAGTTTGCCTGTTATGCCCCTTGTCTTCCTGTTTGCATATTACCATTTAGAGTGAGTGAGTGTTTTGAGTTTTACGTCCCACCAACAGCAAAGGTCATATAGAGACGGGAATTACCATTTAGAAGGTTTTTAAAACAGCTCTCTGAGTGTGACCTAATTCTTCACCCCTAAACCACACCCTCGACCTTACCCATGGGACTAGTTTATTATCTTTATGTTTTGGTTTTTATGGCCCTTTCAAGATTATTTCACTCATATGAAGCTGATCGTTAATCAGAGGTGGGCTAAAACCGGAATACCAGGAGAAAAACCACCTGACCTTCTGTTGCAGAACTTGGCGTCTCACATGTGACCAGAGTCAGGCTCGAACCGACTGTTATGGAATAACATTTAGGCTAGTGCATGATTATTTTCCACACAGTAAAAACGTAAGTACGGCCAGGGGGTGCTGAGATATGAACTTATAAACAAGAGGGCCATGAGGTCCTGATTGCTCCCCTGAGCCCCAAGTATTATTTATTTTTTTCCTCATTTAATTGACTATGACTTTTGGTACTAATAAATAGGTTTAGGCCAACATTGGGTCATTATTTATAAAATATTGTTGAAATCAGATACCTGAAGCTGCACATAAAAGTTCAAGAAATTGGCTCAGCAGTTCTGAAGAAAAAGTTTTTTTTAAAGTTTTTAATATATGGCCATGGCAGCCGTTTTGGTCAAGTGACCTGGACATTTGAACAAACTTTTGTTCATCCATTGCTAAAGCATCTGTATATAAAATTTAAATTGAAAAGTTGATGGACACCTGCATGTTAAAATTGTTTTTGCAGTGTAGCAAGCAGTGCTACCCTTGATCAGAAAGCTCTTTCAGGAACAGTTTGAGCTTGAACCTAACTGTTGGTACTATTCAACACCACACCATCACACGTGATGAACCAGTCCATGAAATAAAGACCCCCCCCCCCCTTAACCCCACTTTACATAGAGAAAACTGGGGTTTACGGGGCTAAACATTAATTTCTTATTTCTGCGCCAAGACATAGGTTGTGGGTACTTGTCAGAACCGCCTCAATGAGGCGGTTCTAACGAGCACCCAAAACCTATATCACATGGATGTGTTATCGTAATGCTTAGCCAGCTGTTCAACTACACAAGGTAAATGTTTCATCTGAAAGCTGGCTTCTTTGGCGGTAACTTAGCTCCTGCCCTGTCTCTAGAAACTGAACGAACATGCTCTTGTTTCCCTGACTGCTTTCTTCCTTCTGCAGCCTGCTCTCCAGTTTTGCCACTTCCTGCTGAAGACTGGATTCCTGACTTTTCAGTCTGGTATTCTGCTTTGTTTTCAGACAACCTATTCAAACTTCCTGACCTCCTTAGCTGGAGAGTTCTGTTTGGCACAAATGTGTTTGGTGTATATCCAAGTTTTTTCTTTGACTTTGGTGGCTTCTGTTCATTTTGAACTGCCTTGTTTCCTGTGCTTTCATGTTTTATCTCCTCACCTGATAAATCTCTATCATGCAAGGATTCATCTTGGATATTGACTCCTGAGGTATATGTCAATTCCTGAGTTAATATATTACTGCTGCCTAATTCTATGGGATCATCTAATGACAAATTTGAAAAATCACCTGTAAAATCATTATTCCATTCAGGTCTCTTTGTCCTTGACCTATCACCTTTTGTCTTTCTCCCAGAATTAATATCTGCTTTTCTATTTGTTTCTAAAACTGGAGAGTTTAATTCTTGTCTTTCAACTCTCTCAGTTATTTTCTGTTTATCACTTTGATTATCCTCTGAATCTCTTTTCCTCTTAATGTTCACCTCTTTCAAATTACAATTGTCTCCCTCCTGTATAAAACTATTGTCTCTAGCAGCAGACTTTAACAAACTATCCTGTAACCTTGTTTCTTGTTCTTCAAGAATTTCTCTCAGTTCCTGGTCCAGTCTATTCTGTTCTTCTTTTATACTGTCTATATGGTTAGCTTCCCTGTCTCTTTTAACTTGGTGATCATGTACAAGTTTCTCTAGGGAGCTGAAGAATTCCTCACCATAGCTGGACAATACTTTAGACCCTTAAAATAAAACTAAAAAATAAGAACACCATATCGTCTGCAAAACACTATAACTAAAATGAACGAGGACAAAAATTATGGTACCACTGGAAAAGTCTTGTGAGGAATGCATATGTGAAATATGAAAGCCATATCACTTACCAATCGAAAGTTATGGCCAATGTTAAAGTTTTTAAAAAGTAGGTCAAATGTCAAGGTCAAGATAAAAAATTATGGTGCTACTGGAGAACTTTTGTGACAAGGAATGCACATGTGAAATATGAAAGCCCTATCAGTTACCATTCAAAAGTTTTTGCAGACAGACCATCAAACAGACTAACAGAAAAACAGATGGACAGACGAAAGTTATGGCCAATGTTAATGTTTTTGAAAAGTAGGTAAAATGTAAAGGTGACAAGGTCACAAATTATGGTACCATTGGAAAGGTCTTGTAAAATAGAATGCACATATGAAATATGAAAGCCATATCACTTACCAATCAAAGGATGACCAACGTTAAAGTTTTTAAAAAGTGGGTCAAATGTCAAGGTTAAGATAAAAAATTATGGTGCTACTGGAGAAGTTTTGTGACAAGGAATGCACATGTGAAATATGAAAGCCCTATCAGTTACCATTCAAAAGTTTGATTCAGGGAGCATAAATACAAAGGCATAACCAGCACTGTTACAGGCAAACAAATACATGGGGATGAAAATGACTATATATGGATGTAAAAATATTTTGTATGTTGAACAGTGTTACAAAGCTTTGGACACATAGAAAACTTCACAGACAGAAACTGGGCGATTCAGTTTTATTGAAGAAATGATGTTTGCAATACCATTCATGTTCAAACAGCACATGAAAAGTGTTGATCATTTTGTATGAAATAAAATATTCACCTTTATATACATTTGGAGTTGATTTTGAAATTGAATGGTATCCGGGTCAGTTATTTTTTTAAATTTTATTTAGAAAACGGTTGAGATTTCTGCAAACGGTGAAAGCACTGATCAGACTCTTGCTGATTTGGCCCTGCACTGTTTTGCCACTGGCCCATGTTGGTGTTACCCTATATAAAATGGGTTAAAACATAAATTCTTGTCTGAATACCACTGCTGGTTCATTTGACATTAGCAATTGTCGATTTTTAGCTCACCTGTCACGTAGTGACGAGGTGAGCTTTTGTGATCACTTTTTGTCCGTCGTCCGTCGTGCGTGCGTGTGTGCGTGTGTGCGTGCGTAAACTTTTTCTTCAAACAACATCTCCTCCTAAACCACTGATCGGATTTTGACCAAACTTCACAGGAATGATCCTTAGGTGGTCCCCTTTCAAAGTTGTTCAAATGGTTCCGGTCTGTTGCACATCTAGGTCACAGGAGCTAAAAATAGATTTTTTAAATGAAAACTTTAAAAATCTTCTTCTCTGAAACCGCAAGGCCCAGGTCTTCGATATTTGGTATGAAGCTTCATCTAGTGGACCTCTACCAAGATTGTTCAAATTATAGTCCTGGGTCCAAAAACGCCCCCGCCCTGGGGTCCTTTGGTTTTACATGGGCTTATATAGGGAAAATCTTTAAAAATCTTCTTGTCTGAAACCGCAAGTCCCAGGTCTTTGATAATTGGTGTGAAGCTTTACCTAGTAGACCTCTACCAAGATTGTTCAAATTATAGCCCTGGGGCCGAAAATGCCCCCGCCCCGGGGGCCTTTGGTTTTACATAGGCTTAATATAGGGAAAATCTTTAAAAATCTTCTTCTCTGGAACCGCAAGGCCCAGATCTTGGATATTTGGTGTGAAGCTTCATCTAATGGACCTCTTTCAAGATTGTTCAAATTATAGCCCTGGGGCCAAAAATGCCCCCGCCCCGGGGGCCTTTGGTTTTACATAGGCTAATATAGGGAAAATCTTTGAAAATCTTCTTCTCTGGAACTGCAAGGCCCAGATCTTGGATATTTAGTGTGACGCTTCATCTAGTGGACCTCTTTCAAGATTGTTCAAATTATAGCCCTGGGGCCAAAAACGCCCCCGCCCCGGGGGCCTTTGGTTTTACATAGGCATTTATAGGGAAAATCCTTAAAAATCTTCTTCTCTGGATCCGCAAGGCCAAGATCTTGGATATTTGGTGTGAAGCTTCATCTAATGGACCTCTTTCAAGATTGTTCAAATTATAGCCCTGGGGCCAAAAATGCCCCCGCCCCGGGGGCCTTTGGTTTTACATAAACTTAGATAGGGAAAATCTTTAAAAATTTTCTTCTCTGAAACCGCAAGGCCCAGGTCTATGATATTTGGTGTGAAGCTTCACCTAGTGGACCTCTACCAAGATTGTTCAAATTATAGCCCTGGGGCCAAAAATGCCCCCTCCCCTCCGGGGCCCTTTGGTTTTACATAGACTTATATAGGGAAAATCTTGAAAAATCTTTTTCTCTGAAACTGTCAGGCCCATGTCTTTGATATTTGGTATGGCGCTTCATCTAATGGACCTCTACAAAGATTGTTCAAATTATAGCCCTCGGGCACCAAATGCCCCCGCCACGGGGCCCTTTGGTTTTACATAGTCTTATATAGAGATAATCTTTGAAAATCTTTTTCTTTGAAACAGCAAGGCCCAGGTCTTTGATATTTGGTGTGAAGCTTCATCTAGTGGACCTCTATCAAGATTGTTTAAATTATAGCCCTGAGGCCAAAAAAACACCCAAGCCCCAGGGCCATTTGGTTTTACATAGGCTTATATAGGGAATATCTTTAAAAAAATCTTCTTCTTGGAAACCACAAGGCCCAGGTCTTTGATATTTGGTGTTTAGTTTCATCTAGTGGACCCTAATCAAGATTGTTCAAATTATAGCCTTTGTTGATATTTGGTATGAAGCTTCACCTATTTAGACCTACCTCAACATTATGCACATTATAGCCCTGGGTCAATAATGGCCCTCCCCGGGGGCCCCTTTGTTACTCTATGGATCAGGTGAGCGATCCAGGGCCATCATGGCCCTCTTGTTTTATTAGCAATTGTTGATTTTTTATGAACATACATACATGTGTATATGGGCATGATAAATATTTTAGCTGCAGTTTTGAGCAAGGTATAGCAAATTTGCGATATAAAGAATCACAATAAGGAGAAGTATAATAGATAATAAAGGACTTTTTTCCTTTATTACTCCAAGAAACAAATGTTGTTGACATTTGTTAGAATTGCCACATTTGTTTCTGGAGTATTGAATGATTACAATATTCTTAAATATCTCCATTAATCTACCTCATCTTGAGCTAAGGTTTCCTTCAGCTGAAATTGTTATCATAACAAAATTGTTTTTATATTGAATGTTGGTATAAAGGGGGTTGACTATTTCTTTCACTGATCCAGATTGTCATGTCTGTTGTTGCCTTGCCAAGAAACAATGATATAATGTTATACACTGCCTTTTGAAAATAAAGGTAAAACACAGGAAAGATGGAACATGAAAAACTGTAATGAATCTCTTAAGTGTTTCAATGCATTAAATAACCAGCCCCGATAGCTCAGTTGGTAGAGTGTCCGCTCCTGGGAACGGGAGGTCACGGGTTAGATCCTGGGCCGCAACATACCAACGTCGTTAAAAATGGTACTAGCTGCTCCTCGCTTGGCACTCAGATTTACGGGGTAGAGCTAGGACTGGTCGACCCAGTGTCAGGATAATGTGACTGGGTGTGGTATCATGTAATGTGTCTGGGACATGATACTTCAGTGAGGCAGCACTATAAAAGTGAGCACTGAGCTCCCTGTCGCAACCAGACACCGTCGTGATATGACTGAACAAGAGCACCGCAAGCGGGTGCCAACGCTCGTCTGCAGTTTCTTTTAGAAAACAAAAGTTCTAAGTCAAATCAAATTGCAAGATGGAGTTATAAAACTTGTAGGGAATGTAGCTCTTGTGATGGTGAGTATGTGTATGAAGTTTCATGAAGGTAGGCCAAATACTTTTGAAAATATGGTCAAGGTTAAGTTTTTTGGTTAATTTTTCAAAAAATAGGTCAAAGTTCAAAGGTCAAGGTCACAGGTCAAAAAGCGTGGTATGACTGAAAAGGTCTTGTCCCAAGGAACATTCATGTGAAGTTGGAAGGCTCTGTTGTGAATAGTATTGAAATAAGAGACAAAAACAATTTAAAAAAAACGGAGAGAAAAGGGGATATAATTCAATCAAATTGGAAGATGGAGTTATAAAACTTGT
Organism: Lucinisca nassula; assembly: GCA_963580285.1. Taxonomy (NCBI): domain Eukaryota; kingdom Metazoa; phylum Mollusca; class Bivalvia; order Lucinida; family Lucinidae; genus Lucinisca; species Lucinisca nassula. The sequence continues at coordinate 45,646,474 of OY757018.1, forward strand.
AGGGAATATAGCTCTTGTGATGGTGAGTATGTGTTTGAAGTTTCATGAAGGTAGGCCAAATACTTTTGGAAATATGGTCAAGGTTAAGGTTTTCGGTTAAATTTTCGAAAAATAGGTCAAAGTTCAAAGGTCAAGGTCACAGATCCAAAAGTGTGGTATCACTGAAAAGGTCTTGTCCCAAGGAACATTCATGTGAAGTTTGAAGGCTCTGTTGTGAATAGTATTAAAATGAGAGCAAAAAATGTGTTTCAGAAAAAAATTGGAAAAGGGGAGATAATTCAGCCAAAATCAACAATGTTGTTATGGTCCTTGGTCAAAATGTAGCTCTTGTGATGATGAGTGTGTGTATGAAGTTTCATGAGGCTAGGTCTAATACTTTTTAAGTTATAGCCAAGGTTAAGTTTTTTTGGAACGACGCAGGACGACTCAGGACGACGCAGGACGACGCAGGACGACTACGCAGACGCCGGAGTGATGACAATAGCTCAAAAGTTTTTTTTCAAAAAACAGACGAGCTAAAAATTGTTGAAAGCGACATTAAACCCGAATTCACACGCACACTCAATGCATTAAATGCAAATGATAAGTTGTAGTTTTATCACTGACCAGTACCAAATAATGCACAGCAGGTTGGGCAAAGATAAACACAGGGTAAGATTATAAGAATCTTATATAGGTGTGCGGGGTGGATGGAAAAATCTGTCCCAAGGGTCACTGTCTGGCATCACGAGGCTTGCCATGTAATACTGGACAGTGATCCCGAGGTACAGATTTTTCTAGACACCCCTCACACCCATATAGGATGCTTTTTCTTGCATACCTTTCATCTCGTTGCGCGGATTTTTAATGCTGCGGTCACTTCGAGTACCGACGTCTTCCATATTGTGATGACAGTACAGAAATGTTTATTGACGTCACGTAATGTGCTGTGATGTGACTTCAACCTTTAAGACGGCGCATACGAGTTCGTAATCAACCAGTGCATTTATCAAACATGCAATTATATTCGATTTTGGGTCGGAACACCAGGGTCAGAACATAAATTTCTATCCCAGGGTAAAATCACGGATTTTCTTGTCCAGTGTGCAAGAAAAGAATTTCTATACCCTTTGCAAATGGCGGATATTCTTATCTTGTGTGCAAGAAAAAAAAACTTGTGTTTGCTGGTTGTTACCTTCTGATTCCTCTTCTTTGACTGCCAATGTTTCTACCAGGTCAGTGAACTGAAAATACAGTAAAATTTAAATGACTTGAACGTCTCTTGGGATCTTTCTTTTCTTTCTTTCTACTGATACTGCGATCTGTCACATTTGACCATTACTTGCAGGGTGATACAAGTCGGACCGCTCCTTAAACCCCAGCGATGTCTATGGGCGGTAAGGCTTGATATGTCATTTCATCTCAATGTCGGGTAAAAGTCCCACAAAATCGGAAGCAATGTCTCCAAAATGACCTTATTAGTGTTTGGTTTAAACATACTGTATTTATTTCTGATCAATCAATTGATATGTATATGATATTACATACAATGACACATTAAATGGGATTGGAATGGAAGCATCATGCTTATTGAATTCCTTTCATCTGCTGGGCAGACTATTCAAATGAATGTGTTACATTAGTTTACCTTAAAAATAACTTAAAATGAAATGGGCATCTGCTCTCTTAGAAACACATTAGGTGGGTCCTTGGTGATAATTTAATTTTTTTTTTCTCTTCTCCGAATAAACCTATGTTGTGAGGTGGTTCTAAAGAGTACCCACAACATAGGTTTATATAGAGAAATAAGGAAAATTATATAAGTTATAACCAAATACCCATCTTTGGCTCTTTGAATGTTTGTGATGCTTTGAGGATTAAGCTGTTTTTCTCATCAGGTATCAGCTATTCCAGTGTCCTACAACCATTAAACCCAGTCCAATATTTTGCTTTTGCATGCATACAAAAATGTGTGCATGTGACAATGACTCTTTGAGAAATGACATGCATTATGAAAACACATCTACCCAATAAAGTCCGACTGGTGATCATGAGGTTGCAGGTTCGATACATGCCAGATTCGGCAACATTCTTTCTTGCAGATTGATAATGAAATCTTTTCTACTGTCATTCTCTCCCTTCCACTGATTCAAGAAGGGCAGAAAAATGTGCACTGTACTGATTAACCGCTTATGTATAAGCCTGCCCAGGAAAAGTGTGGATAGGTAAATTGACCAGCTCAAAAATGATCTAAAATAGTGCTGACTGGGCCATTAAACTCCAAAACAAACAAACAAAATCTACCCAATAAAGACTTGGATCAGGCAGCATATTTATTCAGTTTGATCAGTTAACCCTTAAGATGCCATGAAAAACTGCATCTGAAAAATGTTGTCAGTTGCATCTTCTTGCAAACCTTTTGAAATTAAATTTTTTTTTGCATACAGTGTGGAACCTGATCAGAGGAGAAGTCTGACTTTTACTGTAATGATCCTAAGTATTGGGACAGATAGGCCTAAGGAAACAGTGAAGACCCAGAGAAGTCTGATCAAGGTCTACACTGTTTGCCATTCCGTCTGCAACTTTTGGACACTTTGCTGGATAGTTAAACAAATTTGTCAACATTTTAGGAGAATTACGGATTTTTACGGTAAAGTAACCAACAGACAATAAAGCAGATGACGGTTGCTGCGACTGGCATCTTAAGGGTTAAGATTGTCCTGGGGAATTAACCTTTACCATGCTCTAGGCAAATTCAGCAGATGACAAGTTGTCAATCTTTTTCTTGTTTTTCCTCCCAAAAACAGGACTTGACATCTCAGGCAAATTAGACAATTTGTATGAGATGTCAAATCCTGTTTTCCAAATTGTCTCCATAGGAGACAATTTGTATGAGATGTCAAATCCTGTTTTCTGGGAAAATTTGAAAAATATTTCAAAATGTCGTCTGCTGCTAAAAAAAGATTTGTTTTGTTTGTATTGGAGTTTAACGGCCCAGTCAACACTATTTAGGTCATTTTTGAGCCGGTCAGTTTACCTATCCACACTTTCCTGGGCAGGCTTATACGTAAGCGGTTCACCAGTACAGTGCACATTCTTTCGCCAGAAACTGACAACTGCCCTTCTTGAATCAGCGGAAGGGAGAGAATGACCGTAGAAAAGATTTCATGATCAATCTCCACGAAAGAATGTTGCCGACCCCGGCGGGAGTCGAACCCGCGTCCTCCTGATCACCAGTCAGACGCGCATCCGACTGAGCCAACGAGGCCGGCTAAAAAAAGATACCCAGCATGAAGAGCGTTACAGTTCAATACACAGGAATGTAGGTCACTGTCAGGCTCTGATCAGAATGCTGAGATCTGAAGGGTTTTTTGTCGATGATGGAAGCATGCTGTAAATACATTTTTTCATGTCATGCCCTGTATATATTTACCTGTGGTGCTTTGTCTTTAAACTTTTTCAGAAAAACTTTCAATGCTGTCTCTGATGCCGTTTGGTTGAGATCTATATATGCTTCTAATATACCTGCAACATAATGTATACACCAGTAAGACTGCAATAGATATGTTTTGGGGTGAAGCTTGTCAACTAAAAGGGTATATACGCTCAGTTGCCACGGCTCTTTCGAACATTTTGTTCCTGGCCCTATAAAACAAAAAAACATGTTTTCTTCTTAGTCCCTAAAAAACACGGTAACAGTAGATATAAATACATTGGGGATAATCGTCTTATTGTGCCTTGAAAATGTATGTTGTATGTACTCATTACAGGCGCCTCAATGAGGCGATTCTAATGAGTACTCACAACATACATTCATAATGAAAATTGAAAAGATGTCCATACTATGCCTCCTGTCATTGGCTCTAAGATCAATCCTCAGTGGCTCAAGCTGCCCCAGTCTCAGGCAAATTGCCATGGTTCGAAAGAGAACTGCTGATATATATATATTTTTTTTATACTTAAAACACTACGTTTTGATAAAAGCCTTCTATTAATATATTCATATACAGTGGAGCTTGACGGCTCGAATACTGGCGGCTCGTTTGCCATGGCTCTTTCAATCATTTTGTTCCTGGCCCTATAAAACAAATAAACATGTTTTCTTCTTAGTCCCTAAAAACACGGTAACTGTAGATATAAATACATTGGGGATAATCGTCTTATTGTGCCTTGAAAATGTATGTTGTATGTACTCATTAGAGTCGCCTCGATGAGGCAATTCTAATGAGTCAACACAACATACATTCATAATGAAAATTGAAAAGATGCCCATATCCTGCCTCCTACATCGGCTCTAAGATCAATCCTCAGTGGCTCGAGCTGCTCCTGTCTGGGGCAAATTGCTATGGTTCCAAAGAGATTCCAGCCGTTGAAGTTCGACTGTATACAGAATAGACCCTCTACAGGTGTAGCGTTCCGCTACCTCTGATCTTTGTCCATAATGTGTGCTTCTTTTTTTTTTTATTTTCTTTTTCACCCTAGGCTAAATCAAAGTAACAATAGGTCTGGTATAAGAAAGGATACATTTACAAAATATGTGCTAGCCCCGTTGTTATTCTTGCAAAAGTAATGTATGTCTTATAAGCTGTCATTAGATAAAAAAAACGTAGTTATGCTTGATGTCTTTTCACAAGCTAGACTTTATATAGTACGTGTATTTGATATGAAAATGTTGTACATGTATAGGGAGTTGTGAAGTCGAAAATAAATTAAAAAAAAAAAAAAAAAAAAAAAAAAAAGGGTATATACATTTCAAACACCAATGGCTTGATAACCAAGATGTTTCGAACACATTCTTGAATCCTTAGGAAAAAATTTGTCATAAATGCAGATACGAAAATATTTGGAACAATTTATGGATAATTTTCTTATGCTATTTTGAAAATGTATGTTATGTGTACTCATTAGAATTGCCTCAATGAAGCACACAATACATGCCTTTATTTTCAGGGGAATCAAAAAGATATCCCTATTATACCTCCTGATCTTAAAGAGCAATTACAAAGAAATTTTACAAGTTCTTAGTATGAAGCAGGGTGAAAGCAGACATGCAGAGGCCATTTTATTGAAAACTGCATGAAACTAGAGCTGTCAGTGAAACTGACTAGGGCCCCGGCAGCGCTATCAGAGGAGTAGGAAAATGTTGATGTTAAAAAAGACGTTTTTTTTTCTTTTCACCTCTAAGTATGACCTTGACCTTTGAGGTACGGACCTGGGTCTTGCGCGTGACACACTGTCACATTATGGTTAATATTTCTGCTAAGTAATATTTAAATCCTTCCAGGTATAAGAAAGTTATAGATTGGACACAATAAAAAAGACGCTTTTTTGACCTTTTATCTCTAAGTATGACCTTGACCTTTGAGGTACGGCTGTGGGTCTTGCGTGTGACACTTCGTCACATTATGGTTAACATTTCTGCCAAGTAATATTTAAATCCATCCAGGAATAATAACAAAGTTATTAATTGGACACAGGAAAGACCCTTTTTTGACCTTTAACCTCTAAGTATGACCTTGACCTTTGAGGTACGGACCTGAGTCTTGCGCGCAACACTCCATCACATTATGGTTAACATTTCTGCCAAGTAATATTTAAATCCATCCAGGAATAAGAAAGTTATGGAGGATAAAAAAATTTGTGGACGGACAGACGGACAGACAGACAGACAGACAGACAGACGGACGGACAGAGTGATGCCAAGTAATATTTAAATCCATCCAGGAATAATAAAAAGTTATGGAGGATAAAAAAATTTGTGGACGGACAGACGGACGGACAGACAGACAGACGGACGGACAGAGTGATTACTATAGGGCACCCACACTTTCAGTGCGGGGCCCTAAAAATTCCCATTAATTCTAAAGTTAGGCTCATTTATATTTGATACATATCTATTTTCCTCTAACAGTGACCTCAAAGGCTTGAACTGCCCGTGAAGGTCTTGAAATTTTTTTCCTAATCCCATAGGTGTGAGCCAGTGACCTTTAACTATACATTAATTGTATTACATTTTGACAATCATACACATTTACTCAAGCATATTTTTGACAGATACTTTTCAGCTTATGACTTCACATATCAACTGATTTAGTTTGAACACCTCTTTATAATACTATTGTTGGGGTCCAAAGTAGATATAATATAAGCTAAACAACCATTATAGAACAACAGCTCCACAAGCGTGGCAAATTAATATTTAATGGACTGCAACCTCGAAACAATCTGCACTGCTCGATATCATGGTCTAACTATGTATCAAGTTTCAACTTGATCAGATCTAAATTGTAGGAGTTAGCTGGAAGCGAAATATTTACAGAAATTTTCAAAGGGGCATAACCTCGAAACAATATGTTCTGCTCCACATCGTAGTCAAACTTAATATCAAGTTTCAGCTTGATCAAATGTTACCTGCAGGAGAAGTTAGCCTACAGAAATTTTCAAAGGGATATAACTCAATTCATACTTGATGGAACGTTACCTTGAAACAATATGCACTGCTCCACATAATGGTCTAACAATATATATTAAGTTTCAACTTGATCAGATCTAAATTGTAGGAGTTAGCCACAAATAAAAATGTTTTCAGAAATTTGCAAAGGGGCATAACTTTATCAATATTTGGTGAACCATATTCTGGAAACAAAATATGCTGCTCCAAATTTTGGTCAATCTATATTCCAACTTTCAGCTTGATCAAATGTTAACTGAAGTAGGAGTTTGCCAGAAACAAAATATTCACAGAGATTTTCAAAGCGGCATAATTCTCATAATACTTGGTGGACCGTAACCTCAAAATATGCGCTGCTCCACATCATGGTCAAACTATGTATCAAGGTTCAGCTTGACCAGATCTAAATTGCAGAAGGAGTTAGTTGGAACAAAATGGATACAGATATATTTAAATGGGCATAACTTTGTTTTTATTTGGTGGATCGTAACCTTGAAAGATATGCACTGCTCCACATTATTGTCTTATTATGTGTGAAGTTTCAGCTTGATGGACTATTAATTGTAGGAGTTAGCCAGAAACAAAATGTCTACAGAAATATTCAAAAGGACACAAATTTGTTAATATTTGGTGGAGGGTTAACCTCTAAACTTTAAGCACTATTCCAGATCAAAGCCTTACTGTTTACCAAGTTGATTGAATGTTAATTGTAGGAGTTAGCCGGAAACTAAATTTTCAAAGGGGCATAACACTATTAATATCTGGTGGACAGCTAACCTCGAAACTTTAAGCACTTCTCCACTTCTTAGTCTTTCTATCAACCAAGTTTCAGCTTGATCCAATAAAAGCTGTAAGAGGAGTTATCAGGAAACGAAAAACACAATACAACCATTTTTTCAAAAAGTGCATATGAAACTGATCATTAATGGCCATTTTTCTATATAATCTACATACTTTTGGGATCCAAAATCATACTATCATGAACTACTTTATAAACAGAGGATCTTACAGATATATTGGTCATTTCATGTTATTTACATGATGTTAAGTGCTAATGACCAAAAGTTTATAAAATGTGTGGTCATATCATTTGTATGACACAATGGTATCCACTACAATATTTACCATGTTTTATGACAGACAAGCCAGAGTTAACGGTGTAGACCCAGATGAGATGTCACAAAACACAGCACATCATCAGGCTATTTTTAGACAGCCAGTAGTAAACTGTATTTGTTCAAATATTAGTACAAGTATTGTAAGAAGTTGAGGTCTGAATATTTTGAGTAAATATATGGTAAATAACAGTTTTGTTAATATGATTACAAGGTTTATGTGCATTAAATTTTGACTTTCTGTAGGCACTGAACAAAGGGCTTGGTTCACGAAAGGCGAAAAATGGCCCTGTTTCAGAAATTGTTAAAATCTTTTGAGTTAACAGTATATGGCGTGGTATCTTAAAAAACAGCAACAATAAGCTCCAACCTTATGTAGTATGGTTGCTATAGCAACAAAAGAACATAAGGTGAAAACTTCATGTTTGATTAAATTTTATCCAGTGTGTGGTCAGAAAACATACAAAGATAACACAAATATTTGCAATTACTAGGAAGATGCATTCCAGGTTCTGCAACAATTTACATGGAACAACATATCATTAAAATGTGTGTTGCCATGGTAACAAATGGGTTTACACATGTTCATTAAATACACATTATTACTACATAACTTGATCTGCCGCACTGTATCAATGTGTGGCTCTTTCTTCATGAAAGATCACGAGATGCGATAATGAACGGCAGATCAAGTTGACACAGTTATAACGCGTTTATTATATACCTTTTTCTTCAAGTAAAAGTATTTTACGCTCACCAGAACCAAAGGCTCCTAGGACGCATATAGGAGGATAGGTAATTGTCCGTCGTCGTCTGTCTTCCGTCAAAACTTTCTAACCACAATTCCTCTGAAGCGACTGGGCCGATCAGGTCCAAATTTCATCTGTAAAATCCTTGGACTGGGGGATTGAAAGGTTATGTTTTTATGACATTTGGCTCATTAGTTTGGTTGCTATGGCAACTTAGAGTTAGAAAATGAAAAACTGTATTAACTACCAAGTCATTGCGGATACGGTGACAAAACTTTCATAGAAATGTTCCTTAAGCCATGTTCTATTTGGCATATGATTTTAGGCTGCTGCTCCTTTTTATTGGCTGCCATGGAAACGGAAATAAATAAATAAGCATCTCCTCAGAAACCACAGAATGCTCTGTACGCTTTATAACATTGGGCTCCTCAGCAACCATATGCTACATAAATCTGAGACTATAGAAATCTTAACCATATTAGTCATTACAGGTTTGGTTTTTGTTGTTGTATTTTTATCTGACCAGAGCTGAAGGCTGCTGGGGGAACTTATAGGATGGGCATTTGTCCATTATCATATTTAACCTGGTGCCAGCACATTCAAATAACATCTCTGAAGTCACTGGGTCGAATGGGTTCAAATTTTATCTGAAGCGTGCTTGGCTTGGGTCTGCCTCTGCTTGATAAAACAGATGACTTTCAGTGAGCAGTAATCACCTGAACTCTGGTGAGCATAGTGGCCCATAGGCCTCTTGTTGCAGGCATTTTTGACTTTATGCTACATTAAGTAAGAAAGAAAGAAGGAAGAAATTAAAGAAAAATCATTAACTTCAAAAACGTTTCAATGCAATAATATATATCTTACTTCAATTACACAGAAAGCTAATAAACGTCGTTATCTGGCATTTCGGACATATTTTGCTGAAATACAACTGAGATGCTTGTATTTTCTTCCTTTACTGAACATACATTCGATTGTTAAATGTCATTCTAAAATCAGGGCTGTGCGCTTCTGCTTATGTTCTTTTTATGGCTGGAAACCCCTGATGCAAATATAAGTTAGCAACAGCAACAAGCACCTAACCTTTGAGAGCATTCTTGCTGACTGTCAACATGTTTTCCAAAGTCAGAGGTATTGCGAAACTCAATTAGTTCAATTTTACAATGATACAGTGAGCAATCTGAATGGGGCCATAAACCGTGCCACAAACAGACTGACATGATCACCATAGACTTCGTCAAGGCCCTTGACAACATACCTCACGGAATATTGTTGTATAAATTGTTCAACTATCAGATAAGAGGATCTACGCATGGCTCTCCGGACGCTGACAATAAGTTGTACTTCTGATTCAGTCCCGGTTTTATCTGGTGTCCCCCAAAGTTCAGTCCTTGGGCCGGTCCTTTTCTTGTGTAGCGTTAGCCGGGTCATCCACGAAGTCAAGCAACACAGTCACCCATCCAGGTACTAACCGTGATACCCGTTGCTTAACTTCGTGAATAAGCCAACCGCTCTACCCGCGTCGCTAAAAGAGCCGGCTCCTACAGCAAGGCTGTAGAAGTGGTATTGATGCAATGACACCCAAAGCCCTGCTGCCCAATGAAACCAATGGGTTTATATGCATGAATGGTCCAACTAGAACCACCTTGCCTGTACTTATGTGCGGTCGTTTAAGCTCTGCGTTGAAGTACCCGATAGACGTGAGGATGATGACGACAATAGAAGTTTTCTTGCATTAGAATATTTAATAAAACATCTCAAAAGCATTGTTCTCATGCTGATGAGGCCGATGTTTTTTTTTTTTTTTTTTTTTTCATTTGAGAAACATAATACATTCACAAAACTCCCCCATTTAGTAGCATGGTTATAATTAAAAAATATATAAAATCTCGGACCCGTCAATACCGGTATTAATGGGTCCGAGATAAAATCAACTGTAGAAAATGAAAACAATGGTCCAAACATAAAAAGTGTTTTTCAAAGCATAACAGTAGTTTAAAAAAAATGAAAAAAAAAAAAAAAAAATGTCGGGAGTGCGGATCGAACTGGGGGCCTTTTAGCTGCTAACCGAAGTATGTAACCATTTGGCCATTGTGACTGTTGACGTCATCACCTAACACTAAAATAGATATCGATAAAGACGTGACGTAGCTGTCATAGTAAAGAATTAAAATCGTCTGTCACTGTACCCTTCATGAATGTCATGGGTCTATAAACTCTAAAAAAATATACATAGTAAATAGCTCTCTTGTCCGGCAAACCTATTTTGAACTTGTAACATGGAGTCTCTTATCCGTAACCAATGACGCACAGCGACCTGCAGTAAGAGTAATGTCCCTTGTTTGGTTAACGGCGTTCTTGCCAAAATACCGTGATTTTTTGGCCAAGCAATAGCGTTAGAAATAAAACATCATAGGCAAAACCTTATAATGGGTCTCGTTTTCTTTGCCTTGATCTTGATCCATTTTTTTCTCCTAAATTTTGGCTGGTTGGCAGTAAATACAGCTCGAGCCTCATACAAATTAGGAAGGGGGACAGGGTACATTTCCATTAATTTAACAATGAATGCACATCTTCGACACCTTGGAAATTTAATCAAATGTTTTTCTTGTAGTTTCGGAGCTTTCAACAAAAAATCTTTGTGTCACGTGTATGTCTTCATATTTTTTTCTTGATTTCTTTATGATAATTATGGAGAAAATGATCGATTTTGGTGTAGACGGTGTCTATTTTTACATAATTTTCATTCAGATATTGGCAGTTTTGATGATTATTTCCTACATTGTTGGAGACACAAGAGGTCATAGTTTACAAAAATTAGAAAATCATTTTGTATTGAACAGGTTGCTCACATAGGAATTTACAGGGCAGTTAACTGGCATTTGTGAACCAAGCCCTTTATGGACTTTGGTAAAACTTGGTACAGATCCTTGTTTGTTAATGGTAAAGTGTTGCACCTGAACCCATTTTGTATTTAATGGAATCTATCCCTTATATACAGCAGAGTCCATTTTGAAATTTTAATGGGTGTCAGGTTCAGTTACTTTAACCCTTTTTGTACCAGAAACCTCCGAACGGGTAATTGGCAAACAGTGCAGGCCCTGATCAGATGCTGCACAAAGCAGCGTCTGATCAGGGCCTACACTATTTGCAAAAAGATCAGCTATTTTCCAAATAAATGTTAAAGATAACAAAACCTGTCACCCCTAAATTTTAGAATGGACTCCTACTATATTTAAGGAGGGAGATTCCATTCGGCACACAAAAGGATTAAACAATTTATTTAGAAAACATCTGAACTTCAGGGCAGTAGACCCCTACATTTGAAAGAGTTGCCTCCCCTGAAGGAGTAGCCATTCTCCATTGGGGGTGAAGTATGCCTTGTTTACCTTTCAATGGCTTCACAATGACTTCACTAGTAGATTCTTCAAATTGAGTGTATCCTTCTCTGAAAGGAAATTAACCTATTACTATTAATGGCATTTGAACATAAACTTTTACTATTAAAACAACACTTATACATGGCTTGAGAAAAATGGATACTTTGCTGAAGAAAAAAAGTTTTGCCTCCTTTCTTCAGAGAACGTGTAAGAGAAAGAATGTACTACCTTTTACCCTAAACATAGACCAAGTTAAAAAAAGAATGAACCATACTTCCTCCTCCCCTCAAGAGGTTCAAATCGAAGAAAAAAATGCACTCCCTCCTTTCCTCAAAGATGGTTAACCCCTTGGGCCTAATTCCATAATGGATGGGACAGACTGTACAGGGAAACATATACAGGAAATCATTTGTCAAAGGTGGCCTAGTTAGTAGTAGCTTAAGCAAATGTTTGCAGTGAAGTTAAAATGAATGTTATAGCATTTTTAGAGTTACAGCCCACAACACCTACACAGAATTATCTTATCTTATAGCTTAAGCAAATGTTTGCAGTGAAGATAAAATGAATGTTATAGCATTTTTAGAGTTACAGCCCACAACACCTTTAGTTGATTATGCATAGCTTATAGGTTTTTATTGTATGATGTCACACCTGAGAATGTAATAACATCATGTAATAAATTCGATAATCCACTAGTGGATTAAATATGCAAATTAGTTAGATATGCTCTGTAACGTTACATGTAGGATGGCCTTGAAGACATCGCACTTACTAATGGCAGAATATTGACATTTTTATTAAACAAAATAAAATGTGTTTTAAATGTTGTTTGATAAATAGAATCTTGCTTACGTGCTCATGTAATACATGAACACTATCCTCTATATAACCAATCTCTGAAAACTGTGTCAGGACCTAGACTCTTAGGCTCAGTGGTTAGAGCAATGGATTCACCGTTCAATCCCAAATAGAGGCAGGTTTTTCAGCTATGCTTCATTCCCTTTATATGACTTTCATGTTGTATGAATTTGATTCATCATTTGAACCTCTTAATATCAACTGTTTATTAAAAGATATATCTGGATATTGGTTTTGTCTGGTTTGGAGTTGAGCAGCCCTGTCAACACTATTAAGGTCATGTTGAGCTGTCAGTTTACCTAACCACACTTTTCCTGGGCGATTTTTAATGTAAGTGGTTTACCAGTCAGTACACATACTTTTGCCAGAAACTGACAACTGTCCTCCTTAAATCAACAGACCAAAGAATATATTTCAAGATCAATTTCAAAGTAGGAATGTCATCATACCCAGCAGTCAATGAACCCGCAATCTCCTGACTACCAGTCAGATGTGCATCCGAGTGAACCATTGAGACCACATATAAAAGTTCCAAAAATTCATAGTTTATATAGAAAAGTAACCATATCTTGTAAGGTCCTTCTATCTAAACATTTTTGGTTCAATACTACATGGAGGATTAGCTAATATGGATTTAGCTAAATATCCCAGCAATTATATTTCAAAGAAATTACAGTGAATAAATGAGCTACCTTATAGCTTGAAAAAGTGATTCTGTATACTTCAACTGTAAGTTATACACCTGATGATGATACTTCACTTCTTCTCGTAGACCTTGTATCTGCAAAAAAGGAATCATAAAAACTACCTGAAAATCCATTGCAAACTTGGCAAGTAACATGTGATCTGAGAGAGGCTCCTACAGTGGTGAGAGATGAACGAATAACAGGCAGTGCTATTAATCACCACACCAGAGACCAATTGTCTTATAATCTAACATGAAAATACTAAAATTATTGTCCTGCTGAGTAAATTAATTTAGCCATGCCCATTTCTTACTATCAACCAATCCAATTACCTGATATAGCTGTTGCAGTTTGACAAGAGACTGACCTCTGTGGAAAGAATAAATTAGACAATGTAAGATCAGTTTTCGTAATCTACTGAAATTTCGGCATCTCGAGAATGGTGTCCCATTTACCGACCTCTATGTCTAGAATAACAATATCGATCTCTTCGGAAAACGGCGAAATAAATCGGGTATAAGATCATGGTAAAAGAGGTCATCGGTCTCATGTCAAATTGCATTAACTATATAAAGTATCCGTTCTTTGTAAACTGAATGACAATTTGCAAAAGGTAGGGGTATGGTGGTTCAGCTAGACAAGGGTTAATCTTTTCAGTCTTGTAGTAACCGAAACAGGCACCTCAGCAAAATGCAGATCCTGAAGAGAAAGAACTCGAGAGATAAATAGAACCTAACATACATCTCAAATGCAAAATTGAGGGTTAACAGGTAAACAAGGTTTTTCTGAGCTTCCAATCCAACTTTATCCAAAGATACTGTATGTATATGGGCAGATAGGTCTGAGCAAACAGTGTAAACCCAGATGAGATGCCACAGAATGTGGCATCTCATCAGGGTCTACACTGTTTGTCACACATCCAGCTATTTCTAGACAATATATCGAACAGTAAATTGTAATGGTTCACATTTTAGAACAATTATGGTAAGGTGTTGAGGTGTCTGAATATTTAGGGTAAATACAGTATCTCTGAATTAACAGGCAGAAGCCATCTTCTTGTTTGTTTGTTTGTATTGGACTTTTAACGGTCCAGTCAACACTATTTAGGTCATTTTTGAGCCGTCAGTTTAGTATTACCTATCCATACTTTTCCTGGCAGGCTTATAGGTATGTGGTTGGCCAGTACAGTGCACATTCTTTCGCAAGGAACTGACAACTGCCCTACGTGAATCAGCGGAAAGGAGAGAATGACTGTAGAAAGATTTCATGATCAAACTCCATGAAAGAATGTTGCGGGTACTGAACCCCCATCCTCCTGATCACCAGTCAGAAGCGCATCCGACTGAGCTACCAAGGCCGGCTAAAGCCATCTGTTTTTATTGAAGTTTAATGGCCCAGTCAACACTATTTTAGGTCATTTTTGTGCCGGTCAGTTTACCTATCCACATTTTCCTGGGCAGGCTAATAGGTAAGTGAATAACCAGTACAGTGCACATTCTTTCGCCAGTAACTGACAAATGCCCTTCTTGAATCAGCGGAAGGGAGCGAATGACCATAGAAAAGATTTCATGATCTATCTCCACGAAACAATGTTGAGGATATTGAACCCGCATCCTTCTGATCACCAGTCAGATGGCATCAGACTGAGCTACCAAGGCCAGCTGCAGCCACCTTCTCCAAATTGTATTTTATGTTTTATGGGGAAGCTGAAAATAGATGAGAAGGAATTATGACGTCATACTTAACATCATGTGTGAGTTGTCCCAGCCCATGGTCAAGTCAGAATTTCCTGTCACAGCTAAAAAACAGAACAAACCATGTCTCCTGGGTAAGAAAAAGAAGACTCACCTGGTTGTTAAGCATAAAGACTTTGTAGTTATAGGCCTTGACAAGGGCTTGTATGATTTTCTGGCTCTCTGTTGACCTTGACCTTGCTATACTGGGAAGACATTTTAACAGTCTCTCCGACGTGATCTCCTTCAAAGCTGACTTCTTCAGTGGAGGCTAGGAAGAAAGAAAAGAAAGACAACTAGAAGATACACCGCCAGGTACAACTGAGAAAATCTAATATCAAAATCATTTTTCTCTAAGTGCAGCGATTAATCCATTTAGTACCAGAAACCCCTAAAAGGGTACCCTGGCAAACAGTGCAGTCCCAGATCAGATGCCGCAGAATGCGCCGGCCGACGCAGCAGAAAGCGGCGTCTGATCAGGGCCTCCACTGTTTGCTAAAAGTTCAGTAATTTTCCAAATAAATTTTGATGAAAACACAACCTGACACCCCTAAATTTTGAAATGACATCCTGCTATATATAAGGAGGAAGATTCCATTTGGTACAGAAAGGATTAATACAACATGAGCCAAGACCAATACGGTTAAACTCCTGTTAATATTGATGACCATTTTTCAATGCAATAATCATTGAATTTGATATGACTAGATAACAGCTGGCATGAGACCTCATCTCCAGCACTTCAGTTTACAGAGAACCCTCACGATAACGGGGATTGAAGAAATAGATTGGGCTGCATGATGCTTCCACGCAGAGCTGAAACGGACTGCACATGAGTACTGGTAAACTGCTCAGAGGTTATAAGCCTGCCCAGGAATAGTGTTGCTAGTCGGACCGTCCATGCACATAAACTCTATTGGTTTGATTGGACGACAGGGCTTGAGATGTCATTTCATCTCAATGTCGGGTAAAAGTCCCACAAAATTGGAAGCAACGTCTCCAAAATGACCTATACAGTCTTGACGGGGACAATAAACCTCAAATCAAATAGAAACAAAATCACAAAAATGACAGTATTTGTTCCCTAAAATCTTTTCATAATAAAGACTTTGCCGCTATAAAGGTTCCCAACAAGGAGAAGAATAATATAATAAAGGAGATTTTCCTTTAATTACTCCAAGAAACAAATGTAATAGACATTTCTTAGAGGTGATTCTAACAAATACCCACAACGCTGTTTCTTGAGCATCAAAATCCATTAATTCGTCTCATTTTGAGCAATCATTCCAGTGAAATCGTTTTATGATGATTTTTTTTGTGTATTGACAATCAGTATTAAAGAAGACTGACTCTATTTCCAACAACGACAATCGCAGATGCCAAGTGAATTTTGTACATTGGAAACAAACTAAGGAAAACATGTTTGCACCCAAAATAATGTCAGATTGATATGTGCTAAACAAAGAAGAGTCTGCCGAAGTTGTATTGCTATTTCATCTGAGACTTAATATTATTAACCCTTTTTTGTACCAAATGGAATCTTCCTCCTTATACATTTGTTGGCATTTTAAAATCTATCAGCAGGATTAATTTCATGCTCAAGTGAGCTGAGCATGAAAAAAATTTTATAACCTCAGGCCCAGAGATATTATACTACACAGGCAGTGAACACAAAGGTGGAGATAAGTCTGCAAATCCGTGCAGGATGATCTGCACCTTTGTTGTTCTCGAAAACCAAAGCCACAAAACAAGGTTAGCCCCCGCCCATCGGGGCTTGAAGAAATAGATCGGCTGCATGATGCTTCCACTCAGAGCTGAAACCAACCGGAACACGAGTACTGCTAAACCGCTTAGAGGATCTAAGCCTGCCCAGGCAATGCGGTGCGAGTCGGGACCGTCCATGCTTATAAACCCTATTGGTTTCATTAGGCAGCAGGGCTCGAGATGTCATTTCATCTCACTGTCCGGTAAAAGTCCCACAAAATTGGAAGCAACATCTCCAAAATGACCTTGACAGTGTTGACGGGGACGTTAAACCTCAAATCAATCAAACAAACAAACAAACAGGCAGTGAACACAAAGGTGGAGATAAGTCTACACATCCATGCAGGCTGATCTGCACCTCTGTTGTTCCGAAAACCATAAAACAGGTTTTCTCCTGATGTAGTTCATGTAATATTTACCCAAGGTGCAGCAGGAAGCAACAAGGACACATCAAGTAGGTCGCTGGTGCAGTCTTTCATAATGGCACAGGACTTTAGAATCTGGGTCATCAGCCTCTCTCTGACAGCAAGACTCACATGATCTGATGTCCACATGCAAGTGGATGTCTCCTGCCATATAAATCAATAAGAATATGAATCCATAACATACCGATCATGACAATTGTCATCTACTGGTTATCTTAAAAGTCTCTTTTTCTTTTGCAAACAGTGTGGGCCCAGATCAGACTGCTCCTGTAGGAGCAGTCTAAACTGGGCCCACACTGTTTGCCTGCATGCAAAAATATTTTTATAAAGTTTGAAAAAAAAAATTCAGCAGACGACATAGCGGACGACATTTTCAGATGTAGTTTTTCTCAGTGTCTTAAGGGTTAACTGCAGTAATCATAATTCCTCACAACTTCTTAACTGCCATTTTATTTGTGATTTTTTTTCGTTTGTCTTTTTTTTTAGATGTCAAAATAAGATTTTCATAAATATACATAAACCTCTTCACTGGTGAAAAGTCTTACAAAATTGGAAGCAACATTTCCATGGTCTCAAAAATATATACAGTAAAACCCGTCTTAGTGGCCACCTCTATTTAGCAAGCAACCTGTCTTAAGCAAGCATGCTTTTACTTCCTGAAAAAGGAAAATGTATTAAAATTCACCTGTGTTAAGCAAGCACCTGTCTTAACCAAGCACTTAT
Organism: Lucinisca nassula; assembly: GCA_963580285.1. Taxonomy (NCBI): domain Eukaryota; kingdom Metazoa; phylum Mollusca; class Bivalvia; order Lucinida; family Lucinidae; genus Lucinisca; species Lucinisca nassula. The sequence continues at coordinate 45,664,337 of OY757018.1, forward strand.
GGATCATCCCATAGGTGCTTGCTTAATACAGGTTGGACTGTACATTGTACTGAAAAATGACCATAAATGGTCAAATTTCTATACACCTGTAATCTATACCTTTTTGTCTGGTCCGGCCTCGGTAGCTCAGTCGGATATGCGTCTGACTGGTGATCAGGAGGCTGGGGTTCGATACCTGCTGGGGTCGGCAACATTCTTTTATGGAGATTGATCATGAAATCTTTTCTATGGTCATTCTCTCCCTTCCACTGATTCAAGAAGGGCAGTTGTCCGTTTCTGGCAAAAGAATGTGCACTGTACTGGTTAACCGCTTACGTACAAGCCTGCCCAGGAAAAGTGTGGATAGGTAAACTGACCGGCTCAAAAATAACCTAAATAGTGTTGACTGGGCTGTTAAACTCCAATACAAACAAACAAAACAAAACATTTTTGTTTGGACATAACATAGTTGTTTATTTGTTTGTGTTGAGATTTTACATCCACGTCAACACAGACAACACTTAAGGCGATTTTGGAGATTTTGCTTCCAATTTGTAGGACTTTTATCTGACATTGAGATGAAATTACACCTCAAGCCTTAACACCCAAAGAAACCCCATGATTTATTAGCAGGGACAGGCTAATTCAGAACACTTTAACTGAGTAGCTTAGATTTTCTAAGATGTTTACCAGTACTCATGTTCAGCCGGTTTCTGCACTGAAGCACCATGCAAGCCCTATCTATTTTTCCAAGCCCTGATAGCGGGGGCAAACACAGTGAGTTGTTTAACAAACACAGTTTTGACCACAGTTTTGATCACAGCAATGGTATTATACAGAGGTTGGAGTATATTTAACTTCTCCACAGTGACAACCTAAGCCATGTTTCATGTTTTCCTGCCGTATTAGCTAATGTTATGTGTTCTGGTAAGTACAATATCTAATACAGTGGTATGTTGACTGCAAATTACACCACAACCTCATTATAACACGGTTCATTATAACACGGTTTTGGGTATAACACGGTTTCAAGATGGATCCCAAAAATGTATAGATTATATAGAAAAATGACCATAAATGGTCATTTTTCTATATAATCTAGACATTTTTGTTTGGATATAACACGGTTGTTTAACTAACACGGTTTCTGCTTTGGACCCCATTAATAGTGTTATAAAGAGGTTGTGGTGTATTTTAGTAGCTTTAGTATCTGTATAAATATTAGTATATTTGTCATTATAAATGATAAAAGTTTAAACAAAACCTATGTTAATCACATCTAAGCCTCTTATCTTGCCAAAGGAAGACCACCTCATGTCTAACTTGCCAGGTGTCGATTCCTTGTCAAAAGCTTTGAGGAAAGCACATTCTTGCACACCAGATAAGGAAATCTATAGTTTTAGCTTGGGATAGAAATTCTGTTCTAACCCTGTTGTTCTTACACAAAATCGAATATTCTCGCATGTTTGATAAATATACTGGTTGAATACGACCTCATATGCGACATCATTAAGGTGGACGTCACAGCACATTACGTAACGTCACTAAACATTCCTGTAGTGTCGTCACAATATGGCGGACGTCGGCAACTGGTGACTGCAGCATTAAAAATCCGCGCTAAGAAATGGAAGGTATGCAAGAAAAAGAATCCTATATGTGTGTGAGGGTTGGATAGAAAAATCCATCCCTCGGGATCACTGTTTGGCATCACTCGGCAAGCCAAGTGATGCCGGACACTGACCTCGGAATTGATTTTTGCATCCACCTCTCACACCCATACAAGATTCTTATAATCTCTAATGACTGTGGAGGAATACTGAACTGCCTGACCATACAGTCTAGACCCAAACCAGACTAACCCTACTGAGAACCATGAGCAGTCTGTGCACTTACTGTTTGGACATTCCACCAAAATAATTTCCAGACACAAGAAATGTCATAAGACAGCAGAGTTTTTCTGCTTGCCAATCATTATGCAGAATTTAATTATGAATTGATGAGTGAAACAAACAGGCATACCCTTTAGAGGAGCACAAGTAATATTTGAAAGGACTACCTTGAACAGCTGTACAGTTATTCAGGTGTGAGAGCAGGTGAACTTAAACCAAATGCAGCTGACAATACTGACTCTGGATATGGCAAAAGCTTTTCCTGAACTCTGTCCAGACGAACTAAAAATCGACTTGAGATCTTTCTTTCTACTGATACCGTGATCAATCACATTTGACCACTACTCGCAGGTGATCATTACATCAGATCAAATTCAGGGACAACGTTAAGTGGTCAAGATGACCAGTATAATACAACAGGCAGAAGATATTACCTGGCTGACTTCCTGATCTTGTTCTAGAGCACTGTGCAGGCTGATCAGTTCTCTGTACAAGGTGCTCAGCTTTGTCTCCAACTTGGTCTGAAACAATATTAAGCCCATAATTAAACTTAAAAGCAAGATCCATATACACATTATCAGAAATGAACTCTATCACTGAAGAATCTTAGGAACATACAGTCAACCCTCTTTATACTGACATTTTGTTATAACGGCAAAACTCGTTGTAACGGCAATTTGAATGGAATGCCTACTTAGCTAAAGGCTTAGCCTCAGTTATTAGTGGCGTGGGCTTCCCTCCGGTTGGAAATGCACAAATTGAGTCCATAGTCATGAGAGGGTCTTGTAATCTAATGATCCAAGAAACAGTTATAATGGGGAAAAGGCCTTTCATCACGAAAACACGCCTATATAATTTTGACCCCCTTGAACCCCACTTTTATATAGAAAAACTGGGGTTTCCGGGGGGTATACCTTATTTTTCTTATTTCGGCTATAAAATATAGATTGTGGGTACTCGTTTGGTTCTAACGAGTGCCAACAATCTATATTTTGAGCAGAAATAAGGAAAATATCACAATTTTTCATCATAAAATTTTCATAATTTCGGCGATAAAGGTGGCAATCTATTTGAATAGGCGTGTTTACGTAATGTAGTACCTATCATACTCAAAACTGGAATTCTTTATAAAGGCAAATTCTTTATAACGGCACAATAATCGGGAACAAATACTGTTGTTATAACGAGGGTCCTCTGTAATGAACATTTTAAAGACAGCTGTCATAAAAATGAGTACTTCCAATAAGTACATCACAACCTCTTTAAACACTGTTCATTATAATACAGTTTTGGATAAAAGAAAAGAAGTGAAGGCAATGATCAGGAATCAATACAATTAACCCAAACCTACCATCAAAGACACCAAAGGGAAAGAAACACAAACATGAAACAACTGGACCCAAATGGAGACATTACCAGCGGAAAGCCAAAAGAACAGTAACTTTTCCACAAAATGGCCAATTGGCTATCAAAAACAAAAATATATAAGCGATACACACATGAAACCAAGTTTAGAAATAGACCCCAAAATGCATATATTTTACAGAAAAATGATAATCTAGACATTTTTGTTCATCATATGGTATCTGTAATAATACAAAATCGATATTCAAAACATAGATAGAAGCCTCCATGGTATAGTGGTTATACTACTCGCCTTTAAAATGAGGGGTCGCAGGATCAACCCTGGGCTTCATCAGACTTTCAGATGAGTCTTTAAACCGAGGTTCCGTCTCCGCATGACTTTAGCTGTTGGTGAGATGTAAAACTCGAACACTCACTCACTCAGAATATAGATTTTAACACAAGCAGGTTTGAAGGTTTATATTAATTAGTAAATAACCCGCTTTGTAGCATTAGTAGCTTTAGCAATTAATGTTTGTGATCCTAATGCATCTGTTGGCTTTTATTTTGTGTCAGCTTGCAAGAAAGATCAATTCTACTTCCTGCCAAAAATAGATAACTTTTAAGTCTATCTTTGTGTGGTTACCACACCAGTTCTTCATGTCAAGCCATTTACTATTGGCATACCCTGGTCAATGGTTGGTATGACAGCTATCTGCTACTTTATGATGAGCTATTTAGACAGTTATGTTTTTTTTTCTTTTTCTTTTTTCAATTTTCTTTATATTCTAACAGCAACAACAATATGAGATAAACTGGAACTTAAAATACTCTCCAACTGAAGTTCCTTGAGAAAATTACATTTCTAATAACATTTTCTGGAAATAGCAGACACCATTCCATGGTCTTATCACCTAAAATTAAATAGTGTTTGTTTGTTTGTATTGGGTTTTAATGGCCCAGTCAACATTATGTTAGGTCATTTTTGAGCCGGTCAGTTTACCTATTCACACTTTTCCAGGGCAGGCTTATACGTAAGCAGTTAACCAGTACGGTGCACATTCTTTTGCCAGAAACTGACAACTGCCCTTCTTGAATCAGCAGAAGGGAGAGAATGACCGTAGAAAGAATCCCTTCCAGATTGTAATTTGATATTTGTTTGATGTGGGAATATTTGCTTACGTATATCTACTGAATGCCAGTAACTATCTTTTCTATAAGACCTGTGTACGAGTAAGCAGTACTAAACCCTTATCCCACTGAGTAATTAATTTAGCCACACTTATTTCTGACTTTGAACCAATCAAATTACTGGATATAATTTATTCCTGCAAATTCACAATCTGAATTTTCAAACAGTGTAGATCCTGATCAGAGAAGCCATCTGATCTGGATCTACACTGTTTGCAAAGGTAGAGGTTGTCATGTTCAGCAGGATAAGGGTTAATCCCATATACCGTATTTGACCTATTTACCGCAGATGCTCCTATAAGCGCACACCCAAGCTTTTTCTTGAAAAAATACACAAGCGCCCACTTTACAGTAACCTCCCAACAAATTCATATTGAGTTTTGCTGCATCTTTGACCCGGACAATCATATGTATATGTGGTGAACCCCTATGCTGAAATTCAACTCTATAAAATAACCATATTGGAAGCTTTTTTTTTATATTTTTTTCGTATTGAGTGTGCGCTTATTAGGTAGATTTTTCACCACAATATTTTCATACAATTTTTAAACAAGAGGCCCAAGAGGGCCTGTCGCTCCACCGGCTAACTTCAGACAATTGTCATATTTATTACATTAACCAATGGTATACTAGTGGACTCTTCTATTGCTATATGTTGGACCAGTCCATTTGTCATATAAGGGGTGTCAGGCCTATTTTTTTTTCTATTTTTGATGGAAAATTCTGTTAGCAAATAGTGCAGGCCCTGATCAGACATGGTGTTCTGTGGGGTCTGATCTGGGCCAGCACTGTTTGCCAAGGTACCCATTTAGGGTTTTCCCACATGCAATGGGTAAAAAAGAAACAAGTGATCCACCCAAGGAATGTCCATTCTATATTTTTTGGACCCCAGAGCCATGGTTGGCAGGATTTATGTGAGTGACCATTTGGCATTGCTCTGTTCTAAATATCTAAAGCTCTGGGCCTTATGGTTTCAGAGAAGAAGACTTTTTTTAAGTTTTTCCTATTATAAGTCTATGGGAACTAATATGCCTCTGGGCGTGACCAATTTTTTACCCCAGGGGTATTGTTGGCAGGATATATTTGAGTGACCACTTGACGTTGCTGCATCCTTAATATCTAAGCTCTGGGCACTGATGGTTTCAGAGAAGATTTTTTTCAGTTTTTCCCAGTATAAGTCTATGGGAGCTTATGGGCCTCAGGGTGTGGCCAATTTGGACCCCAGGGGCATAGTTGGCAGGATTTATGCAGATGAATACTTCAAGTTGCTACATACTAAGCTCTTGGCCTTATGGTTTCAGAGGAGAAAAGTTTCAAGATTTTGTCATTATTAGTCTATGGGAGCTACTAAGCACCGGGGCGTTGCCAATTTGGACTCAAGAGTCATAGTTCGCAGGACTTAGTAGGTGACCACATAACTTTGCTACATACTACAGTTCAACCTGTATTAAGCAAGTGCCTAAGGGATAGTCAAAATATGCTTGCTTAAGACAGGTTCTTGCTTAATACATGTGAAATTTAACACATCTGCCTTTCTTGGGAACTGAATGCCTGCTTGCTTTAGACAGGTTGCTTGCTTAATAGAGGTGGCCACTAAGACAGGTTTTACTGTAAATGTCTTAGGCTTTATGGTTTCAGAGAAGAAGTTTTTCCATTTATTGGTCTATGGAAGCTAATGAGCCAAAGGTGGTGGCCATGGCGGCCATGTTTTTTGTCTGATCAAAATTTCTTCAATGAATCTGACAATGGTAGACACAAGGAACATTCATGAAAATTAAGAATGAAATCCATTTGGCGGTTTTGGAGGAGAAGATTAAAAAAAAAAAAGATCCCTTTATGAGTCTATGGAAGCTAATTAGCCAATGGGCGTGTCCATGGCGGCCATGTTTTTTGTCTGATCAAAATTGCTTCAAGGAATCTGACAGAGGTCCACCCAAGGAACATTCATGCAAAGTAAGAATGAAATCCATTACGTTGAGCGGTTTTGGAGGAGAAGGTTTTTAAAACTTTTCCCCATATAAGTCTATGAAAGCTAATGAGCCAAGGGGCATGGCCATGGCAGTCATGTGGGGCTTGGCCATGGTGGCCATGTTTTTTGCCTGATCCGAATTTCTTCAAGGAATCTGACAGAGGTCCACCCAAGGAACATTCATGCAAAATAAGAATAAAATCCATTGAGCGGTTTTGGAGGAGAAGATTTTTAAATATTTTTTTTTGCTTTCGATGCCATTTTGTTCTGCATGTAACAAAATTCTTTGAAGGAATTCAGAAGAGGACTATGTGAGAAACATTCCTGTGAAGTTTGGTTTCAATCGACCAAGTAGTTAAGGAGGAAATGTTTAAAGAAAATAGTTAACGCACGGATGCACAACCGCACAGACGCACAACAGACACAGGGCCATAACATACAGTCCAACCTGTATTAAGCAAGCACCTATGGGATATTCAAAAAGTGCTTGCTTAAGACAGGTGCTTGCTTAACACAGGTGAATTCTAATGCATTTTCCCTTTTCGGGAACTCAATGCCTGCTTGCTTAAGACAGGTTGCTTGCTTAATAGAGGTGGCCACTAAGACAGGTTTGACTGTATAACATAAGACCCGCCGGTCTTTGGCCAGTGGAGCTAAAAAATGAAGAGATTTATGTTTTTATTTCTTTATTTATTTATTTTTTCCTTTCCTCCGTCGGATTCGGTATGCCTCCCTTTTCAACTAAGCCATTTTAACCCTCAGGGATCTGGAGAACTGTTGACACTGCAGTATAATTAGGTCTAATAAATCAATCTCCCTCAGTATTTTGAATTTATTTTGAAACATCAAGTCGTATAAATAGAGTTTGTGTTGAAAACATCAGTTCTATCACCAGTGTGATGGGCATGTGAAATTTCTGATGTTTTGAATTTTAGAATGACAATTTGTAGGTGGACCTCTATAGATATGTGATAGTCAGCAAAATTGGAGGAGATTAATTCAGATACAGGAAGGTACTTTTAAATAAATAAATAAATAAACAAGAACTTTTGAAGAAGAGAAGACTTTTTTAACATTACACTACATGTTATATAGTGAAAATAAACCCCGCCCACTGCAGCCATGTTTTATGTCGGATCAAAATTTCTTCAAGGAATCTGACAGAGGTCCACCCAAGGAACATGCATGCCAAATAACTATGAAATAAAACAAGAACTTTTGCAGAAAATATTTTCAGCATTACACTATATGTTATATGGTGAAAATAAACCTCGCCCATGGCGGCCATGTTTTTTTGTAAGATCAAATTTTTTTCAAGGAATCTGACAACAGTCCACCCAAGGACAATTCATGCAAATTACAATGAAATCCCACAAGTACTTTTGCAGAAAATGATTTTTTAGCATTACGTTATATGTTAAATAGTGAAAATAAGCCCCGCCCATGGCGGCCATGATTTTTGTCGGATCAAAATTTCTTCGAGGAATCTAAAAGAGGTCCACCCAAGGAACATTCATGCAAAATAAAAACAAGGCATCGCATGCGATACAAATCCCCTCGCACTAGACAACTTGTGTGGAAAACACTGAAATGGCAAAAGTCCAACTTGTTTGAGATATTATCATATGCAACATTTGTGTAAAGTTTGTTTAAAAATCCTCCAATAAATGTACATTCTAGAGTGATGACGTTTCTCTAAAAATAGCCATAGTGACCTTGACTTGAGGCCATGACCACGAAAGTAGATCTTGCTCAAGATATTATCATAAGCATCTTTTGTGTGAAGTTATATTAAAATCTGTTAATAAATGTAGGCGGTAGAGCGATGACAAAGTTTTTCTAAAGATAGCCACAGTGACCTTGACTTTGAGGTCATGACCTTGAAAGTCGAAGTAAGTCGAGATATTATCATCAGAAACATTTGTGTGAAGTTCTATTACAATCCATCATTAAATGTAGGCGCTAGAGCGATGACAAAGTTTTTCTAAAAATAGCCACAGTGACCTTGACCTTGAAAGTCTAAATAGCTCGAGATATTGTCATAAGGAACATTTGTGTGAAGTTATATTGAAATTTGTGAAAAAATGTAGTCACTAGAGCAATGACAAAGTTTTTCTAAAAATAGCCACAGTGACCTTGACCTTGAAAGTCAAAGTCGCTCGAGGTATTGTCATAAGGAACATTTGTGTGAAGTTATATTGAAATGGATGAAGAAATGTAAGCGCTAGAGCCATGACAAAGTTTTTCTAAAAATAGCCACAGTGACCTTGACCTTGAAAGTGGAACTCACTAGAGATATTGTTATAAGGAACATTTGTGTGAAGTAATATTGAAATTGGTGAAAAAAAATGTAAGCGCTAGAGCAACTAGACAAAGTGCCCAGTGGGGCACGTATACCCCCGGCCAGGGCCATCGCCTCAGCTGAAACAAGAACTACAAAGGGAAATAACTCTAAAAGGCCTGAACCCTTGGCCCTTATTTTCTTTCCCACAATACAAGTAGTCATACTGATCATGTGTGCAAAATTTCAAGTTTCTATGTGAAGCAGTTCCTGAGATATCTTTGACACAAAATAATTGTTTACGGACAGACAGACGGAAAAGACAAAAACTATATACCCCCATTGCATACTTCGTATGCCGGGAGTATAATGACAAAGTTTTTCTAAAAATAGCCACAGTGACCTTGACCTTGAAAGTCAAACTCGTTCGAGGTATTGTCATAAGCAACATTTGTGTGAAGTTATATTGAAATCAGTGAAGAAATGTAGGCGCTAGAGCGATAACAAAGTTTTCTAAAAATAGCCATAGTGACCTTGACCTTGAAAGTCGAAATGGTGAGATATTGTCATAAGGAACATTTGTGTGAAGTTATATTGAAATCGATGAAGAAATGTAAGCGCTAGAGGGATGACGAAGTTTTTCTAAAAATAGACACAGTGACCTTGACCTTGAAAGTGGAACTCGCTAGAGATATTGTCATAAGGAACATTTGTATGAAGTTATATTGAAATTGGTGAAGAAATGTAAACGCTAGAGCGATGACAAAGTTTTTCTAAAAAATAGCCACAGTGACCTTGACCTTGACCTTGAGGCCTTGACACTGATAGTCGAACCCGCTTGAGATATTGTCATAAGGAACATTTGTGTGAAGTTATATTGAAATCAGTGAAGAAATATAGGCGATAGAGCGATGACAAAGTTTTTTCTAAAAATAGCCACAGTGACACTGACCTTGAGGCCATGAGTTGGAAAGTCGAACTCCCTGGAGGTATTTTTATAAGGAACATTTGTGTGAAGTTATATTGAAATTGGTGAAGAAATGTAGGCGCTAGAGCGATGAAAATGTTTTTCTAAAAATAGCCACAGTGACCTTGACCTTGAGGTCATGACCTTGAAAGTCCAACTCGCTCAAGATATTGTCATAAGGAACATTTGTCTGAAGTTATATTGAAATCAGTGAAGAAATGTAGGAGCTAGCGCGATGACAAAGTTTTTCTAAAAATAGCCACTGTGACCTTGACCTTGAAGCCATGACCTTGAAAGTGGAACTCGCTCAAGATATTTTTATAAGGATCATTTGTGTGAAGTTATATTGAAATTGGTGAAGAAATGTAATCGATAGCGCGATGACAATGTTTTTCTAAAAATAGCCACAGTGACCTTGACCTTGAGGTCATGACCTTGAAAGTCCAATTTTGCTCGAGATATTTTTATAAGGATCATTTGTTTGAAGTTATATTGAAATTGGGGGAGAAATGTAGGCGCTAGAGCCATAACGAAGTTTTTCAAAAAATAGCCAGAGTGACCTTGACCTTGAGGTCATGACCTTGAAAGTCGATCTTGCTCCAGATATTGTCGTAAGGAACGTTTGTGTGAAGTTATATTAAAATTGGTCAAGAAATGTAGGCGCTAGAGCGATGACAATAGTACGTACGTACGTGGCGCTAGAGCGATGACAAAAGTATGTACGTACGTTGCGCTAGAGCGATGACAAAAGTACATACTTACGTACGTACGTACGGGACAAATGCTATATCCCCCCTCACAACTATGTTGTGCGAGGGGATAATGAAATCCAACAGGTGGGTTTGGAGGAGATGTTTAAAGATTTTTAATTTTTTGTGTGGTTTTGTTGCCATGGCAACCAGAGTTCTGGGTGTAACCAAATTCTTTGAAGGAATTTAGAAGAGGACTAAGTAAGGAACATTCCTGTGAAGTTTGGTTACAATTGGCCCAGTAGTTTAGGAGGAGAAGATGTTTTAGCATTACACTTTATGTTAAATAGGGAAAATAAGCCCCGCCCATGGCGGCCATGTTTTTTGTCGGATCAAAATTTCTTCAAGGAATCTGAAAGGGGTCCACCCAAGGAACATTCATGCAAAATAAAAATGAAATCCAACAGGTGGTTTTGGAGGAGAAGATTTTTAAAGATTTTTATTTTTTTTTGGTTTTGTTGCCATGGCAACCAGAGTTCTGGGTGTAACAAAATTCTTTGAAGGAATTTAGAAGAGGACTATGTAAGGAACATTCCTGTGAAGTTTGGTTACAATTGGCCCAGTAGTTTAGGAGGAGAAGATGTTTAAAGAAAAAGTTAACGCACGGAAGCACGGAGGACACAGGGCCATGACAATAGCCCCGCTGGCCTTTGGCCAGTGGAGCTAAAAACTAAGCGCATGGTGCGGTAAATAGGTCGAATACGGTACTTACCACTTGTTTGAGATTCAAGTGTTCTAGAGTACCCGAGGCAACATCTAACAGTGTGACATCATTCTGCCGTGATGGGTGGATAAATTCGTTGTAGAACAATAGCTGCCTTGAGAGTTTTTCTGTTGTTCTGTTCTAATAAATAAAATACATACAAACCTCAATAAAGCACTGTTTAAGGGGAATGGGAACACCTGGCACATTTTTCTGCCATTTTTCAAAGGGAGACAACTTTTGGGACTTCCTGTTTGCTTTTCTATAGGCTCAGTCTTGCTGAACAAGAGGGCCCAGAGGGCCCTGGTTCGCTCACCTGATCTAATGTATAACAAGTGGGCCCCGGACAGGGTCAATTTTGGCCCCAGGGCTATAATTTGAACAATCTTGGTAGAGGTCCACAAGATGAAGCTTCATATCGAATATGAAAGACCTGGGCTTTCTGGTTTCAGAGAAGAAGATTTTAAAGGTTTACCCTGCATATAGAAGTCTATGTAAAACAAGATTTTCCCTATATAAGTCTATGTTAAACCAAAGGGCCCCGGAGCGGGGCATTTTTGGCCCCAGGGCTATAATTTGAACAATCTTGGTAGAGGTCCACTAGCTGAAGCTTCATAACAAATATCAAAGACCTAAGCCTTGTGTTTCAGAGAAGATGATTTTTAAAGATTTTCCCTATATAAGTCTATGTAAAACTAAAGGGCCACATGGCGGGGGCATTTTTGGTCTCAGGGCTATAATTTGAACAATCTTTGTAGAGGTCCACTAGCTGAAGCTTCATAACAAATATCGAAGACCTAAGCCTTGTGGTTTCAGAGAAGAAGATTTTTCAAGATTTTCCCTATATAAGTCTTTGTAAAACCAAAGGGCCCCGGAGTGGGGGCATTTTTGGCCCCAGGGCTATAATTTGAACAATCTTGGTAGAGGTCCACAAGATGAAGCTTCATACCAAATATCAAAGACATGGGCCTAGCAGTTTCAGAGAAGAAGATTTTTCAAGATTTTCCCTATATAAGCCTATGTAAAACAAAAGGGCCCCGGGGCGGGGGGCATTTTTGGCCCTAGCACTATAAATTGAACAATCTTGGTAGGGGTCCACTAGATGAAGCTTCATACCAAATATCAAAGACCTGGGCCTTGTGGTTTCAGAGAAGAAGATTTTTCAAGATTTTCCCCATATAAGCCCATGTAAAACAAAAGGGCCCTGGTGCGGTGGGGCATTTTTGGCCCCAGCACTATAATTTGAACAATCTTGGTAGGGGTCCACTAGATGTAGCTTCATACCAAATATAAAAGACCTGGGCCTTGCGGTTTCAGAGAAGAAGATTTTTAAAGATTTTCCCTATATAAGCCTATGTAAAACAAAAGGGCCCTGGTGCGGGGGCATTTTTGGCCCCGGGGCTATAATTTGAACAATCTTGGTAGAGGTCCACAAGATGAAGCTTCATACCAAATATCAAAGACCTGGGCCTTGCAGTTTCAGAGAAGAAGATTTTTCAAGATTTTCCCTTTATAAGCCTATGTAAAACAAAAGGGCCCTGGTGCGGGGGCTTTTTTGGCCCCAGCACTATAATTTGAACAAACTTGGTAGGGGTCCACTAGATAAAGCTTCATACCAAATATCAAAGACCTGGGCCTTGCGATTTCAGAGAAGAAGATTTTTCAAGATTTTCCCCATATAAGCCCATGTAAAACCGAAGGGCCCCCATGCAGGGGGCATTTTTAGCTCCAGCACTATAATTTGAACAATCTTGGTAGGGGTCCACTAGATGAAGCTTCATACCAAATATCAAAGACCTGGGCCTTGCGGTTGTAGAGAAGAAGATTTTTAAAGATTTTCCCTATATAAGCCCATGTAAAACAAAAGGGCCCTGGTGCGGTGGGGCATTTTTGGCCCCAGCACTATAATTTGAACAATCTTGGTAGGGGTCCACTAGATGAAGCTTCATACCAAATATCAAAGACCTGGGCCTTGCTGTTTCAGAGAAGAAGATTTTTCAAGATTTTCCCTATATAAGCCCATGTAAAACCAAAGGGCCCCTGTGCGGGGGCATTTTTAGCTCCAGCACTATAATTTGAACAATCTTGGTAGGGGTCCACTAGATAAAGCTTCATACCAAATATCAAAGACCTGGGCCTTGCGGTTTCAGAGAAGAAGATTTTTAAAGATTTTCCCTATATAAGCCCATGTAAAACCAAAGGGCCCCCGTGCGGGGGCATTTTTGGCCCCACCATTATAATTTGAACAATCTTGGTAGGGGTCCACTAGATGAAGCTTCATACCAAATATCAAAGACCTGGGCCTTGCAGTTTCAGAGAAGAAGATTTTTAAAGATTTTCCCTATATAAGCCCATGTAAAACCAAAGGGCCCCCGTGCGGGGGCATTTTTGGCCCCAGCACTTTAATTTGAACAATCTTGGTAGGGGTCCACTAGATGTAGCTTCATACCAAATATCAAAGACCTGGGCCTTGCGGTTTCAGAGAAGAAGATTTTTCAAGATTTTCCCCATATAAGCCCATGTAAAACCAAAGGGCCCCCGTGCGGGGGCATTTTTAGCTCCAGCACTATAATTTGAACAATCTTGGTAGGGGTCCACTAGATGAAGCTTCATACCAAATATCAAAGACCTGGGCCTTGCGGTTTCAGAGAAGAAGATTTTTAAAGATTTTCCCTATATAAGCCCATGTAAAACCAAAGGGCCCCGGAGCGGGGGCATTTTTGGCCCCAGCACTATAATTTGAACAATCTTGGTAGGGGTCCACTAGATAAAGCTTCATACCAAATATCAAAGACCTGGGCCTTGCGGTTTCAGAGAAGAAGATTTTTTAAGTTTTCGGTGAAAAAATCTATTTTTGGCTACTGTGACCTATATGTGCAACGGACCGGAACCATTTGAACAACTTTGAAAGGGGACCACCTAAGGATCATTCCTGTGAAGTTTGGTCAAAATCCGATCAGTGATTTAGGAGGAGATGTCGTTTGAAGAAAAGTTTACGGACGCACGCACGCACGCACGACGGACGACGGACAAAAAGTGATCCCAAAAGCTCACCTTGTCACTACGTGACAGGTGAGCTAAAATGGGGTCTACTCTTAGCAGCAAATTCTTTCCTTTAAGAGTTAACCCCCATTGACATGGCAGCCAAAAATACTTTTGAATAAGTTGCCTCCCCTGAAGGTGTATACGTTCCTCTTAATATGAATGTATTTTGTATAGAACTTTGCCATTTTTCTAAATCCACACATGGTTGTTTAACTAACATGGATCAGGTCTCTTTAGCCTAGTAGGTAGAAGCAACATACTCACTCAGGTTTTTGTACACCTCTGATTAACATTCTGACAGCAGATGAAGTGAAATATTCCTGCATATGCTTAAACTCCTAAATCAAAATATAGCCTGAATTGTGCTTTGGATCCCAACAATCATGTACTTCAGAGGTTAAACTCAGGGCTGGAAAATTCTCCAAAATTTCACTCGTTCTGCATGACCCAAGGGCATGAAGATTTTGGTAAATTTCATTGTGACTGAACAAAATTCTCACTCGCTTTCCAAAATGTTTCCTCCTCATGGTGAGCAGACGAGTGGAATTTTCAAGCCCTATTAAACCCCATGGACATGGACTGGTACTGATACCTACACAAACAGTGTAAATCGCGATGGGACATCCCTTAAATAGCCGTCTCATCATGATCAACATTGTTTGAAATCATGTTTATCCCTACCTACAAGAATGGACATATAAATTTCAACTAGAAATGCGTCCATAGGACACGGATGCCCCCGCCCAAAAATATGTCTATGTTCGTATTCATCCATAGAAAGCTATTGACAGTGTGTAAGTTTTGGACCCTTTTTATGCCATTTGACCTCTAAGTATGACCTTGGCGGTACGGATCTGGGTTTGCACGTGACACATTGTCTCATGATGGTTAACATTTCTTCAAAATAATTTCAAAATCCATCCAAAAATAAGTAAGTTATTGGCTGCGTTTAAGTTTCGGACCCTTTTTTTTACCTATGACCTCCAAGTATGACCTTGACCTTTGAGGTACGGACCTGGATTTTGCATGTGACACATCGACTCATGATGGTTAACATTTCTACAAAGTAATCTCAAAACCCATCCAGAAATAAGAAAGTTATTGACTGCGTTTAAGTTTCGGACCCTTTTTTTGACCTTTGACCTCCAAGTATGACCTTGACCTTGGAGGTACGGACCTGGGTTTTGCCCGTGACACATCAACTCATGATGGTTAACATTTCTCCAAAGTAATTTAAAAATCCATCCAGAAATAAGAAAGTTATTGACTGCGTTTAAGTTTCGATCCCTTTTTTTGACATTTGACCTCTAAGTATGACCTTGACCTTGGAGGTAAGGACCTGGGTTTTGCACGTGACACGTCGTCTCATGATGGTTAACATTTCTGCCGAGTAATTTTAAAATCCATCAAGAAATAAGGAAGTTATTGACTGCGTTTAAGTTTCGGACGCACGGACGGACGCACGGAAGTACGAACGGACGGACGAACGGACCGACGGACAGGGGCAACGCTATATGCCCTTTCCACCATTCTTCGAATGGCGGGGGCATAAAAAGTCTACTTCAGAAACTCAGAGAAGTGTAAGGGTTAAAGATACCTTAAGCATAGTTTTAGCAATGTCATCAGACAATAAATGCATGCAGCAAATTATGATAAATCATCAGGGTTAACCCTTGTTCTGCTGAGCCCGGATATGCCTTTTCTTTGAAACAATGTAGATCCAGATCAGATGGCTTCTGAAGAAGCCATCTGATCAGGATCTACATTGTTTGTCATTCAGATTGTGAATTTGTTGTAATAATTTGCTACAGGTAATCTGATTGGTTGATAATCGGTAGTGGGTGTGGCATATATGAATATTCAGCAGGTCAAAGGTTAAAAGTCTTCCTATCCTTCATCATAGTGTGAGTTATATTTTCTAGTTCTTTGGGAATATTGATTCCACTGGGTATTTTTCAAAATAGTTCAGGGTCACTGATGAGGCCTTATTTGCCAAAATGATATTTTTAATGTAAAATTAATTTTAATTAATAATATACCTACCCATCACTACAATTATAGCCTTTTCACCAGACGCAGGTCTGGGACAGTCTGACACAAAAAAAATCTAGCCAGAAATGCCACCGGCATGTCCCTTTTCCCGTGACCTCCCCAGCGTCGAGTCCTGATTGGTCGCTGATGTCACATGACCTATCAGACCAATAGGCAGACGATACAGGTCACGTGACCGCGATTTTCGCGCCGAGAAGATCATTATTTCTTTCAGGAAAACAAATATTTCAGGCGGGGCTGGGAGGCGGGACATACCATTGTAGTGATGGGTAGGTATATTATTAATTAAAATTAATTTTACATTAAAAATATCATTTTAATATCAAATATAACTACCCATCACTACAATTATAGCCTGAATTCAAAGCAAGTGGAGGGTTGGATGAAAAATAAAGTTATACATACCTAACTCCTCCAACCTTGGTTGTTTATACCCCTTTTAAAACCATCCAATGATGGTAAAGTAAGAGAGTATCCACCATGACTGCAAGGGATCCAAATCCAAAATTCACAAGTGGAGAAGATAAATGGAGAGGAACCGGAGTCAAAATAGAAGGTTCATACCTATTCAAACAGGCTAACAAACAACCAAGGAAAATAAAATCCCAAAATAAGTGCTGCTCATAATAGATTGAGAAGCTACTAAACTACCCAAGGAATGAGTACCACTACGAATGGGAACCAAGCACCTTAGGTGAAGGGATGAAAAGTAGCGTTGGAACATCCATTACGCAGTAAGAAAAAAAACATTCTGAAGAAAAAACGGAGTTCCAATATGCCCAAAATGTAGAAGGTTCTAACCTCATACTGTATTCTGAATGATAATAGGGCAGAAGTGAAATTAGCATATACTGGTAGAAGCTTTATCACTTTACAAATCCACTTTGCAATCAAGGATGGTTAGAAATATATCCAAAACCCCTTGATTGAAAAGAAAAATTTCTCATGATAATCTCGAAACGTTTTAAACATTCTAATGTATACAAAAAATTCACATTAGCCTACGATCCACGAATCCTGGAAATGACAGGACAAATAATAGTTTCAGTCAAGGTTATTTATAGCCTGAAACAAAAATAGGTTGAATGAGAAGAGAAAAAGAAGTCATTGTTCTTCTCATACCTGAAAACAACCCTCTGTAATTGGCAAAGCATGACTATAACTTCTACGAACTGAAGCAAATGTCAAATGAAATACAGCTTGACTATCAAAAGAATAAAAGAAGCTGAATTCACCGGATCGTAAGGTGGTTTAGAAAAGACCACAATACTCATGCAAGATTCCATTTGGATACAAAGTCCTGGAAACCTGTCGGCATAGTGAAAAAAACCCCTTTAATAAGCTGGTGATGGTAGGGTTTAATGAAAAAGTGTGAAGCCGACTAAAATTTTAACATGTTCGAGATTACTGATCTGTACCCTTCTCTTAGATGAAATAGAAATTGAAGGGTAGAGAACAGACAGAAAAAGAAATCCGGTAAAAAACCTCCCTAGAGGAATTGTCTGGATTTATTTCCCTTTTTCTACACCAACTAGAAATTATCTTCCATCTTCCAGAGTAAAACTTGAGAGTGGAGATCTTTCTATATTTGAAGATACACTCGGCAGAGAAACCAGAAAAGTGTCTACCTCTGGTTTGATTCCTGACAACATCTGGATGTGTAAGTAAAGCATTTCTGGATTGAAATGGAATGCTTGACCCACACCTTTTAGATATTTGATCTGGAACTACTGGAAGACGGGTTGCAAGTCTTGAGACTAGGCTCAGACTGACTAAAAAACCAAGATCTCTGAGGCCATAGGAGGCGTAATCAGAATGGCTCGGCTTTTGGACGCTTGAATTTTTACCTAGAACTAGAGGAATTCAGTTGAATGGTGTAAACGCATATGTAAAAGATTCCCCCAATCTAGAGATTTTAAATCAACTGCATGTTCCAGGTGATCTGAAACTTGAAACACAAAGGAAGTTGATTGGAGAACCGAGTTGTTTGGACATTTGATCAAAAAAGGCCCAATAAAGGTTCTCTCCATTTGAGAAAACGCCCAGTAGAGAACGGATGGTGAACTGGTCTATAGGGGCGATCCCAATGACATAATCTGCCTGGAGGTGTCCGACAAGGATAGACACACCTTCCTGAAGACACCAAGTTATAATCTTCCATGTAAAAGCCAACAGGGAAGAGTAATGAGTCACTCCCTGATAAGTAGAAAAAACTACACTATTCATTTGTCTGGAGTAACAATAATGAAGGTGTTCCTCAGTTTGGAGCTATGAAGAACTGATAAACCAAGGAAATTTGTCTGAAGTTTCAGAATGTTTATACACATATACATATATACATACATATACGCATACACAAGACACACACATATATATATATAGCCCCGCCTAATATAGGCCCCACGTTCCCTGAACAACTAATCCCTGAGGTTCAAAGTGGGAAACCAACCTGAAAGGCTGGCATGCGAACAAACAAATAGGGAATAGTCTCTAAAAGAGGAGACCCCATTTGATACTGAGGGATTCATAAATCGTAGAGAGCAATCTTGATAATGGAATTTATTGCTCCTATAGACCGTATGGTATTTCAGTGATAATATTAGCAAAAAAAACTGGAAAGGTCTAAGATGAGATTGTCCAGGGAAAACTGGATCCAATTACTAAGTTCTAAAAAGGGGAAACAAACCCCTGACATAAATCGAAAGTTTTTCGGGGCGTGAAAAAATTTGGAGAAGTATCTTTGAGGTAGAGTCAATTTCAACTTCTCGATAAAATGTATGAAATCTAAATTCACAATAACATGTACACGTTAGGACAAGGTATGATAAACAGTATCTGTAAAAATGATGACAAAACCCATCATCGGAACACTACACGAGATTGGGGCCTAATTCTATGATGAGAGCTGCTTAATTAATCTCCATTAAGTTGGTGAACAGGGAAAACATTGATCCGTTGACAAATCCAACAAAGGAAAGGCAACGGACTGATACACAAAAATTCCATCCAAGGTGAAACAAAGGTATTTGCGTAATGACCTATGGATGGAGATGTGAAGGCTAGCGACCTTTAAAACTACGGAAATCGTCCACGAATTTGGGAAATTTGACCTGACTAATCGAGGACGAAGTTTCCATTTTGAGACGATCGACTCGCATCATCTTGTTAAGTGTGAGAAGTCGATGATGAGTCGATTTTCCCATTTTCTTCTTTTCTTTTCATTGATCCGTTGACAAATCCAACAAAGGAAAGGCAACGGACTGATACACAAAATTCCATCCAAGGTGAAACGAAGGAATTTGCGTAATGACCTATGGATGGAGATGTGAAGGTAAGCGTCCTTTAAAACTACGGAAATCGTCCCCGAATTTGGGAGAATTGACCTGACTAATCGAGGACGAAGTTTCCATTTTGAAATGATCGACTTGCATCATCTGTGTTAAGTGTGAGAAGTCGATGATGAGTCGATTTCCCATTTTCTTCTCGACCAGAAAGATCCGCCTGTAGAAGCCTGGGGAAAGGAGAAATTTTTCTACTTACACGGCTTTCTTTTGGAGAAGAACCCTTCCTCTTCCAATAAAAAGATTTCTTTTCTTGATACTATTTACCAGAAATAGTATTTGCATGTGAGAAAGAGAAAGGATTCCTAACGAACTCAATCCAGTAACCCTTTCTCAAAACTCATAAAACTCAAAATATATTTAATAAAAGAAGCCAAGGCTTGATAGAACTGAAAAAGCTCGGCTCCTACTGGGAGAAGATGAAGAGGAGGGGAAGGAAGAAAGTCATTTGTTAGACTTGTGTCTTCCTCTATTGGGAGATTTCGTTCCAGTCCGACCTCTGGAACGAAAGGACCGTGTACCCTGATCTGAGAATGATCTATTAGTAGACGAGGACTGATTGAGATCTTCTAGTCGAGGGTGATAAGCACTTAAAAGTCATCGGAAGTAGTCGAAGAGCGTCTCTTGGTTGCGGTACCTGTACTTGATACGCTCTCCGAAGACTTCAAAAAAGACGAGTGCCCACGGTCTTGAAGCTTGATTCTGAAAACGTTGGGAAGACATGGTCCGCTTGTAGTTTTAGAATCAAGAGGCGCTGAGGCTCTAAGTTTTCATTTACTATGCTCAGTAAAAACTGAACCAGTTATCAAGAGCAGAGTTGCGCCAAACATGCAACATGGTGGTAGACAGCCATGGCATGTGAAAAAATGACCGGGAAATAAACAAAAGCATTAGAATAGCAGCTATATGGTCGGAATGCTCTTGTTTGAAGGCAAAGTGGGTAGAATTAGAATACCAGACATAATGAGAACCCACTTAATAATAGTCCTGGTAAGAAGCTCCAATGTTAGAGCGTCGAAACAGGAAGTAATGCCAATTTCCCTGACGTCATATATACAGAGACTGAATCTGGGTCGAATTTTGGAATTTCATAAGAACAAAAAATTGATGTTTTTTGTTGTTAGAACCAATGTTCCAAGTTCTTTTCACGAGTGCCCCCGGTCTTGAAGCTTGATTCTGAAAACGTTGGGAAGACATGGTCCGCTTAAAGTTTTAGAATCAATAGGTGATGAGGCTCTAAAAATGTCCTTCTCATAATCGCTAATTAGTAAGGACGAAAAAAGACCAACCTCTGAGTATTGATATATCCCCAGAGGATAATTCACTAGGCCCAGATTCAGCTCTAGGGGCAAAACACTCGAGGCTCAATTAAACTTCCCCAGTGTTAGGCCCTTTATTGTGTAACGTGCACTGAACATGCGAAATTGCCGAATCAAAATTGAGCATTCAAGGAGCCGTGCCAAAAACGATCAAGGCCGAATCGACCCAAGGCCGAACCGACCCACCGAAATAGACCGAATCGATCCAGGTGCAAATTCGGGTCGAAAACGACCCAGGCCGAAACGACTCTGTACCGAAACGTCCCGGATTCACTTGCAATAGTCACGGTATTCCAATAAACGATGCCCAAGTCTGTATGTTTTACAAGGGAAAACAATCCAATTTAATGATTATGATAACAAAAATTTATCATAATAAGAGGAAAGAAGCATATGACCAAGGAAAACTAAGTACCGAAGGTCCGGAAAGGTTACCCGATAAAAACCGGGATCGGAACCGTACCAAAATTCGTATGTAACATGGATTCGGAAAAAATTTTTGGGCATAGGTTCCCCGCACCCCGGAGTCCCCGCAATTATGAGCAGGGTCTCTACGGGGCGGTCGACGAACCTATCCTAGTCAACCCAGGCCCAAATGGGAGGAGGGGACATAGACTGGCTCATCTTGATTCGGCAAAGGTGACCCACACGAATTGGATGGATTCTGTTTAGAAGATACTATAGAAAGGCCACAAAGGGACCTGAATATTATCCATCTGCATCGTGGGATTTATAAGTGCTAAACGAAGACGGGTCTTGCACATGTTCAAAACTAAATTAATGCTGAGAATTTTTATTCAGCGATACAACGTCTTCCGATACCGGAAGTGGAAGGAACACGCACAAAAACCGTCCTCTTTTCTGGCAATTTAAGTTTCCACAACGCCGACATCTATTAAAACATTACCAGGAATAATACGAGTCTATACCCTGGCACATAACATGAAAAGAAGTGTGGTGCTTATCAAAAACCAAAAACGGTTGATCACATGATAAACAAAACTTCCAAGTGAAAATTCAAAATGGCGGACAACCACTACACATGTAATGTCGGCAGAAACACGCGAAATAAAGTCTCTAAGAATTTCGGAATAAACAGTAAGCTTACAAAGCCTAAGTACGTTGTGGAAACTCAAGGTAAGTGCAAAATCAAAAAAGAATAAAACACTTATCCGTTTATTCATTCTTCCATGGAATGTAGTTTGACCATCCTATCCCAAGCAAGTCTGAAAAAATAATGATCTTCTCGGCGCGAAAAATCGCGGTCACGTGACCTGTATCGTCTGCCTATTGGTCTGATAGGTCATGTGACATCAGCGACCAATCAGGACTCGACGCTGGGGAGGTCACGGGAAAAGGGACATGCCGGTGGCATTTCTGGCTAGATTTTTTTTGTGTCAGACTGTCCCAGACCTGCGTCTGGTGAAAAGGCTATAATTGTAGTGATGGGTAGTTATATTTGATATTAAAACTTGCTAGTCTGGCCCAGAATATAAGAATCTTATATGGGTGTGAGGGGTGGATAGAAAAATCGTCCTGAGGGACACTGTCTGGCATCAAGAGGCTTGCCGAGTGATGCCGGACAGTGATCCCGCGGGACGGATTTTTCTATCCACCCCTGACATCCATATTGGATTCTTTTTCTTGCATACCTTCCATTTCTTAGCGCAGAATTTCAATGCTGCAGTCACTTCTGTTACGAACGTCCTCCATATTATGTTGACACTGCAGGAATGTAAAGTGACGTCACGGATCGTGCATGACGTCAACCTTAACGACGGCACACACAAGGTCGTAATCAACCAGTGCATTTATCAAACACGCGATTATATTCGATTTGGGGTTGGAACACCAGGGTCAGAACATAAATTTCTATCCCAGGGTAAAATCATGGATTTCCTTGTCTGGTGTGCAAGAATATTGATTCCACTGGGTATTTTTCAAAATGGTTCAGGGTCACTGATGAGGCCTTATTTGCCAAAACTTGCTAGTCTGGCCCAGAAAAAAAAACTTGTAGACTCCCCAGTATTTAGTTCTGTGTTGTAGTCCTTGCTTGCGAAGGATTATCTTTTTATACAACAGATTTAATAGTGAGTCTGGCCCAGAAAACATGTACACTCAATATTTTTCACTTCTGTGGTGTATTCCTTGCTTCCAAAGGATAACCCTTTTATAGAACATATTTAACTTCACTACAGCTGGTGTGTGGGAATGTGTGGAGGGGGTAAAACGTCTCCTTGCCCTACATCATAGTGTAGATTATATTTTCTTGTCCTTTGGGATCATTGATTCCATTGTGGAATTTTGAAAATATTTGAGGGTCACTGATGAGGCCTAATTGGCCGAAACTAGCTAGTCTAGCCCAGAAAACCTGTACACTTCATATTTTCCGGTTCTGTGGTGTATTCCTTGCTTCCAAAGGATAACCCTTTTAAATACAATATTTTGGCTGGCCTCGGTAGCTCAAGCGGATGCGCGTCTGACTGGTGATCAGGTTCGATACCTGCCGGGGTCGGCAACACTCTTTTTTTTTGAGATTGATCATGAAATCTTTTCTATGGTCATTCTCTCCCTTCCACTGATTCAAGAAGGGCAGATGTCAGTTTCTGGCAAAAGAATGTGCACTGTTCTGGTTAACCTATAAGCCTGTCCAGGAAAAGTGTGGATAGGTAACTGACCAGCTCAAAAATGACCTAAATAGTGTTGACTGGGTTGTTAGACTCCAAAACAAACAAACAAAAGACTACATTTGAGCCACCTGATGGAAAAGGGGAACTTATTGTATTGGTGATCGGGCAATGCATAACGCAGGCTCAACAGAACCTTTGCTGCTCTCAGATGTGTCTAGGAGACCTTGAGAAATCTTCAAGCAACAAGTCATGTGTCTAGTCCTATCAGTTGGTGGTATACACACATATGTAAATAATTTTTTAACCCATTGTATACAAGTGGACGCTTCCATTGCTATATGTTGGACAAGGCTATTTGTCAAATTAGGGGTGTCAGGCCTATATTTTCATTTTTATTCTATTTCTGATGGAAAATCAGAGGCCATTTGTCATATAAGGGAAGTCAGGCCTATTTTTTTCATTTTTATTCTATTTCTGATGGAAAATTCTGCTAGCAAATAGTGTAAGCCCTGATCAGACGCCACAATTTGGGCCTGACCTGTTTGTCTGGGTACCCCTTTAGGGGTTTCCTGCATGCAATGGGTTAAAGGTGTTGTAGGCCCTTTTCTTATGTATCAGCCCAAGTTACTAATGCTGAAGTGCTGTATAAAGAGGGCTATCTGTAGAACCAGGACTGGGTTAATGCTTAAATAGAAAAAAGGTTTGTTTGATTTGGGGTTTAAGCTCGCCCCTAAACACTATATAGGTCATTTTGGAGATGTTGCTTGCAATTTTGTGGGACTTATACCTGACATTTAGATGAAATGACATCTCAAACAGTGCTGCCAATAGGATTTACATGCATGGATGATCAGATGTAGACTCCCACCACTTTGCCTGGGCAGGCTTAGACCCTCTAAACCGTTTACCAGTACTCAAGTATGATCAGTTTCAGCTCTGTCTGGAAGCACCATCTAGCCAAATCTTTTTCTCCAAGCCCTGATGGGCCAGGGCCAAGGAATAGGTTTGGAAGCACCATGCAGCCAAATCTATTTCTCCAAGCCCTGATTGGCCAGGGCCCGGGAATAGTTTTATCTAAAGTATGTTTTAATAAGTAACTGATAAACCAATATCTGCTTAAGGTCCAAGAAAAGGAAACACTGGTAAGAAGTGTATGCCCTGGTCAGATGCCACAGAATGAGGACTCTAATCAGGTTTGCACTGTTTGCATTAAGTACACAAATTTGAGGCTCATTACGATAACGCATCTGTGCATCAAAGTGGATTTTTTTATCATCTCCGAAATGGCTACTTTTCGGATGAAAATCCGTGATATTTTTCTTATAAATAGTGCTATCATAGGTTGTTGGTGCTCGTTAGAACTGCCTCAACGAGGCAGTTCTAACGAGTACCCACAACCTATGCCTGGGATTAAAAATAAGAAAAATAATGTTTACCCCCGTAAACCCCAGTTTTCTCTATACAAAGTGGGGTGTAAGGGGGTGTTTATTTCAGGGACTTGTTCACATGATGTAAATGAAACAAAGTCCCCTTCAGGACCATTTTCCTGCCTATGAGACTCTAGTTTTAAGGGGATTGGGAACACCTGGCACATTTTTCCACCATTTTTCAAAGGGAGACAACTTTTGTGACTTCTTGTTCTCTTTTCTATAAGCCCTGTCCCACCGACAAAGGGGTCTACTCTTAAAGGAAAGAATTTGCTCCTCAGAAGCAAATTCTTTCCTTCAAGAGTTGACCCCTGTTGACATGGCAGACAAAAACACTCTTGCAGGAGTTGCCTCCCAGAAGGTGCTCCTATTCCCCTTAAAACACCAATGAATTCATGGATGCACACATTAACCATTTTTGTACCAAATGGAATCCTCCTTCTTATATATAGCAGAAGTCCATTTCAAGATTTAGGGGTGTCAGGTTGTGTTTCATTCCAAAATTTGTTTGGAAAATGACTGAACTTTTTGCAAACAGTGTAAGCCCAGATCAGACAATTCTATTTTTGACTGAAAATTCTGTTAGCAAATTGTGCAGGCCCTGATCAGATGCTGCATTCTGCGGCATCTGATCTGGGCCTGCACTGTTTGATAAGGTACCCCTTTAGTGGTTTCCAGCATGTAATGAGTTAAATTGGATTTAACTGGCAAAGAAGTACGAAAGAAATTCGACAGAAAAGCACAGGACTTTCATGAATGGTGCAATGATGTTATGCTATGGTGTTAACCACTAAATAAGCGAAGAACCATTTCCATTTTTGCATAATGTGGCTGATGAATAGGGGACCAAATTACCTTTACCATACCTCTAGTTGCTTGTAAAGTTTGATCCTGGCTGATTCAGCTGTCTCTACCATCAATGTTAAGTCCGACCTGGGTACATTGACCTCAGGTCCCTTCACTTCTTTTGTGATGTAGACTCTGAAAATAGGGACAAACCGAGTGCATGTGTTCAGGCGAGCTAAAAACAGACTATAAATGCTCATTTTTCTACAAAAGCTATAAATTTTGTTTGTATGCATTACGAAAACACGCCTATACAAATACATTGCCACCTTTATCGCCGTAAAAATGAAAATTTAATGATAAAAAATTGTGATATTTTTCTTATTTCTGCTCAAAATATAGATTGTGGGCACTCGTTAGAACCGCCTCATCGAGGCAGTTCTAACGAGTACCCACAATCTATATTTTAGAGCAGAAATAAGAATAATAAGGTATACCCCCGGAAACTACAGTTTTACTATATAAAAGTGGGGTTCTAGGGGGTCAAAATTGTATAGGCGTGTTTTCGTGATGTAAAATTGTTGACTGATATGGTTTCTACATTGGACCCAAACAACAATGTTTTTTTTTTTCTGATTTGGTTTACAGCCTTTTCAAGATTACTTCACTTATTTCAAGCAGATCAGTAATCAGAGGTGGGTGAAAACAAAAATACCCAGAGAAAAACCACCTAACCGTCTGTTGCAGAACTTGGGAGGTTTCATGCTTAAGAGTCAGCGCTCTTACCCACTAAGCAACAAAGGCCTGTTTCAATAGGGTTATAAAGGGAGGGCCTAATAAAACGTTCAAAAACTCACGTGGCCCCACACAGTGGGATTGCCAAGTATGTATGCGTAGTCTTATCCAAGCCTGCTCATATGGCCTGCAATGGACTATTCTCATAAATAGGCTCAGTCAACATTACGATAACACACCCGTGCGACAAAGTGTGTTCTTTCATATCTCCGAAATAGCTACTTTTTCAATGAAAATTTGAGATATTTTTCTTATTTATACTCCAAGCATAGATTCTGGGTACTCTCTAGAACCACCTCAATGAGGCGGTTCTAAAGAGTACCCACAATCTATGTTTTAGAGCAAAAATAAGGCAGATAATATATAGCCCTGTAAACCCCAGTTTTCTCTATACACAGTGGGTTAAGAGGGGTCTTCTTCTCACAGACTTGTTATCATGATGAAGAAGATCTCACCTGAATCTGTCAGCCAGCCATGTTAGAGCATTCTCAACTTCTAGAAGAGTTTCTGTTCTTGAACTTAGTGCCTCATTCATTAGTAGAATCTATAAGATAATGGCAGATATGTATATGAGCCATGTGACTCAATACAAACTAGAAACATCACAGTCATAATCAGGGTCCTGTGATAGCATGTTTGATGGGGAATGGGGTGGGGGGAGGTTAGTATGTAGAGGGTGGGGGAGACAAATTGGTAGAAAAGTTTAGATGTACAATGGGGTTGCCCTGTCAGTAGTCCCATTTGGTACTAAGACTGTTTATTGCTAGTTATTTTAAACATTGATTGCATGGTTGAACTATGGCTGAGGTAAAAGGTTTTAAGTTGATAAAGGGGAATGAGTCAAAAATTATTAAAGCTAGAGTTGTTGCCCCTTGCTACACAAGTGTGTTTTGTCACTGTCAAAAAGTACAGCAAGTTTCTCTGGAATTTCTATAACAGTTTTGAAATTATGAGTCGAAAAAGATGAAAAATACTGAAAACTTGAATTTTACAAAGGGCCATAATTCTAACAGTTTTGTAGCTAGAATAACACCGCAAAATTTTTTTTTTTGGGGGGGGGGGGGGGGGGGGGGGGCTTATAAACCACTTAATTACCCAACCTACTATATAAAAAGTAATGAGTGCAAAGAGTTCCCAATTTTACTGGTAATCAACAGGCAATAGTTCTGGATATTGACCATGATAATTCCTTTAAGAGTTGAAACCTATCGACATGGGAGACAAAAATACTTTTGAAAGAGTTGCCTCCCCTGAAGGTGTTCCCATTCCCCTTAAAGATACTTTGCCAAAATGTATAGACTGGCGATTCCAACTAGAGCTGTCAGAGGATCTGACCATAGCACTGCTGCAGCATTATTAGAGGAGAAAGATCCATATTGTTGAAATATTTTGAATTCATGCTGCCCAGATAACATCACTGTAGAACATAGTACATGGTAACATAAAACTTATCAAGGGATTTAACTCCATGAGTAATGGCCATAAACCCTGATTACGGTACACACGAATCATCAACCCACAGTCCATATGTGTGCCAGGTTTAAACTTTGTAACCCTTACAGTTTTTGAGAATAGGTATAAGTTAATTCATGTTTGTTTAAATCAACACTATCAACACCATTTAGGTTATTTTGGAGACATTGCTTCCAATTTGTGGGACTTCTGCCTGACAATGAGATGAAATGATATCTCAAACCCTGCTACCCAGTAAAACCAATAGGGCTTATATTATGCATTGGATGGTCCAACTCCCACCACTTTGCCTGGGCAGGCTTAGTCCTTCAAAGAGGTTTATCAGTACTCATGTGTGGTCAATTAATTCACAGTAATTTGGCCTCAATTTGTCCTGTGGTTTCAGAAGAGATATTGTTTGTAACTGTTGACAATGATGCAGGTGCTGAAGACATACCAGTTTTGGGCTCTGGTGAGCTAAACTGCATACACAAAATTCAAGGCTTCTGTCTTTCAAATTAATGCACTAGTTGGCAAGTTATCAGCTTTAAAATAGTACACTATTAGCATAAATTTTACTAATTATGTAAATTTGAGTGAGTGTTTGAGTTTTACATCCCACCAACAGCTAAGGTCATACTGAGACGGGACCTTGGTTTAAAGACTCATCCGTAAGTCTGGAGAAGACCGGGATCAATCCTGCGATCCCTGGTTTACAAGGCGAGTAGTGTAACCACTACATCATGGAGGCTTCCTATGTAAATTTGAAACTTGATTATTGATATCTGATTAACCCTTGTCCTGCGGAACCACATTAATCCAGTGTATACAGGTGGACTCTTCCATTGCTATATGCTGGACAAGTGCATTTGTCATATAAGGGGTGTCAGACCTATTTTTTCGTTTTTATTCTGTGTTTGATGGAAAATTCTGTAAACAAATAGTGCAGGCCCTAGGCCCTAGATCTGGGCCTGCATGGTTTGCCAAGGTACCCCTTTAGGGGTTTCCCTCACGCAATAGGTTAATCCCTAACTTTGTAAACAGTGAAGATCCAGATCAGATGGCTTCTTTCTTCAGAATAACTCAATGTTATTCAGATTGAGAATTTGAATAAAAACAATAATTGTATCAAGTAATTTGATTGGCTGATAGTCAGTCATGGATGTGGCAAAATTCAGGAGGACAAGGGTTAAAAATAAAATACAGTCAAACTTCAATGGCTCGAATGCCTTTGGGACCTCGAAAATCTGTTCGAGACAGGGGTAGTTCGAGCCACTGAGGGTTACTGTCAGGAGGCATAACGAGATACTTTTAGACATCTTTTCGGTGTTCTATAATGAAAATGTATGCTGTGTGTACTCATCGAGGCGATTCTAATGAGTACACACAGCATACATTTGCATGATAATATACTAAAATCTTCTTAACTATCCCCCACTATTTCTTATGTAGAGGATTTCGCAAGGGGCTCAAGAATGAGTTCGACACATCCATGGTAAACGAGCCATCGGTGTTCGAGCCATCGAAGTTCTACTGTAATACTTAAAACAGAAGATAAATACTAACGTCATATAATAGATACAAAATACATGCACTTCATTTTTGCATGATTGTGCAGTTCTATGCAAAGGAGCTACCTCAACAAAAATTGTATTCTTATACATGTATTAATATCAGTATCTATTTTATTCATTTTGGACTGATGATGAATTTTAGAATGAGTAGAATATTTTTTAACCCATTGTTAACTAGTAGACTCTTCCACTGCTATATGTTGGACAAGACCATTTGACATATAAGGGGTGGCTGGCCTATTTTTTTTTGTTTTTATTTTATTTTTGAAGGAAAAAATCTGTTAGCAAATAGTGCAGCCCTGATCAGATGCTGCGTTCTGCGGCATCTGATATGGGCATGTACTCATCACGTGAACATGTCCATGAAACGAACAACCCCCTAAACCTCAGTTTATAGAGGGAAAACTGGGGTTTACAGGGGTATATATTATTTTTCTTATTTCTGCTCCAAGACATAGGTTGTGGGTACTCGTTAGAACCGCCTCAATGAGGCGGTTCTAATGAGCACCCACAACCTACCTTTGAAGTAAAAATAACAAAAATATTGTATATTTTCATCAGAAAAATAGCCATTTTGGAGAGGTGAAAAATGCATTATGCCGCACGAGTGTGTTAGCGAAATGTGTTTGCCAAGGTACGCAATGGGTTAATTGACTTGGAAACAGGAATGTACATAACTAGTATAACAAATAACAACCATTCATAGTCAAAAATTCATCTCAAACATTAGAAATCTTTAACACTTTTTGTCCTGAATAGAATCTTCAAATACCCGAATCATTTTGCTCATATACTCACAAAGAAAGAGATGTCCTGTACAGTAGAACTTCGATGGCTCGAACACCGATGGCTGGTTTACCATGGATGTGTCGAACACATTCTTAAGCCCCTAGCGAAATCCTCTACATAAGAAATAGTGGTGGATAATTTAGGAGATTTTAGTGTTTTATCTTGCAAATGTATGCTGTGTGTACTCATTAGAATCGCCTCGATGAGGCGATTCTAATGAATACACACAGCATACATATTCATTCTAGAACACCGAAAAGATGTCAAAAAGTATCTCGTTATGCCTCCTTACAGTAACCCTCAGTGGCTTGAACTACCCGTCTCGAACAGATTTTCGAGGTCCCAAAGGTGTTCGAGCCATTGAAGTTCGACTGTAATATGTGAGCCAACATATGAAAAAACCTACATAAAGACTCGTGACTTTCAAATACCCGGATCATTTTGCTCATATACTCACTAAGAAAGAGATGCCCTGTATCTCTCTTTAAATAGCCCGCAGGCTATAGAAGATACATGTGATCAGCAACATGCTTTAACACAGGTTTTGTTGTGTCCTAGCTGATGTTGCAGAATTCCATTTCAAAATTTAAGGGTTATTTAGAAAAATAAATAACTTTCTGTAAACAGTGAAGGTTCTCATCAAAATGATCACAAAAACACCCCTATATAATTTTGACCCCAATTTCTATATAGTAAAACTGGGGTTTACAAGGGTATACATTGTTTTTAATATTTCTGCTCAAAAACATAGATCGTGGGTGCTTTTTAGAACCGCCTCACCGAGGCAGTTCTAGTGAGTACTCACAATCTATTTTTTCAGCAGAAATATGAAAAATATTGAAAGCTTTTACCTGAAAATGTTCATTTTTTGTGGGTAAAATTTTCAATATATTTGAACATGTGTGTTTTTGTAATGGACCAGATTTGCATCTATTTTGTGCCTACACTGTTTGTCAAGGTCCCAGGGTCTCCCTTCTCAACTGGATCAAGATTAACCCATTTTGTACCGGAAACCCCAAAAAGGGTACCCGGGCCAACAATATAGAGCTAGAGGTCCCAGGTTTGATCCCCGGCAGCGGTGTGAAAATTTCAGTGTCCGAACACGCTCCACTGGCGTCATTTGCAGGGCTGAATGTCATAAAGTGCACCTTCCTTTGAATCGGGACATTAACTGGAGACCCTCTGTGCAGGGAGAACCATCCCCTGTGCAGATTAAAGAACCCTACTGTAATTACATGATTACTGTGTAGGCTTTCATCCTGCAACACTGGAGTGTATGTAATATACACCGTCTGTGTCCCCAATTGGGGTTAAGGCGAAACTGGAAGAAAGAAAGAAAGAAAGAATGAAAGAAAGAAAGTACAGGCCCAGACAAGCACCGCAGAATGTGGCCTCTGATCATGGCCTCCACTGTTTGCTAAAAGTTCAGTCATTTTCCATATAAATTTTGAAGACAAGAGGGCCCAGAGGGCCCTGGTTCGCACACCTGATCCAAAGCATAACAAGTGGGCCCCGGGCAGGGTCAATTTTGGCCCCAGGGCTAAAATTTGAACAATCTTGGTAGAGGTCCACAAGATGAAGCTTCATATCGAATATGAAAGACCTGGGCTTTCTGGTTTCAGAGAAAAAGATTTTAAAGGTTTACCCTGCATATAGAAGTCTATGTAAAACAAGATTTTCCCTATATAAGTCTATGTTAAACCAAAGGGTCCCGGAGCGGGGGCATTTTTGGCCCCAGTGCTATAATTTGAACAATCTTGGTAGAGGTCCACTAGCTGAAGCTTCATAACAAATATCAAAGACCTAAGCCTTGTGTTTCAGAGAAGATGATTTTTAAAGATTTTCCCTATATAAGTCTATGTAAAACCAAAGGGCCACATGGCGGGGGCATTTTTGGTCTCAGGGCTATAATTTGAACAATCTTTATAGAGGTCCACTAGCTGAAGCGTCATAACAAATAATGAAGACCTAAGCCTTGTGGTTTCAGAGAAGAAGATTTTTCAAGATTTTCCCTATATAAGTCTATGTAAAACCAAAGGGCCCCGGAGCGGGGGCATTTTTAGCCCCAGGGCTATAATTTGAACAATCTTGGTAGAGGTCCACAAGATGAAGCTTCATACCAAATATCAAAGACCCGGGCCTTGCAGTTTCAGAGAAGAAGATTTTTAAATATTTTCCCTATATAAGCCTATGTAAAACCAAAGGGCCCCCGTGCGGGGTCATTTTTGGCCCCACCACTATAATTTGAACAATCTTGGTAGGGGTCTACTAGATGAAGCTTCATACCAAATATCAAAGACCTGGGCCTTGAGGTTTCAGAGAAGAAGATTTTTCAAGATTTTCCCTGTATAAGCCCATGTAAAACCAAAGGGCCCCCGTGCGGGGGGGCATTTTTAGCTCCAGCACTATAATTTGAACAATCTTGGTAGGGGTCCACTAGATGAAGCTTCATACCAAATATCAAAGACCTGGGCCTTGCAGTTTCAGAGAAGAAGATTTTTAAAGATTTTCCCTATATAAGCCTATGTAAAACAAAAGGGCCCTGGTGCGGGGGCATTTTTGGCCCCAGCACTATAATTTGAACAATCTTGGTAGGGGTCTACTTGATGAAGCTTCATACCAAATATCAAAGACCTGGGCCTAGCGGTTTCAGAGAAGAAGATTTTTCAAGATTTTCCCTATATAAGCCCATGTAAAACCAAAGGGCCCCCGTGCGGGGTATTTTTAGCTTCAGCACTTTTATTTGAACAATCTTGGTAGGGGTCCACTAGATGAAGCTTCATACCTAATATCAAAGACCTGGGCCTTGCGGTTTCAGAGAAGAAGATTTTTAAAGATTTTCCCTATATAAGCCCATGTAAAACCAAAAGGGCCCCTGTGCGGGGGCATTTTTGGCCCCAGCACTATAATTTGAACAACCTTGGTAGGGGTCCACTAGATGAAGCTTCATACCAAATATCAAAGACCTGGGCCTTGCGGTTTTAGAGAAGAAGGTTTTTAAAGATTTTCCCTATATAAGCCCATGTAAAACCAAAGGGCCCCCGTGCGGGGGCATTTTTGGCCCCAGCACTATAATTTGAACAATCTTGGTAGGGGTCCACTAGATGAAGCTTCATACCAAATATCAAAGACCTGGGCCTTGCGGTTTCAGAGAAGAAGATTTTTTAAGTTTTCGGTGAAAAAAATCTATTTTTGGCTACTGTGACCTATATGTGCAACGGACCGGAACCATTTGAACAACTTTGAAAGGGGACCACCTAAGGATCATTCCTGTGAAGTTTGGTCAAAATCCGATCAGTGGTTTAGGAGGAGATGTCGTTTGAAGAAAAGTTTACGGACGGACGGACGCACGCACGGACGCACACACGCACAGACGCACGCACGACGGACGACGGACAAAAAGTGATCCCAAAAGCTCACCTTGTCACTACGTGACAGGTGAGCTAAAAACACAACCTGACACCCCTAAATGTTGAAATGGACTCCTGCTAGATATAAGGAGAAAGATTCCATTTGGTACAAAATGTGTTAAACCATAAGAGAGCTGAGAATATAAAGATACACTCAAAGAGACAACCGGACTTGTTTCGAAATCTTTCAGGGAAACTCTGGTACCTCTGAACTTTTGAAAAGTTACCTGTCGTTCAAGTTGTATAACTTGTGATTTCAACAGCGTCACTCGACGTTCATCAAATCTTTCGTGAGTGTTCTCTTGCACCAGCTGGTTATACAGAGATCTTGATATTTAACGAGAAAAGAAAATATTAATTTCAGAATGAGATGCTTCATTCTTGCACACCAGACAAGGAAATCCGTGATCACAATTTTACCCTGGGATAGAAATTTATGTTCTGACCCTGGTGTTCCGACCCCAAATCGAATATAATCCCGTGTTTGATAAATGCACTGGTTGATTACAACCATCATGCGTGATGTCACTAAACATTCCTGTTGTGTCATCACAAAATGGCGGACGTCGGTAACCGAAGTGACAGCAGCATTAAAAATTCGAAAAGGAATTGAAGGTATGCAAGAAAAAGAATCCAATATGGGTGTGAGGGGTGGATAGAAAAATCTGTCCCTCGGGATCACTGTCCGGCATCACTCGGCAAGCCTCGTGATGCCAGACAGTGTCCCTCGGGCCGGATTTTTCAATCCACCCCTCACACCCATATAAGATTCTTATAGTCTCAAACATGAGCCCATCATGACAAAACCAGCTTTCATATATGCAAACAACCATGCATTTCAACACGCCTATACCAATACATTGTAAATTTTACCGCCAAAAAAAACTGACAAATTTAAGATGAAAAGTTGTGATATTTTTCTTATTTCTGCACAAAATATAGATTTCGGGTACTCGTTAGAACCGCCTCGTTGAGTACCCACAATCTATATTTTAGATCAGAATATAGATTTCAGGTACTCAATAGAACCGACTCGTCGAGGCAGTTCTAACGAGTACCCATAATCTGTATTTTAGAGCAGAAATAAGAAAAATAAGGCTTACCCCTGTACACCCCAGTTTTACTATATAAAAGTGGGGTTCAAGGGGGTCAGAATTATATAGGCGTGTTTTCGTGATGGACATTTGAGCAGTTCCATCAGTATCACTGTGTTCACTGCTTCCTCTAGTTTCTTAATTCTATATCTAAAACTTCAAGATTTTGTAAGTCTGTGTTGATGAGAGGCTGGTTAGTGTCTAACCTCATCACAAACTCCAAAATCATGTATTTTAGTGATGAAACTCAACTACTGGGATACACGTGTGGACACAAAACCATTGCATCAAAGCTCTTTGCATCATGTTAGTTTGACAAGCAAATGTCATTCATCAAAGAATTCTAAAACTAGATCAAGGCATTGATTGGTCTCATTTTGGCAAACACTTTCTGATTGACATTTGAGATGTATTTTGATTGGACAGTGCATGAGTCAGCAATGAAATGTACACCAACTGGTGTTTTGAATTTATTTCTGTCTGACAGTTGACTAATAGGATGTTAGGATATATTGAATGATGTTTCAAGTCAAAATGAAATGAAGCTCATCAAAGTTTGAACGGTTTTGTGTCCACAGGTGTAGAAGTACCTGATTAAACTGAATAGACATGGATTTGACTGCTTCTAAGGGTCGTATCAGCAATGCAATGTTCAGGCCTCATACTCACCAAGCATTTCCAAGCCTGAAAGGCCCGATTTTACAGCCTTAACCCTTATCTTGCTGAACACGACAGCCATTACCTTTGCAAACAGTGTAGATCCAGATCAGATGGCTTCTGAAGAAGCCATCTGATCAGGATCTACACTGTTTGCAATGTAGTTTGTGAATTATATCAAGTAATTTGACTGGTGAATAGTCAGAAAAGGGTGTGACTTAATAACTTTTTTCAGCAGGATAAGTGTTAGTAATTTTAAACAGAGTATAGGAAGAAAAATGAAACTCTAAAAGCCTGAAATCAAGGAAAAAATCAAGCTTTAAAAGCCTGAAATCCTGCATATGCCTGAAAACTATGAGGCCTGAATGTTTTGCTTTTTATCCAAATCTACATGATCATATTTTAGTGTTGGACAGTGAAATTAAACTGAACCCATAAAATGCCAATCATGACAATTGTCGTCTGTTTTGCCGTCTGCCAGTTACCTAAAAACTCATCATTTGCAAACAGTGTGGACCTAGATCAGACTGCTCCTGTAGGCGCAGTCTGATCTAGGCCCTCACTGTTTGCCAGTATGCAAAAAATATTTTAAAAAGTTTGCAAGAAGATTCAGCAGACGAGATCAGCAGACGACATTTTCAGATGTCGTTTTTTTCTGGGCAGCTTAAGGGTTAAATTATCACCACACATGATAATGATATTTGAAAGATTTCCCAGTTTTCAAAGTAGCAATTTACCATCATATGGGTATTGATAATTACAGTTAACTGATTGGCTATCAGCCTCTGTAGCTCATTTGGATAGGCATCTGACTGATGATCGGGATGTTGCAGGTTTGATACCTGATGAGATCAGCAATATTCTTTCACGGAGACTGATTGTGAAATCTTTTCTGAGGTCATTCTCTGCCTTCCAATGATTCAAGAAGGGCAGTTGTCAGTTTCTGGCAAAGGAATGTACACTGTACTGCAGCTGGTTAACCACTTATGTATAAGCCTGCCCAAAAAGTGTGGTTAGGTAAACTGACAAGCTTGATATGATCTAAATAGTGTTGACTTGGCCATTGAACTTCAAAAAGACTGATTTGATTGCACACCGGTGGGTCGGGCTTAAGATTATATGACGGTTCTAGCGTAAAAGCATAATGGAATTTTATTTTATTTAAGTATTCTTTATGTTGGTTGGCGCCTGATGCTCCGTCTTTGGTCGGGCCCCTAGGAGTCTAACTGTTGGTTTTCTTTTGCTCCAGCTATTCTGTTGTTGTATGCTGTCGAGTCCTCAACCTTGTTTCATCTCTGTAGTTTTTTTATTTGTATGTTCTCGGAGATGTTACACTGATGAGTTAGGAAGCCTTCATGCGGACTAAAAAAAATTAGTGTATACCGCGACAGAGGTAAGGGCGAGGATTATGGCCATGTAAAATCGATTTAAGCCCCCCAGAGGAATTCTTTCTACTGACCTTCCAAGGCGGTTCCTCTGTGGCGGTTTATTTATGTTGTTGTTTGTTACTTACTGTGTGTATCACTTGTGTCTTTTTATTTTGGATGTCTATTTGGCCATTTTGTGGGAAAGTAACTGTCCTTATGGCCTTCCTCTGTTTAGGTTTCCATTATGGTCTGGTCGCTTAATGTTTGTGTTTCTTTCCCTTTGGTGTCTTTGATGGGTGGAGTAAGTTAATTGTATCTATTCCTGATCTTTGTTTTACTTCTATGTGTTACGTCACTGTCTATGAAATGACATCAACAGCGTTTGATAAAAGGATGGGACACTATTGAAAATATTAATGTTAGGAGACAACTAAATGGAATTTAAAGACTTGATGCTTTTTCTCACTTTGGTTTCTTTCAAAGATGGCAGCTTCTAAATGAATAATCATTCCGCCATGGCCGTTGGCAAGTTCATTGTTACACTTTCAAAAGAATTCCTAAAGTTTACCATTTCGGTGGCCTTTTTAACATTTCGATAACAAAGTTGGAATTATAAGGAATTAATTATCAGTTTTGTGGATTTCATTGATGTGTAAACTGTGACAAATCACCCACAAACTTTGTGCTTTATGCAGTTTCTGAGTGTTTTGCCGCAGTCTACACATCAATAAAATCCACAGAAATGAAATTCATCCCTATAGTATCCTATTTAAACAAAATACTGATACATGTACATACCTGACATCTTCAATTTCCTTTCTTAACCTGTAGTTCTCACCCTTTAAAGCCTGTAATATTAACAGAATCTATAATGGGGGTGAGACTGAGACAAGGAAATCTCAGGCAAGTTTTCAGTTTATTTAACGTGACATCATAGAGCATGTTTAGAACCCGACGTCATAGAGCATGTTTAGAACCCATGTGTTACGTCATTGTCTGTGAAATGACGTCAGTTTATTTAAGTCTCATGCGAAAATGAGCCTGAGATTTCCTTATCCAGGTCTCAACCCCATCATTGATTATTTTTCTCACACACCAACTTTAAAGAATGTGTTATGAATATGAAAATGTTAGCAAAGCTATTGCAATCAGACTGGCCAAGAAAACAGAAAATCAATATGCAAAATGACCTTTTCACACAAATGTAACAGAGCAAAAAAGGTAGAGCATTTATCATTCCTGCCTTCTAAAGAAGGTTGTTTAAACATTTTTCCAATTCATTTTTAAAACATTCGTTTCCATTTAGTGGTAAATGTGAAATGAAAACCATTTGTGGATTTCTACAGCAGTGTATATATGTACATTTCATGATTTTCTTCCTGACACTTGACAACAGTTTGATGACACACTGAAATTGAATGTCCATTTCCTTTAACACTGATTAAGGACATGACATTGTGGATGTTAAAACTGTACATCAAGGGAGAAATAGCAAAGGTGTCCCCCTGATTTCAAGACCTGCACTATTTCACATTGTCCTGTTTTGGGGGTTACAATATAACTTAGGTCAAAAACAGCTTTATACATGCGTATGCAGGCAACCCTTGTTTTCTAAAACTTACTGCAAAAATCAAACTAAAGGCAATATTTTTGGAGTTGTAATACACACATATCTGGATACTTTCTGTGTGTAAGAATGTGTAGCTACATGTACAACTAGTCTTACAGTTTCAGCAAAAGTTTCAGAAGGACGCGAGTTCGATATCTGTTGGGGTCGGTAACATTCTTTCGTGGAGATTGATCATCAAATCTTTTCTATGGTCATTCTCTCCCTTCTGCTGATTCAAGAAGGGCAGTTGTCAGTTTCTGGCGAAAGAATGTGCACTGTACTGGATAAATGCTTACGTATAACCCTGCCCAGGTAAGGTGTGGATAGGTAAACTAACCAGCTCAAAATGACCTTATTAGTGTTGACTGAGCCGTTAAAATCTAATACAAACAAAAATTTCAGCAAAATAAGAGTACCGTCAAACTTCAATGATTTCAACACCTTTAGGGCTGTGAAAATTTGTTCCAGTGGCAAGAGCAGTTCACGCCACTGTGGGCTAATCAGGTTAGAACATCAGTAACTTCAAAAAGTATCTTTTTGAAATTCTATTCAATGCATGTTTTTAACTCTTATCCTGTTGAAACATGGCAACCCCTGTCTTTGCAAACAACGTAAATCAAGATCAGGTGGCTTCTGAAGAAGCCAGGATCTACTGTTTGCATCACGCTAACGAGTCTGTGAAATAAACACCCCCTTGCACCCCACTTTATATAGAGAAAAGTGGCGTTTACGGGGGTATACATGTACATTATTTTCCTTATTTCTGCTCCTAGACATAGGTTGTGGATACTCGTTAGAACCACCTCATTGAGGCGGTTCTAACGAGTACTCACAACCTATGTTTTGAGTACAAATAAGAAAAATATCACAAATCTTCTTCAGAAAATTGACTGTTTTGGAGGATGCAAAAAATGCACTATGACGCACGGGTGTGTTATCGTAATGGTCTTGCACTTTGTGAACTGAATGAATACATATCAAGTTATTTGATTGGTTGATAGTCTGGCATGGGTGTGGCTGAATAAATCTATTAAGGATTAAGATATATTGTATCATTCATTCTAATGAGTACACACAACTTACCATTCAAGATAAAATATGCTAAATCTTCCTACTTCTTTGATCATGTCTGGAGCCATAGAAGGCAGGTGCATACAGGGTTATTTTTGGCTAAAGTGGCCAAAAAGTAGACATAGATTTGATAGACACTGTATCTATTGACAATAGATTCAGTGTCTATCAAACCTATGTCTACTTATTGGCCATTTTAGCCAAAAATAACCCTGTACACGCCGGCCCCCTATGTCTGGAGCTTTTGGAAGAACTTTCCAGGGACTCAAGAATGAGTTCCAATCAGCCATAGAAATAGAGAATACCCATAGCAACAGATAAGCTCCATATTTGTGATAACTGAAGGATACCGGTAGTTTTTGTCAATTCTCCAAAGAAAACCTATGTTGTGGGTATTTATTAGATCCACCTCTATGAGGCGGTTCTAATGATTACCCACAACATAGGTTTATATGGCAAAATAAGGAAACTGTCCTTCAATTCTCACAAAATACTCACCTTAACTGTTCCTATGATACCAGGTTTGTGTCATTTGATATCAAGTTTATTAGACAAGGCTTCGAGAATGCTTGTAGAATCGCGAGGCTTGCTGAGCGATTCTACATGCATTCTCGAAGCCAGGCCTGATAAACTCGATATCAAATGACACAAATCTGGTATTCTATTTATCATTTAATCCCTTGTACACTCTGACAGTTTTGCCAATTTTTCAGTTGTCCAGTTCATGGAAGTGCAAGTCACAATAACCTAATAAAGTTCACTTGTTCTGAGATAGCGTATCTTGATTTTTTTGTTTGATTTGAGGTTTAACGTCCCCGCCAACACTGTAAAAGTCATTTTGGAGATGTTGCTTCCAATTTTGTGGAACTTTTACCCGACACTGAGATGAAATGACATCCCAAGCCCTGTCGCCCAATGAAACCAATAGGATCAGGTCAACATGTTTTAATGCAATTAATATAGGGTGTAACTGATGAAATGAGCTATCAGTGTTCACTGACTCACTATATTTGGTAGCATTTAATGTACATGTATCAATCACTTGTGAAATCTGTAATGCCAGGAATGCCTTGGAACTCTGACCTGTGCCCTGGATATATACCTTAATTTCCCTTTCTGCCTTTGATAAACTTGCACTATGTATTTCTGCACTGGTCTCCAGAGCTGTCTGTCTTCCCAGAGCCCCACTTACAGTGAGTCTGGCACCTTGCCTCTTCATACCAGTAATTCAGGGGAAAAAGACCCACACCAGCTGCAAGACATATGTCATTATTACATCACAATCTATTTATCACACTATTATTGCGGTCAGGACTTAAGATCCACATCTTGTTGAGCACCCAGTGTTGCAGCCTTTAGCAATGAGATATTGCCATGATGATCATTCTGAGCAAGTCTGATGTTGATTGGACCAAAACTGTGCCCTCTAGAGTGTTCACAAGGTTTTTCCATGATTTGATCTACTGACCTACTTTTTGAACCAACATTACAGTCAGACCCATATTGGAATCTGACCGAGATATTGCCAGGATGATCATTCTCAGCAAGTTTGACGATGATTGGACCAAAATTTTGGCCTCTAGAGTGTGTGCAAGGTTTTTCTGACCCGACATGACCCATACTCGAATTTGACCGAGATATTACCAAGATGATCATTCTGAGCAAGATTGATGATGATCGGACCAAAACTCTGTCCTCTAGAGTGTTCCCAAGATATTTCTATGATTTTACCTACTGACCTACAAAATGTACTTTTTGACCTGACATCACCCATATTCGTATTTGACCAAGATATATTCATGATGATTATTCTGAGCAAGTTTGATGATGATTGGACCAAAACTGTATCCTTTAGAGTGTTCATAAATTTTTTTTATGAATTAACCTACTGACCTACTTTTTTACCCGACATGACCCATATTCGAACTTGACCTAGATATTGTCAAGATGATCATTCTGAGCAAGTTTGATGATTATTGGATGCAAGCTGTGGCCTAGAGTGTTCACAAGGTTTTTCTATAATTTGACCAACAGACCTAGGCTACTTTTTGACCCCACATAACCCATATTCGAATTTGATAGAGATATTGTCAAGATGTTCATTCTGAGCAAGTTTGATGATGATTGTAGCAAAACTGTAAGCTCCAGTGTGTTAACAAGAAATGTTTATGCACGCACGAAAAACGATGTATGACGAACAATGGATGAAGCCGCCGGACATAGCACAATCACAAAAGCTCACAATGACCTTCGGTCAGGTGATCTAAAATTGCATGAAAATCTGACCAAAAATAACTATATTTTGATGTCTAGAGTTAAATAGAGGACCAATGGTCCTGAGCTGCTCACCTAAGTGCTGAATTTGATTTCTTAGAAGAAGATTTTTAAAGGGCTTTTACCATGGTAGCCATCTTGGTCATGTGACCCAAAAATGGGCCCATTGGTTCCAGGTAAGAAGATTTCTGAAAGGTTTTTATCCTATGGGCATGGTGGTCATATTGGTCATGTGACCAAACACATATTATTAAATTTTCATTTGTTTGTTCCTCAAAGCTTTCATATGAAATTTGGTTACAAATGGAGCAGTGGTTACTGTGAAAAGTAAGTTTTAATTTTCATATCTGAATGACCTTGGACCAAAGTCAGAGAATGACCTTGACCTTTAATACTCAGGTAGCTTCATCCACTTAACTAGCTAGTTAAATCTACCAATTTTCAGATAAATGGCTGCAATAGTTTAAAAAAAAAACATGTTTTTTTTTTATTTTTTCCCATACAAAATGTCTATATGAC
Organism: Lucinisca nassula; assembly: GCA_963580285.1. NCBI lineage: Eukaryota > Metazoa > Mollusca > Bivalvia > Lucinida > Lucinidae > Lucinisca > Lucinisca nassula. The sequence continues at coordinate 45,706,620 of OY757018.1, forward strand.
CAAATTTGACCTTGGTGTAAAACAGGTCAAGGCCATCCACGGGTCATCATTTGAAAAAAAAATATAATGGGCCAAAGTCCCAAATGCAACATACACGTACCAAGTTTCATGAAAATAAGCCCATCTGTCCAGAGAAGATTTCTGAAGTGTTTTTAACTTATATGGGCAAGGTGGCCACACTGGTCATGAGACCAAACTAGAACTTCAGTTAAATAAAGCAAATTCTTCTGATACCGAGGCCCCGTTTTTGGATTTACATCTATCTATTGTAGATGGATTTGTTTCGTGCAAAATTTATGATAAACGCGATGACTTTGATTTTGAGATTGTAAATTTTCCTTTTTTGGATGGTGATGTTCCTCGTGCGCCATCCTATGGCGTTTATATTTCGCAATTAATTCGATTTGCTAGAGTGTGTAGTCATGTAACTGACTTCAATACTCGTAATAAATTATTAACGGCTAAACACCTTAATCAGGGTTATCGGTACCATAAACTACGCAAAGCCTTTTCAAAATTTTATAGACGCCATTCTGATTTAATTTCAAAATTCAATATTGGACTTAAATCTCTTCTGCAACAAGGTCTATCGGAACCCGAATTTTATGGTGACTTAGTATATAAATTCAGAAAAATATATAACCGCAATGACTTCAGCACCCAATTTCGTAAAATCATTCTTCGATATAAAAAGATTGGGTACAACATGGATATTATACGACAGACTGCATGCATGGTAGTTAACCCAATCACGGTTGGCAACTTTGCTTCCCTCTTTAATTGCACGCCGGTGGGTCAGGCCTCAGATTCTATGACGGCTCCAACGTAAAGGCTTATTGAAAATTAAAGAGATAATGTTGGTTGGTGCCTGATGCTCTGTCTCTGGTCGGGCTCATCGGAGTCTAACTGTTGGTTTTCTTTTGCTCCAGCATTTCAGTGGTTTCTTGCTGTCGAGTCCTCACCGTTGTCTCACCTCTGTGGTTCTTTGATTTCTGTGTTCACGGAGATGTTGCACTGATGAGTTAGGAGGCCTTCATGCGGACTGAACAAATTATTTGTCTAAATCGCGACGGAAGTAAGGGCGAGGATTGTGGCCACGTAAAATCGATTTAAGCCCCCCAGTGGAAATCTTCCACTGACCGTTCCAAGGCGGCTCTTCTGTGGCGATTTATTTATGTTGTTGTTTGTTACTTACTGTGTGTATCACTTGTGTCTTTTAATTTTGGATGGCCATATGGCCATTTTGTGGGAAAGTAACTGTCCATATGGCCTTCCTTTGTTTAGGTTTCCATTATGGTCTGGTAGCTTAATGTTTGTATTTCTTTCCCTTTGGTGTCTTTTATGGATGGAGTAAGTTAATTGTATCAATTCCTGATCTTTGTTTTATTTCTACTTTATATATGACTGGATTTTCATTTTCTTGTTTCTATAAGTTTTTATATAAAATTTGGTCACAAATCCGGTGGAAAAATAAGTTTTATTCTTCAAATGTGAAAGGCCTTAGGCCAAGGATAAGGAATGACCTTGACCTTGAATACTTGTGTAGTTTCATCCACTCATTTAGCTAGCTGCATCTACAAATTTTCAGATCAGAGACAGTAATTGTTTCCGAAAAATACGTGGTTTTGACTTTTTCCCCATATAAAAGTCTATGTAATCAAATTTGACCTTGGTGTAAAATAGGTCAAGGTCATCCAAGGGTCATCATTTGAACAATCTATGATGGGCCCAAGTCCTGAATGCTACATACAAAGTTTTAAGACAATCGGCTTACTGGTTCCAGAGAAGAAGATATTTGAAGGGTTTTTACCTAATATGGGCCTGGTGACCATCTTGGTCATGTGACAAAGGTCAAAATAATCATTTTTTATATCCTTGCTCCTACAAGTTTCATATGAAATAAGGTTATTAATGGCGTTGTGGTTTCTGTGAAAAACAGGTTTTTAATTTTCATACAGTTTCCTCCACTCATTTAGCTAAATGCATCTACCAATTTTCAGATCAGAGACTGCAATAATTTCCAAAAAATACATGGTTTTGACCTTTTCCCATATAAAAGTCTATGTAGCCAAATTTGACCTTGGTGTAAAATAGGTCAAGGTCATCTCAACATTTGAACAAACTATGATGGGCTCAAGTCCCCGATGCTACATACCAAGTTTCATGACAATCAGCCTACTGGTTCAGGACAATATTTTTGAAGGGTTTTTTACCTTATATGGGTAAGGCGGCCATCTTGGTCATGTGCCCAAATTTAAATTAATCGACTTTCATTTCCTTGTTCTTAAAAGCTTTCATATGAAATTTGGATATCAATGACTCAGCGGTTTCTGCGGAAAACAGCTTTTAATTTTCATATCTGAATGACCTTAGGCCAAGGTCAAGGAATGACCATGACCTTGAATACTCCAGCAGTTTCATCCACCCATTTAGCTTACAGCATCTATTAATTTTCAGATCACAGACTGCAACAGTTTCCAAAAAATACTAAGTTTTGAATTTTTCTCATACGGAAGTCTATGTGGCCAAATTTTACCTTGGTGTAAAATAGGTCAAGGTCATCTGAGAGGCATTATTTCAACAAACTATGACGGGCCCCGAGTCCCCAATGACAAGTATCATAATAATTGACCCACTGGTTCCGGAGAAGAAGATTTTTGAATAGATGTTACCTTATATGGGCATCGCTGACATCTTGGTTATGTGACCTGGACCCCGGTAACAAACTTTGGTTTCCCTATGGCCCTATCCCATGGATGCTCCATATGAAATTTGACTTCAATCATTCGGCTCAGGTGAGCTAATAAATTGTACCTTTTACAGCAAACCCTGTTTTATCCTTTTGGTTTTTATCAGTTACTGCTCAAGAACCATCAGTCCCCTGACAATAATCACACATAATTAACTAGAAATGGTGTTTGTAAAACACTATGCCCCCAACAATATGCTTGCCCATAAACGGCAAATTTTCAAAGGGCCATAAATGAACAACAAGATGATATCCAATATTTATTTCAGAATTTATTCAAAATTTAATCTGGTTAACTTCTAATCACTACTACTTTTAACCCTTCTCTTGCTGAATATTCATTTTAGCCACACCCATTTCTGACTTTGAACCAATAAGATTACTTGATGTAATTTATTCCTACAAATTCATTGACTGAATGTCAAACAGTGTAGATCCTGATCAGATGGCTTCTGAAGAAGCCATCTGATCTGGATCTACACTGTTTGCAAAGAAAAGGGTTGTCTTGAACAGCAGGATAAGAGTTAAGGCTCTAGCTTCAATAGTTTTTGAGATATTTTGCTGACAAAATTTCATCCAAATTTTCTCAAAGGACAATAACTCAGGAAAGGGGAACAATCTGGATGAGAAAAAAATATGTGTCAACTATTTTTTCATGAGGAATCCATATATGAAATTTTCAAATCCTAGCGTAGATGATTCTTATATTATGGTATGCATCACAAAGCATACATTGTACAAATGGCCAAAGCTACAAAGGGCCATAACAGAAGTATTTTTCAGAATGAAGTCAAAAGTGAATCATGTCATCTACTCATCAGTTCCAATCCATTCACCTGGCTCCAATAGGTTTATCCCCCCCACCCCCACAGTGGCTTAAAAATAGATTGGGCTGCATATGGATTCCATGCAGAGCTGAAACTGACCGTGCACAAAAGTATAGATAAACCCCTTAGAGGCTCTAAGCCTGCCTCGGCAAAATGGTCCGAGTCGGACTGTCCAAGCAAAACACCCTTTTGGTTATATTGGGTGGCAGGGCTTGGGACGTCATTTCATCTCAATGTTGGATAAAGTCCCACAAAACTGGAAGCAACATCTCCAAAATGACATAAATAGTGTTGACAGGGACGTTAAACCCCGAATCAATCAATAAAATCCAAAGGCTTTGAGATATTTTGCTGACAAGATTTCATCAAAAAAATTTAAAAGTGCCATAACTCTTGAAAGGGGCATAACCCCGATGAGAAAAGAAATATGCATTGGCTATTTTCCATGAGGAATCCATATATGAAATTTTAAAACCCTATCATACATAGTTCTAAAGTTATTCTATGCAAAACAAAGCACACATTGTACAAATGCACATAACTCAAGAAGTATTTTTTTGGAATTTAGTCAAAAGTTAATCAGGACATCTACTCATCAGTACCAATCTATTCACCAATTTTCAAGGCTCTAGCTCCAATAATTTTTGAGATATTTTACTGACAAAATTTCATCAAACCTTTTTTCAAAGGGCCATAACTCTTGAAAGGGGCATACTCCCGACGAGAAAAGATATGTGAAATTTCAAAACACTAGCATACATGGTTCTAAAGTTATGCTATGCATCAAGAAGGCCATGATGACCCTGGATCCTGATCCTAATGGTAATTAATATAAGGTGGGGTGGAGGGTTTGAGCAATTTTAGCTGACAGTAACCCAAGGAACATTTCTGTGAAATTATCTAAAAATCAATCTAGCTATTCAGGAATTGACATCATTTTAAGGGTTGTATCTTTTTTTCTGGTGCTTATCATTGTCAGAGGGTCACTCAGAGAATATTCCTTCGAATTTGTTTTCTTTTTGAGGAAGAAGTCTTTCAAACCTTCCCTTTGATACTACAGATTTGACTTGTATGTCACTATCTGGGCACCTTGTGGAAAATGAGGGTCAGGTCCTAGTGCACTAGACAGAGATGAACAGGCTCAGTCTAACTAACATTGACTCATGGTGACAAGGGGGTGGGGGTTGGGAGATCCCTTTGTAAAAATGCGACACTCTATTCATAAAATACCCCAACTGACCAGGGGAACAGACTTAGCATTTTGCTTTAGGTGCCCAGACTGCCATTAATCCAAATTTTACATAAAGTTAACAGGTATTTTTATTCGAGGCAAAAGTTGAGGCGCCTTAGGCGAGGTGGTGCCTGTTAATCTGTATCCCTGCTGACCAAGATATTGTGACGTCAAGATGATAATTCTGAGCAATTTGATGCTGATTGGACCAAAGCTGTGTCCTACAGCATGTTAACATAACAAGGTTTTCCTATGACTTGATCTACTGTCCCACTTTTTGACCCGACACGACCTATATTCAAACTTGTCCTAGATATTGTCAAGATGATCATTCTGAGCAAGTTTGATGATGATTTGACCAAAACTATGGCCTCTAGAGTGTTTACAAGGTTTCTTTATGATTTGACCTACTGACCTATTTTGAAACAAACCCATATTCGAACTTGTCCTAGATAATGTGGAGATTGTCATTCTGAACAAGTTTGTTGATGATTGGACCAAAACTGTGGCCTCTTGATTGTTGACAATGAAGGTTTTTCTATGATATGACCTACTGATCTATTTTTTGACCCAACATGACCCATTTTCAAACTTGGACCTAGATATTGTTACATGTATGATGATCATTCTGAGCAAGTTTGATGACAACTGGACCAAATCTGTGATCTCTAAGTGCTATCAAGGTTTTTATATGATTTGACCTTCTGACCTACATTTTGAACTGACATGACCAGTCACATATATTCATACTTGACCTAGATATTGTTGAGGTGATTATTCTGAGCAAGTTTGATGATGATTGGATCAAAATTGCAGCCTCCAGTGTTCACAAGGTTTTTCTATGAGTTGATCTTTTTGACCTGACATGACCCATATTTAAACTTGAATTAGATATTGTCATGGTGGTCATTCTGAGTATTGTTTGATGATGACTGGACCAAAACCGTGGCCTCTAGAATGTTAACAATATTTTTCTAGGATTTGACCTACTTTTTGACCCAACATAACCCATATTCGAACTTGACCCAGATATTGTCATGATGATTCTGAGCAAGTTTGATGATGACTAAACCAAAACGGTGGCTACTAGAGTTTTAATAAGGTTTTTCTATGATTTGACCTTCTGACCTAGTTTTTGATCTGACATGAACTATATTCAAATTCGACCTATTGTCGAGATGATCATTCTGCGCAATGCTGATGATGATTGAACCAAAATTGCGGCCTCAATAGAGTGTTAACGAAGTTTTTCTATGTTTTTACCTACTGACCTACTTTTTTAACCAAAATGACCCATATTCGAGCCTGACCTAGATATTGTCATGGTGATCATTCTGAGCATTATGGTGATGACTTGACCAAAACTGTGGCCTTTTTAAGCCAAAATGACCCATATTCGAACCTGAACTACATGTACATGTAGATATTGTCATGGTGATTATTCTGAGCATTTTTGGTGATGATTTGACCAAAACTGTTTGTTTGTTTGTTTGTTTGTTTTGGAGTTTTACGGCCCAGTCAACACTATTTAGGTCATTTTTGAGCCGGTCAGTTTACCTATCAACACTTTCCTGGGCAGGCTTATACGTAAGCGGTTAACCAGTACAGTGCACATTCTTTCGCCAGAAACTGACAACTGCCCTTCTTGAATCAGCGGAAGGGAGAGAATGACCGTAGAAAAGATTTCATGATCAATCTCCACGAAAGAATGTTGCCGACCCCGGGAGTCGAACCCGCGTCCTCCTGATCACCAGTCAGACGCGCATCCGACTGAGCCACTGAGGCCGGCCTTGACCAAAACTGTAGCCTCTAGAGTGTTCACAAGGTTTTTCTATGATTTGAGCTACATGTACTAAGTTACTTTTTGATCAGACATGACCCATATTCAAACATCACCTAGATATCGTCCAGGTGATCATTCTGAGCAAATTCAATGATGATTGGACCAAAATTGTGGCCTCTAGATTGTTAACAAGCTTTTTCTGTGATTTGACCTACTGACATTCTTTTTCACCAAACATGACCCATATCTGAACTTGTCCTAGATATTGTTGAGATGATCATTCTGAGCAAGTTTGATGATGATTTGGACCAAAACTGTGGCCTCTAGAGTGTTTACTATGATTTTCTATATTTGACCTACTGACCTACTTTTTGACCCGACATGACCCATATTTGAACTAGATCATCTATTGTCAAAATGAACATTCTGAGCTAGATTGATGATGATCAGACCAAAACTATTCAACCACACAGGGATACAGACTAACAGGCGCCCAGTCGCCCAAGGTGCCCAAGTTTCAAATAAAAGTGCCCATTAACATACTGTAAAATTTGGCTTTATGGTAGTCTGGGCACCTAAAGCAAAATGCTTAGCCGGTATCCCTTACACGCAAGACAGCCGCCGGCAGACATCTCATGGTCACAAAAGCTCACCATTACCTTTGGTCAGGTGAGCTAAAAAGCATAACAGATGGACAGACAAATGGAAGAATGCCTATTCCCGCATCTGTGTACCTTATCTGCAATACTAGGTTATCAGTCTTTCACCATTTACGTGTACATAACATACACACCAGGTTTACAGGATGAAAGCCCACATAGTAATCAAGTAATTACGACAGGGGTCTTTAACAGGACTGGCTAATAGGAGCTGAAAAGATAATTGATTATCAGTCATGCCATTGTGATTGATAATCTATCAGTAATCGCTTAAGATTTTGTCAAAATTTTACCTGTCTGGCTTTCTGCCTGAGCATGACTCTTATGTTGTACTTTACCATATGTATATTTGATCAGACAGGCATGAGCAAAGAGTGTAGACCCAGATGAGATGCCACGGAATGCAGCATCTCATCAGGATCTGCACTGTTTACCACTCATCCAGCTATTTGAGGCATAATTCCAGGTAGTAAATTATACTTATCAAATAATTGATTATAAGCAAATCAGTAATGATAATCAGTTTTGTGTGATTTATCAATCGATTAATCGATTATCTGATTAATCGTGTCAGCCCTAGTCTTTAACCTGCACAGGGCATGACTCTCCCTGCACAGGGGGCCTCCAGTTAACTTTCTGATCCGAAGGACAGTGCACTTTATGACATTCATCCCTGCAAATGATGCCAATGCAGCATGTTCGGACACCAAAATTTTATTGCCACTGCCGGGGATCGAACCCAGGACCTCTAGCATCAGAGGCAAGTGCACTAACCACTGAGCTATCATGCTTCATGTTTCTCCTTTAAAACACCAATTCTGTTTTTATCTTTTAACTACATTAACAACTCTTTCAGCCCTGTACCAACTCATTTTACCAACGTTTCTTTACTTTTTTACTTCAACTACGGTAACCCCCTTCAACACTTGGTTCACCGGAACCCGTCTGATGTCTCCGTCAGGGTGTTGTGGAGCGTGGTACATTTTGTAGCTCAGTGGTAAGTGTACTGGCCGTTGATGCTAGAGGCGATTTTCTAGAGGTGACACAACCAGTTGTATGGATTAAGGTGTTGTTCAAGTATGTTAACATTCAAAAATAAAGAAAAAAATCCAAGAGAACAGTTTTGGACCATCCGCTCTACTAACCGCAAGAAAGCTCTACTGACCCCAAGTATCTGTGTACCGTAGGTGCACATTACATACACTCCATGTTTGCAGGATGAAAGTCTACACAGTAATCATGTAATTATGGTAGGGATCTTTAACCTGCACAGGGATAGGGATGTAATGATAGTCAGAAAAAGACTATTGCGATAGTATTGACATTGCAGGAAGAACCATTACGATACTATTTCTATTGCTGACTACTGTTGCAATAATATTGCCTGAAACAAATTTTCTTGCTTCAGAAGGAATTAAAAACAATTCAAACCTTCAAACTGTTTTTCTGAATGTATTAACAGCGTAAAAGAAATAAAATAATTTACACAGAGGGACAGCTTTTGTAAACTCCTGGTTGCTTTTCTGTCTGCCCCTACAAGAGGAAACAGCTCCACAGGAGCATCTAGTTCCTTTAAGTGTAAATCCTCTTGGAAGAGCCGGGTGACTCAGTTTAATAGAAGTTGCCAGTACATGTATCAATTCACAGTGAGAATGTAACATCAGTTTCTTAATCAAAATAAACGTCAACTCTTCACGAAGGCAATGAAATCTTTGACTGTCTTCAAAAACAATTCAGACATGATAGTGTCTAAACAGGATTTTCCAGAATTCTTTTGTATGTTTCTTTTGTTGTTTGGTAAAATCTCCTATTTAAAATATATCATTACACACGGCAGAAAATACTGTAGTTGTCAGGGACAATACTGAATAGCGGTATTTTTTTTTCAAGTTAATTGCAGTCATGTCATAACAGCTTATGTCAGCATATATAAACTCATTTAGCTTGACACGCATGAATAACTCGAGCTGCAGACAATATACGCAAAAGATAAAAATTGTCAGCTTAGCGAGAATGCATTTCAATTTACAAGACTAGGATCCCTCCATCCAAAATGAGCCCAAATTTTCACACCCACCCTACAAGCAAGTTCAAGGTTTCAGCCATCCAAAATCTACTGTCCATAAACCACAGCTACCATTTTTCTGCATGTGATCGGTAAATAAGGTCATCCTACCGTGGCAACCCCAAACGTGTTAATGTCGTTGTTTTATTTTAATGTTGTGTATTTCTTTCATAAAAAATGTTTGGAACCGGTAAAAAATATTTTCTCGATAGCTAAACGGTTGTGGATAGAGGTGGCTAGAGAACGGGGCCTTGCACAAATCCCGACTTATACACAGAAGCTCCATGTCCATCACCAACAACAGCATACAGATGTGTTTACATAAATTAAAGCCTTCATCTTTTCCCGCCAACTGTCTGCTATTTGGCGCATAAACAACCATTCACAAGACAGTAGAATTGTCCTTTTTTATTATGCATACATCTACCGTTAGATGTAGCTATTCGTCTTTGGACCGATTAAATCATTTTCACATTGATTCATTGTGGATTAAATTTTATGATTAATTAGAGACATAACTTTAGATTATTTTCACACCTTTTCATGTGGAACACTACAGCCCTTATCGATAGCGCCCGAGACAGGTGTTTACAGTGTAAAAGTAGAATAGACAGTGTAAAAGTTTAACACGATTCAGTTTACTAACACGACCCATTGGTTGGACCCGGAGTTCTGTGTTTTTATGAAGTTGAGGTGTATTACAAATCAACAGAAAATCGTACCACACTAATTTTATCTTCTTCTTTAACTTGTTTTCTTGTGCAGTATTTGTGTCCAAGATTTAAAATTAATTGCTCGGCTGTATAAACATGTCTGGATGCCCAAATTATCAACGTTCTTTGCAGGGCGACACATATTTTATTTCCATTGACAAAATAAGAATCCTCTAAAAGATCAACCAGAACAATTTTTGCGCCTTTTGAAGTGGTAGTGACATGTGTGCACTTTCCATGCTTCACATGCTAATGCGGGTGGCACCCTTTGATAAAAAATACCCATAAATGTGATATTTTCTTGGACCCAAATAGGGAGATTTTGATTTTCAGATAGGGAGATTGGGGTCCCAAATAGGGAGATTTTTCCGTGGTAAAAAGTGATGTTATTTTTGGTCAAATTTATCTCTGAAGCACTTTTTCACCCATAACATGCCAACACGACAATTGTCGTCTGCTTTGTTGTCTGTCATCTGCATTAAAAATTATTTTTGAAAACAGTGTGGGCCCAGATCAGACTGCAGAGCAGTCTGATGAGAGACTGCAGAGCAGTCTGATGAGGGTCCACACTGTTTGCCTTTATGCAAAAATATGTTATGAAAGCTTGGAAGAAGAAATACAGCAGACGACAAACTTCCATTTTGTCTTTTAATAGAGAGACAATTTCTCGGAGGAACGATCAAAGAACAAGCGCTGACCAATAGATTGGTGTTAAATACCCACCTAGCACCTGGCAGAAAAAAACAACAGCAAAAAATCTGACATAAATTTACTCGTACTCTTACACCCCTTCTCTTATCAAGCTTTGTGTGTGTGTGTGTGTGTGTGGGGGGTGCATGCATGATTATACCGCTGGGTAAAAACATGCATTAATTATCACTTTTCTTATCACTGGCTTACAGACAGCTTGCTGATTAGCATATTCAAAATATGCGTGTCATCCGTGTCAATTATTTCGAAATAAATTTACATCAAAGTGTTAACTGTTGAAATGTGCTTCAGAAAGCTGTAAATTTACCAGTTCAATGAAGGAATTTTCAGCGTACTGACTCTATACGGACATTATGTGTAAAGTGGATAATGCATAACAAACAGGATGCATAAATTGGTGTACCTGTTGGCTACTGCCAAATCACGATTCGCCTGTAATTTTATTGTCTTTATCTCGCGAAAATAGGCCATTGGCTCACGCTGACACGAGAGATTATTGGATTAAAATTGGGGCAATATACAGTTTGACGCTTGACCGGGTACAAGACACAGATAGATTAAAGAATTAAAACAACCAGGGATTTTCTTACCCTTTATAATCAGGGTCCAGGACTCCGTTGGGTTTGGAAAAACAGCTTGCTAAAATTTAAAGTGCGGAATTTAAATCAGCTGTATCTTTATCAAATTTGGTTCAATTTTCTTCAAATTGTAGCACAAGATCAGAAATTGGGATATGTGTTGTAAAATTTGGGAATATCTGTCTCTAAATTGGGAAAAATAGGGGCCAATTACCGGCCCCAAATTTGCACTAGGAAAATCCCTGACAACTTCGGGAATTACCTGACATGCTTGTGTGATATTGAAAACTATCGAAACTATCAATGGTTCAATACACTATCAGCGATAGTCATCGATGCTCATCGAACTTTCCTATCGATGCAGTACTATCGACCCAGTGCCTATCGCAATGCATCACTAGTCTGATGCATCGTTACACTCCCAACGGGATGGTTCTCCCTGCACAGAGGGCCTCCACTTAACCTTCCGATCAGAAGGACAGTGCACTGAATGACATTCATTCCTGACAATGGAGTAGTGTTGTGCCGGTAGATCCACCTTCGACCCTAGGAGTCTGGAAAAGGAGGGATATGACAACAACAAGACGTCGGTATAGTCCGTAACCCATCGGGACATGTGACCAACTCTTGCCACGAGATTCTTGGGCCTATCTGCTACGTGTACAATGCATTAGACGACTACGACTACAAGTGGCAACACCTACCCTTACAGAGCACAGCTTACGTGACCTGATATTCAGGTGAGTTGACCGCACATCAAATGGCGACGAGGATATAAGGTTAGTAAATTGTTGAATATGTAACTATATTTTAAATGTAATGTTCATGAATTGTTGGCTGTAGTTCGGTGGGGAGACACCATTTTGGGGAAAAAAAAAAAAAAAAAAAAAATCGAAAATGTTAAAATAGTCCATTTTTTTTTTTTGACACGTGGCTTTAAATTATAAAGAAAAATTTAAGTAGAAATTATTATTGTGGGAAAGTTTTTCGGCAGAATTTGAATAATTTTAAAACCAGTTTTAGGAGCCGTCATATGTAGTAGTGATAGGTATAAGATACACTTGTACTGCCCTGCGGTACAAGCCGGCTTTTATAGCGACGCGGTAGAGTGTTGGCCTGTCACTCCGGCGACCCGGGTTCGATCCCCGGCCGGGTAAAGGTGATTAGCATTTTTTCACCTGTTACATTTGCGGTAAATGATCTTTTTTTGCGCACTTTCGATCTCAAGTAAGCCACGTGGAAATTTCGAAATTCTAAAATGTAATTTGTAAATTTCAGAGCTCTAATTTTTTCACAAACCATGAGCTACAGTTTTCAACCTTCATTATGATATATATGTCATTTTTAGCTTTCGTCCTCTTTGCTAGCCTGATAAAGCGAAATTGCTCCCGAGGAGCAAATTCTCTCCTTTTAGTAGTGACAGTAACAGAGGAAAAAATTCCAACATGTCACGTGCGACCATTTTCTTGAAAAATGTGAAGGCTTACTGTCTTTTTATAATTTGAGTATTTTTGGCTCTGTAATATATTAACCCTATCACTGGGTTATTGTGTTTTTTTTTGTAGGATGTCTTATAATAATTGCACTGCCTCCATTTCATTTATTTGGAGAAAAGTTTCCCCAAATGTCGGTGAAGTTATTTCTGTAAGTTGTTTTATTTGGTTGCCATACCTCTATTCCATTTATTTGGAGATATTGTCTAAATTGTAATTCACATTACACTGCATTACTATTTTGTACTGCTATAATCGCATTGCCTCCGGTTCATTGGTGTCATTTTTCTTATTTACATTCTTTGTAGCCTCTAGGCAGCATCTTCATCTTTCACGATAGAATGAAGATGAAACACTTGAAATTTTAGCACATATATCACAAATTGTGATGAATGGCTATATTGATCAATTACCCACAATAAAATTGTGATGAACGGCTATATTGATCAATTACCCACAACATAGCAACAGTTGTCTACAGATGCATTTCTGCCAGACTGCACTCGCATTTCTGCTAGGCTGCACTCGCAAGCATGCAACTATGGGAGTGATGAATAAAAGTACAAAATCTATCCAGTAAGTGTGAATCTAAACCGTTACTGGTGATATGTAAAATGGTACTCATCCTTTTCCCAGTTATCTGCATGATATTGCATTTAACTTGCTGAAATCTCGTATTCCATTTTCTAGCCCAGTATCTTGGTCTGTTTATGTCCCTCTGAAGTTTCAATGAGTCCTTGGCGTTTCTAATTTCACGCCTTATGAACAATTTTATTTCGGAAATCAATATCAGTATTAATATAATTCTGTACAAGAGAACACTGGACACAGAACAGTCCCTTGTGGGACACCAGACAAATTGAAGCCAATACAGTTTTCTCATTAACAACAACAAGCTGTTTTCTGTAGCAAAGGAAGGAACCTATCCATTTTGTGGCTATTTCTGCGAAAGCCATAACAGTATAGTTTGCTTTTTAGTAGATCATGAGGGGGCGTGTCAAAAGTTTTTCGACTCCAGAATAAATGTCACCTGTCCCCCTTTGTCCAAGATTTTTGCCTGATCATTCTGTTCACTTATGATTTTAGTTTTGTTCACTTATGATTTTGCTTTTGTTCACTTATGATTTTAGTTTCTTTACGTATATCTGCTGACCCTCGAGCATCAGCATTTTCATCTGCAATTGCAGCATTACCTTCTTTTCCCCCGAGTCTATATGGTCATGCTATAATCTTGCTTGATAATCAAAATCGCCTGGCTCATTATTACCAACAACTACCTTATTTGTAGTACCTCTCTTTAACTTTGTCGACTTTATTCTTCTCAACTAGATTATCTCTTTCAACGCCAGAATTCAATATGGAATTTTAACTCCCCATTAACTTCGTTCATCTTAAAAGAAATGAGCTCTTTTAAATCCCGGTTTCCTGTCATATATTATTACTGTAGTCAGCTGAGTTTGGCTATTTTCGGATGGATGTTAATATTTTTCAGAGAGTGTTTTATCCCCCATTCTTTTCCTTTCAGGGGGAGCAGTGGTTTTCAATATTGAAAGATGGGATGATTTGGTTTATTTCGTACAAAACACACATTTTTCAGAATGAGATTTTCCCCCATCTTTTCCTTTCAGAGGGGAGCAGGTTTTCAATATTGAAAAGATAGTTTGGCTCATTTGGTATAAAATACACTCATTTTTTTATCTAATGGTGATGGCAACTATACTATGGGTGATAGATATCGCCGAGGTTAGTCCTCCACCAAGATCTGTCTACACACCCGTTCCTTCAAATCAGTCTTTGTCATTTTGTATTCTCCGAGATACCCAACTCAACAGTATATGATGAACATTCATGTCCATCGTCTGTTAAATTAAATTTGGAAATAGAGGCAATAGCCAAGGTTCTTCGCTTCTACCCACCTTCTCCGAGATTAAATCAGTCCTTGTCAATTTATTTAAGTTATTATTCACCAGGTCCTACATACACAACCGTTCCTTTAAATCAGTCCTTGTCACTTTATTCTCCGAGATACCCATCTCAACAGTATATGATGGACATTCGTATCCATCGTCTGATAACTTTGGAAATAGAGGCTACAGACAAGGTTCTTCCCTTCATTCTATGCAACATAAATGTTTTAATTTTGAGAGATTTATATTGTCGCCGATCAGTTGTCGATTACTGTCAATGATGATTATCGGCGAGTTTCTTATCGTCATCCTCGTGATTTCTTCACGAGAATGACAATTTTGTGGTTTGTTTTGTAGTTGTATTTTATTTTTGTGTCCATACTTTTCTACTCTAATAGCCATTTCTCTACAAGGGCAGTTTAGTTGCTGCCAACCATTCTTTTATTTTTGCCCTAAGTTATGACTTTTATTCATTATGAAAGGGGGAGAAAGTAATGCGTTATATGTAACTAAGGGTGTGACATATGTGCAGTTCTGAAACTTTTATGGTGATATATCTGGCTGCAAGATATGCTGGAACTAAGTACATGCTTGTTGTATAAATTGGTTATCTGTATGTCAGAATTACATTGTAACTAGTTGCGTTACGGTTTTATCACAAACCGGCCCCGATAGCTCAGTTGGTAGAGTGTCCGCTCCGGGGAACGGGAGGTCTCGGGTTCGATCCCGGGCCGCGACATACCAAAGTCGTTAAAAATGGTACTAGCTGCTCCTCGTTTGGCACTCAGATTTACGGGGTAGAGCTAGGACTGGTCGATCCAGTGTCAGGATAATGTGACTGGGTGTGGTATCATGTAATGTGTCTGGGACATGATACTTCAGTGAGGCAGCACTATAAACGTGAGCATTGAGCTCCCTGTCGCAACCAGACACCGTCGTGATATGACTGAAAAATTGTTGAAAGCGACGTTAAACCCGAATTCACACACACACACACACACACACACACGGTTTTATCACTATTTGCTAGTGTACCCCATTATTGGCATATTGCGTGTCTGTTCAAACTTTTATCAAAATGAGTTTTTTTTTTTGCAAAATAATGGCTATGTTGGTTATATATTTCTGTAGAACATGTATTCTTCTAACACATAGATTATGCTTATTGGTTTCATTCCTTAAACTACGCTTTAATAAATGATCTTGCTTGGCTATTTTTGAACAATTCTTCCTGAACTTTGTAGGTCCAATAGATTTGCATTATTTATACTGTGTGTGTCCTTGCATTTGTAGCTTTAATGCTTAATGTTTGAGATATAAATTTATTCCATAGATTGAACTATTTTGTAGCTCAGAAGGTTCAGTAACTCAGTAGTCATCACATGGCACACCTATGTAATTTTTGCAGTTGATTCATTTGTTTATTTGGCACTACAGGGATGTTCTGTGTATGTGGATTCGGGAGCTGACATGGCTTGTATGCTAGTCGGCTGTTGTGTCCATGTATGCAGAATATTACTGATTTTGGAAAAGATATTCACTGTACTGGTTAACTGCTCAGGGCTGAGCTTGCGGCAGCCCAGGAAAGTGTTGTTGGGTTGACTGGCTGGCTCGGCATGACCTTGTCCTTTTTGAATTGGCCGTAAAAGTGGACAAATATTAAATTATTAAACTGGTTTTTTGACATTGGCAGGAGTGCCTCCGGGATAAGTTTTCGGTGGGCACCTCTTCCAATAATACACGGTGGGTTTTCTGTCTTGTTTCATTCAGGCATACTTCTGTACGATGGTTTGTATTCTGCAGGCTGTCGTGTAGAATTCTAAATTTCTGCTCATTATGATATAGATTTCTGCTAGAGGTGATTGTTGTTCGGTGATGTGTCCCTCCACTGCATACTTATTTTGTCAACATTTCAGTGCTCTCAGAATTTGGAATAATAGCTCGGTATTTGGTTTATAATAATAATAATAATAATAATAATAATAATAAAATGCACTAAATTTTCAGTACAGTATTATGGTAAGGGTCCTTCTTTATATTAAAGTACTTATCATTCTGCAATTATTTCCAGCAGAATCCTAAAATCAGTTATATTTAAAATTGGCAGATTTGTTATCAGTGGAACTAGAATATTCCAGGCTTTACTAAAGGTGTGTATGCTGATACTCTCTCGTTTTTCTATTTATCTATATTCAGTTACTCTCTGTAGTTGTTTAACATGTGCACACAACATCATGTACAATAAAATGTATTTGACAACAACAGTTTCTACCACGAATTAATTTTCCTTTTGTTCTATGTATGTTAACATGTGTGATGATTGTATTAATGTATTGTCATGCTGATACATTTAGTGTGCCAGAGTGATATTTTATCATGCTGTGCATCAAGTGCACATGTGTGATATTTGATTTTGCCTTTATGATGTATTGTTATTTGTGGTAGATTCTGTTCTGTTTAGAATGCTTATTTCTATTAAAATGCTCTGCATTCACACTTGACAGCAATATTTATTATATGGGACAAGCATTAGAAAAAGAGAATTTCTAAATTACAGACTAGAATCTAGTTGCTTGCCCTTTCTGTTTGTGAAGCATACACACTGCAGTGATTCTTGGATGTTATCTCTTTGGCTAACATTGCTTAATGTTATCCCTTCACTTTTTGGGCCCTTAACACTGACAAGTTGTGTGCTGTGGCTGGATGCATTATTGGGGAATTCTGTCACCTCAGAAGCATTTTTCTGTCAAAGAAATTTGTATCCTGAATCGTAATGTTACTATCCTAAAAAGCTATTCGTATGTCTCTACGTGGTCTGAGCGTTAACATGAAAGTGATGTGTTTTCCTATATGACATCAGTTTGAGTGACGTTGCACAATAGTTCTTTGTGCATTTTCATGTTTTTCTATATGACATCAATTTTGGGTGACGTCACGCGATAGTTCTTTGTCTGTGTGGGGGTCATCCATCTTGGTGACATACATTTTCATGTTTCTTACATGGCATCAGTTTTGGTGGCGTTTCACAATAGTTCTTTGTACCTGTGTGGGCGTCATCTGTTCTGATGACATGCATTTTCATGTTTCCTCATATGACATCAATTTGAGTGACGTTTCGCAATAGGTTTTGTACCTGTGTGGACGTTGTCTTTTCTATTGACATTCTTTTTCATGTTTACTGAGTGACATTGGTTATGGTGATGTTGCACATGGTGCTTTGTAGCTGCGTGGGCATCATCTGCCCTTGTGTCACAATTTTCATGTTTCTATCATCACCTTGTAATTGTGGTGTTTGGTCTGGGGCTGTTCCATGCTAGTGCTTTGTAACTGCATGACCAGTTCCTGATCAAGTGCCACATGTTCTTAATCCATTTTGTCACATTATCATTTGGTAACTACTGTGGCAGATCTGTGAAACTCCATGCCATTTGTCAATTCAGACATCAAACTCCTGAACATCTGAATGAGAATGTATAATGGCTAATGATACCCATTTTATTGTCTTATTGGCTGTTTTCTACAAAAAATGAGGTTGAATTTTGGATTGTTTCAACTAACACTCTTTTGCCTGGCTTCATATGGATGAAGTGTTTTGTGCATCGTCCTTGGCATAATTTTAATGATGCATTGATTCATATGAACATTTTATGCAGTTGGCTGACTATGGGTATTGTTCATCTGGCATTTTCCTCATTCAGTTCTGGACCTTTGGGTCTGCATTGTGATGTGGTAGAATGCTTACATACATTTTTCCGTCTATCTGTTATCATCTGTCATGCCATATCATTTTGTAAAAAGTCATATGTGTCACTGTGAGTGGTCTGGTCTTTGTTCACACCCTCATAGATCGGATCATTATGATCAAACATATGTATATACGTTTATGCACGCGCCTGTATAGAAATGAACCAAAAGACAAGTTTTTAATATGAATGACTTTTTCTACTCCCAGTGATTCATATTGTTCTAGGATGCCACCAAAAACTAATAGAGCAAGAGGTCGTTTCTACGACCATTGTCAGGTCTGCGGGGCATATTATCCCTATGTTCATAAGCACATGCTAAGGGCCATATACCTTGGTATCTGGACTCTCCCACTTCATGCGTAGACTGCCATATGTTAACAGGGAGCGGGAGTGAGTGCCAGAAGGTGCATGGCTGGCACCAGGTTTTCGGTGGGGAATATCTGCTGCAGGCCTGGTTTCTGCTGATGAACGGGTTATTCCTGTTCCTCAGTCGAAAACTTGACCTGGGGTCCCCCATTGAGTTGCTGGGCTGTGCTGCAATTCAGGGGCTGGCTCCCTCTACCGTTAAGTTCTCGGAGGAAGAATATTTCTTCCTCAGATTACGACCAGAGAGCTGGGTTGGAGCCACTTCAACCTGGTGAGTACATGGTGATTCCCCCTAAACGACTCATTTGCCTGATACACCCTGAAACAATGTCTCGATCCATCCATCCCACCTCAACTCTCAGGCAATGGCTAGGCTTCAGAATTACGCCAGGTATTCTTTGGCTAATGGTTCCGATCCGCAATTAGGGCATCCTGTGGTGAAGAGGGGCATCATTGATATACCCATTTTCACCTGGATAGCTACTTTGGTCGTCAAAACCATTCATTGTCAGACCTGGAGTACTCGGAATCTCTCCCTATACGTATTCCTTTTGCTGTGGCAAACTGTGTTCCCTAAAAAGTGGCATCTTCTATCTGATCATGTGGGGGCTGACCAGAGGTTAAGAATAACCTTAGGGGTCCACCCACACATGATCTCGAATAATCAAGTTGACCAGCTATATGGCAGACTGAAGAGTTTGTTGGATGCACATCCAGAGGCCGTTGGAATCGGCGGGGTTGGCTTGGACCTGACCACACAGTGTAGACATGGCTGTCATAACCCGAAATACTGTTTTGATCAAAAGGTCCAGGGACAGCGCGGATTCCTTCGACTGGCTTTTCAGCTTGCTAAAGAAACGAATAAAGTACTGGTATTGCATATACGAGATAGTGGTACTGGTGAAGCTGCTGAGGAGGTTCTAAAGATCCTCACAGAAATGGACATGCTTCGACACCCAATTCACCGCCATTGTTTTGTTGGGAAGGAGGAGTATATTCAGTGGTATACTTCTTTACCCAACTGTTACTTTAGTATTTCCCCTGTGACTGTTGATGACCCGGTAACTATGTCTGCTCTGAGAACACAGGATTTCTCGAAGCGTATTTTGCTTGAGTCGGACGCTGGATATCAAGGCAAATTCCCCTGGGCTGTCCATAAAGTAGCAAATGATGCTGCTAGATCATTGAACATTAATGTTACAGAGTTAGTCAGGAAGTGCAATAATAATGCAGCCAGGTTGTACAACTTGCCCTGGTAATTTCACGTTATTCATGATATAGCCACTGTTAAACCCTGTTTGGTACAAGGTTGGTCGGTAAATACAGGTGGCGGGAATTCCCACTGGTATTTACCGGTAATTACCGTCCTGGGAAATACTCCAAATTTCAGCAAAAGTGGGAAATACTGGGAAATAGTGGGAAATATGATTTTGTTTAGTTATTTCATAGAAAAACACTATTAATATTTGTGTAATTTAATTGAATAATGAACAGTTAGCTATTTTGCAATATCATACCTGTGATACCTCCCTCAACAGGAGGGAGACACCCTCATTTGATGCTAAATTTTGCCCAATTAATGCTGAATTTTAGTATAATTTTGGAGTCTCCCTTATTTGAACTGAGAATTTCCCTATATATTATTTACATTTCCCTCCTCACAATGACAAATCTCCCTCATACAATTAAAAAGAATATGTCAAAAGTCTGCTTTTAATCAACCAAACACAAGCATAAATATAAAGTGACCGGTTGTTATGTAGGGTGCAGCAGTTATTTAAAATCACTCATATGCTTAAGAAGATAAAATACCATAATGATCCCAATATTTGGGACAGACATGACTGGGCAAACAGTGCAGGCCAGATCAAAATCACTTAAGAGAGTTTGCCAGATCAAACTTCATGTTTTGTATACTTTGGTGTAAACTAAATCTTGTGGTTCAATTTTATTATTTTTTTTATTTTTTTGAGATTTTCAACAACTCTTTGGATGTTTGAATTTTAAG
Organism: Lucinisca nassula; assembly: GCA_963580285.1. Lineage (NCBI taxonomy): Eukaryota > Metazoa > Mollusca > Bivalvia > Lucinida > Lucinidae > Lucinisca > Lucinisca nassula. The sequence goes on from OY757018.1 coordinate 45,727,456, forward strand.
GATGTTTACAATAGAAAAGGTTTGTTTGCAAGTTTGTCAAGTACATGAGTAATCATACTCCAAATGCTAAAAGGTGTGATAATTTAATTGTTTGTTTGAGACAGATATTTAAAGAGCACAGTTAATTTAAGCATGAAAGGTGTCCTGAATTATCTGCAGATATTCACCTGAAATTAAAATTACATGTACTTACAAGTCAAGGGAAGTAGCTGAAAGTTAAGAATCACATTTGAAAAGAAATTATATACTTTCTATATGAAGGCAAGGGACTACAGATCTTTCAAAAAGGGCTGGAAAATTCTTCAAAATTTCACTTGTCCTACATGACTAAGTACATGTAAACTTTAGTAAATGTCATAAGGACTATACAAACTTTTACTTGTCCTTCAATATTTTTTAGTAATTGCAAGCAGACAAGTGGAATTTTCAAGCCCTGCATGAACTTGAAATAATTTTGCTTTCAAATAGCTGGGTAGTTGGTGTATATTAAGTAGTCTCGGTTGGTACCACCTATGTAAATATATATTTCCCAGTATTTCCCGGGAATTCCCTGTATTTCCCGGGAATTCCCTGTATTTCCCGCCGTCCAGGGAAATATGAGTATTTCCCGCTTTTTTGCCAACCTTGGTTTGGTATTATGCAGCCAGTTCGCGGAAGACTTGACATGTTTGATTGTTTATTTTTGGGATTCAGATTCAGTCAGTCTTCATTTTACATTGAATACACATCGCGTTAATTTGCAATGACTTTAAAAAACCTCTAAAATATTGTAAGTGTGGCTTGTTACTTGAAAGGAAAATGAGGTATGTTGAGGGTAAGCTAGCTCGTTAAGACTCGCTACCCTGGCATGGATTATATAACTGTTTGCTAAGCTAACTCCTTCATTTATTTCTGTTACAGTTCTGAAATCTAAATAACAGTAAGCGATACTTGTAAATTGTCACTGTAGTGGTTTGGAGCTGCACCCTCCTTGTATGAGCATGTTTTAGGATTCACTATGAAATGCGCATGCTATATATATATAATGTTTGTAACATAGGGGAGCAATGTCATTTTGTGTTATCTTTATAATTGTCTGGCCAATTTGGTGCCGGAGGCCCAAAACGGGTAGTCTGATCAGGATCTACACTGTTTGCAATCTGGTTGCAATCTACACTCTTCCTTATAGGTCATTTACCATTGTGGATTCTGGCCTCGCCTGGGCCATGTGCTGAATGCCAGATTCTGCATTGGAAAGGCAAGTGGTTTTTTCTCCAGGTACTCTAGTGTTCGCTAACCTTTGATGACTAATCGGGTTCACATGAATATAAAAAGTGGAAAAATATCATTCACCATATTCGTACATGAATAAAATGTAAAGCATGTGCATGGTAGTGGCTCTTAAGAGAATGCTATTTCTAGCTTTAAAGTAGTCTTTCAAGTTTTATATTTAGTCAATATTTTGACTATACTATTGGTCGTTTTCTACACTTTGTTCTAGTACAGGCCCCAAGTGGTTGCAGCTGGTTTTTCTGTCCAAAGGTCTCGAGTCTTCAGGTCTTACACTGATATATTTTTTTTCAGCAATACACATTGTATTATGTTTTTGTAAGTGTGGAGCTGAATTCTCATATGGCCTATGGCATGAAGTGGCTATATTCATAATTTGTATCATAGGATTCAGGGAAGTTCCTATGTCTGAGGAACAGCTTTTCTACTGTGTAGAATTTTGTGTATATAGATATGTATAGGTACTGCAGTAAAATATTACAGATGGATTGTCGCTGGGCTATCAATATAGTAATATAAGCCTTAAAACTATTCATGCCATTTGTGAAAGGTTCGTTCTCTGGAAGTTGGGAGTGTTCCAGAGAACTGGAACTTATTAGGACATTTCCTCTTGGTCCAGACTGGTTGCTTCCGGTTAGCTGAGTTTCATCAGTGATCCCCATATGTTGAGTTTCGGTGATGGATTTCGGTTGACATATATATATGCATAAAATAAACCCTGTTTCGGGAAGTTATGGTTGGTCAGAGGTAATCCAAGTCCAGTGGCGGTGCATCTTATTTTGTGCGTACTAATTAGGATGTTGTAAATGTTAAGGGAACATTCTCTGTTTAATGCTACATGTATTATGTTCTCTGGTGGTGGTTTTCGTGCTATTCATTTAGTCTGACTATCTGTTAATCCTAAGGTATTCCACATCTCTATATGATCACACAGAAGCTGACTATTCGTTAATCCTAAGGTATTCCATATCTCTATATGATCACACAGAAGCTGACTGAAAACTTTCTTCATCGCATTATTAGTTGTCTCTGTAAGGGCCATTTCTGACTATAATTCTAAATCTTACAACCAATAAAGATAAAAGTAGAGGTTCTTTAAAGTTATATTAATTAGTTAAGGTTAATAACATTTTATTAAGATTAAATAAGTCTCCTAGCATTTGAAATCTAGCATTTATTTTAAATGCGTGTGAGAGTCTTTTGTAATAGGGGGAGAGTGTTGTGCCGGTAGATCCACCTTCGACCCTAGGAGTCCGGAAAAGGAGGGATATGACAACAACAAGACGTCGGTATAGTCCGTAACCCATCGGGACATGTGACCAACTCTTGCCACGAGATTCTTGGGCCTATCTGCTACGTGTACAATGCATTAGACGACTACGACTACAAGTGGCAACACCTACCCTTACAGAGCACAGCTTAGGTGACCTGATATTCAGGTGAGTTGACCGCACATCAGTATGTTCGGACACCGAAATTTTATCGCCGCTGCCGGGGATCAAACCCGGGACATCTAGCATCTGAGGCAAGTGCACTAGCCACTGAGCTATTACACACCTGCCAGGAAGTCCTGCTCATAATCCTCTGATGTGAGCGAGTAGCAGTAACAGGAGAAAAGAAAGAAAGCGAGTAGCAGTAACAGGAGAAAAGAAAGAAAAAATAGAGGGGAAAAAAGACTCGCGAATACTAATTACTTTTGTTTCCATCAGACTAAAAATGCCATAAAGGAACATTGCGTAAGTAATAAAAGTAATTTGTGTGTAATTATCAGTTTGTTGGCAAAAAACACTTCTCCATTTCAATCAGTTAATTAATCGAACCAAATATATCAGTATGATGTTTACCTCGGTGATGGACGGAATTGCTTTAGAATTCTTTTCTACGCCGTTTCATGGATCGACGGTCGGGTATAAAAGCCAAGGCCGCGCCGGGCCGAATCAGAATTGTTACTGGTGACACGTCAAATGACAGTCATACACCAGGACCTGTGATATGGGAAGTTAGTCCCTAGCTCTAACCAAAGATGTAAACTTAGCTACACAATCCTCAGCACCTTCAGCCGTCAAAATAATAGAATCGGGAAGGGTATTCCAATCTCTAATGGTTCGGGGGAAGAACGATTCTTTATAAATATCCGTTCTTGCAGTAAGGGTCTGAAACGTCATTGAATGGTGCTTTCTACAGTGCCTAGCCGAGGGAACAAGGTCATCTGTTGGAATGCTGGCAGCACCCTTTAGACCTTTGTATAAGAGTATGAGCCTACTGTCTCTCCTCCTTTTCTTGAGAGACTCCCATCTTAATTTTCCTAGAATTCCAGTCATGCTCCCAGTTTCAAAGCAATAATTTCAAGTTACAAATCTAGCAACTCTATTCTGAACTTTTTCAATTTCTTCATTAAGGACCACTCCGCTTGAGTCCCAGATGCAACTACCATATTCCAAGATTGGGCGAACAAGTCCCCTGTATGCTGTCTTTCACATCCTGAGGACACTGATGAAGATTTCGCCTCAGGAAACCGAGTGTTCTATTCGCCTTTGTACACATATTGCTAATGTGTGTATTCCATCTCAAATAGTGAGTGATTGTCACACCAAGGTACTTAATGGAATTCACATTTTCGAGGCCGTTCGATCTAAGGTGTAAGAAGCCTCAACTTTACTAGATCTTTTCCTTGTTATCTGCATAATATTGCATTTAACTGGTTGAAATCTCATGCCCCATTTTCTGGCCCAACATCCTAATCTATCTATGACAGCCTGAAGTTTCAGTGAGTCATCTGTATCTCTAATTTCCCGGTAACAAACACAGTCATCTGCGAACAGTCTTATTTCTGAGTCAATGTCAGTGGAAATATCATTGATGTACAGGGAGAACAATAGAGGACCAAGAACAGTCCCTTGTGGGACTCCAGACAAAACTGGCGCCCAAACTGAAGATTCACCATTAACAACAACACGCTGTTTTCTGTAGCAAAGGAAGGAATCTATCCATTTAAGAGTCTTCCCTCCAATTCCATAACCAAATAATTTGGATTTAAGTAGTTCATGAGGAGGGGTGTCAAAAGCCTTCTCAAAGTCCAGAATAAATGTGTCCACCTGCCCCCCTTTGTCCAGGATTTTTGCCCAATCATTAATAACCGTGCTCAACTGAGTTTCGCAACTATGCCTTTTCCTTAATGCATGTTGTCTGTCTGACAAAAGTTTATGTTCATCCAAGTGGGCCATGATGTTTGAGCAGACTATGTGTTCAAGCAATTTACATAGAACACAGGTCAGTGACACCGGGCGATAATTACGAGCAAGAGTCCTGTCCCCTTTTTTGAAAAGTGGACAGATGTTTGCTAGGAGCCATTCTTTGGGAATTTCACCCGTATCGAGAGATTGTTGGAAAAGATGAGCAAAAACTGGACCTAACTCGTTTGCTAGTTCCTTCAGGACTCTAGGATGAAGCTCATCTAGAAGGGTTCAAGCCTTTGAGTAACTTGATCACTCCCGCAGAGGATACAACAATATTTTCCATGAAAGGGGCCGATCTTTCAGTCAATGGAACCTCGTTTAACTCAGTTTTATTAAATGCATCATTGAATTGACCAACCAATTCCTCTGCCCTCTCAGAGTCCGATTCAGCGACCCCGTTCCCTCCTCTTTTATTAAGGGGTGGGATACCTTGCCTATCTTTCTTCTGGCTATTGATATATCTGTAGAAGTCTCTGGGATTTGCCTTTACATCACCTACCAAGTTATTTACATACTGATCATGCTGATTTTTGATGTCATTTTTAATTTCTCGTCTCAAGTTTTCAAATTTTGCTCTGAGTTTACCACTTCCCAACTTTTTTGCCTTAGCATGAATCTTATTTCTCCTCCGATTTTTTCTTCTTATTTTCTGGTGTGATCCAAGGAATTGAAGATACAGAGTTGCTAGTTTTGGAGGGGATATGATTTTCGGACGAAGCTTGAATAAAAGACTTTATCAAATCAAAGTTCTCCTGGACATACCGAGCGTCTGAATGACCATAAAAGTATTTCCCTCTTGCAAATTTTAGGGCATCCTTGCTCATAGTTTCATAGTCACCTTTTTGATATAAGTACACCTTTCTACGAGGTTTCTTTATAGGTGGTATGAAGATTTTCAAAAATCCAGAGACAAAATCATGATCACTTAGTTTGTCCGGGGATTGAATATCCCCAAACTGTCCTGACAAAGTTGTAAGAATCAAATCCAAAGTGTTTCTATCTCGAGTAGGGAAGTAAACAACCTGTTCCAAGCCATGATCATTCATGATGTCAACCAACACCTGTCCCTCTGACGGACTCAGCATCGTGCCTTGTTTGCTGAGCCGCCGAGCCAAAAATGCCGATCCGAAGATTTTTATATTTCGTCTCTTGTTATAATTAAGATATATATATTGTAGTCCATTGGGTATCAAATTGTTATAAATAACATATTTGATAAATGCACGAAGGTTTATCTCTCTACATTGTTTAATTTTCTTGTAATAACCGATTTTCCGAAATCGAGGGGTATAAAAGCCACGGCCGGGAAAAATGATAATATTTCTTAATTTCTTGCAAATTTACACTCTTTGTCCTGAAAATATTTGCATTTGATTATTGTCATCGTTTGTCATAAAAAATATAACAAACATATAAGACTACCTTAAATTATCAATTTTCTTATTTTCTAATTGTTTCTATTTTTAGATTGACTTAACTAAAGAAAACGACCGAAAAGGACCGAAAGGGAAGAAAGTTTTGTTTACTGATAGCCGGAATTATAGAAAAATAAAAAATAACTTTTTTTTTCTCTTCATCATTTTAATATATACATACATGTCAACAACTATAACAATCATTTTTTTATATTTCTTTAATTTCAGCTAGCAGTTGAATACTGTTGTTTTCATATTCGGTACATTTCGGTCGTTTCCTTTAGTAAAGTAAATCTAAAAACAGAAACCATTATAAAATATGACATTTGATCATTTAAGGCGATTTTGATATGTTTATTATAATATCTATGTGCACATGATAGTAATAATCAATTTTAAATATTATCAGGCCAAAAAGAACTTCTTTAACCGATAAAATCGTAAGAAATTAAGAAATATTTCCATTTGTCTCGGCCTTGGCTTTTATACACTTCGATTTCGGAAAAATAGTCATTTAACCCTTTACCACTCAGGGATCTTGTGAATTTCGCCGATTTTCACAGTGTTGCACCTGACAGCAACTTCAACTAGCCATTGTTTCATAATGGGTGGTCTGTTTTACACCAAACTCGGTATGAATGTTCATTGGGCAGTAGCCTTTCAAATGCAACCTTTCATGACTTGATCACTGTTGTCATGGTAAAGAGGGGGCATCTCAATGTTGGCATAAAGTGTGTTTTCACATGAATTTTTGACCACATTTTAATCTTAACACAGCTGTCAAGGCAACAATTAAGGTGTTTGGCACTGGCCATTTTCACTGCTTGCAGCATGTATTATCAGCATCAATTTTCAGGCATTTTTGAGCCCAGACACCCTCAGATATAAATTTTAGCGGCCGGCTGGGCCATACACCCAAAATTTTTCGGGATGTGAGCGGGGCGTTGCCCCTCTTCAATCCCCCCTAGAATATTTTTAGTGGGGAGGCGCGCGAAAAACAGGTCACTTTTTTGCCCAACAAATCCTAAAACAAACATAACTATCCAGGGGTAGAAATGCAGATTTTAGGTGCTTCTGAGGCTTAAAATGGGGGGGGGGGGGGGGGCGGGTGCAGACACGTAAAAACACGTATCTGATTGGGAAAGGGTTAAAGAAAATAAAACAATGTAGAGAGCTGAACCTTCATGCAGTTATCAAATATGTTATTCATAATAATTTTATACCAAACTGACTACAATTTATAACTTTATTGTGACCAGAGACGAAATATAAAATCTTTGGATCGGCATTTTTTTGGCTCGGCGGCTCGGCCCGGCCAGGCGCGGCCTTGGCTTTTATACCCGACCTGGATCGACTTTACCGGACACGGGTTGTTTCGCCCGTGATTCGTTTCGCTCATGGGTCGTTTCGCCCTGGGTTGTTTCGCTCGTGGGGGTGGTGGGGGGGGTATAAAACCCGGAAGTAACGGCCGGGAGACGGGAGTAAAATCCGGGAGTAAATTTTGACAGTCGAATATAGGTATTAAACATTCACAGATCTGGATGAAATTTGGATCAAAAGTAGAATATAGAATTTTCTTTAAAATGCATATTAGTTATATAATTATAATTGAGTACTTTACAAGATATCAACCGAAATATATGACCATGTCGCAAAATTTTCGCCCGGGAGTAGCTTTTGCGATATTGACGATGTCAAGCATTTTGCAAAACATGTTCAGTCTGGGATTGCTACAAGAATTACTTTATGTATTATCAATTAAAAACATATCAAAGATTTGAAAAATGCAAAAATAAAGTTATTTCATCGCTCCGTGAAGTAAGTAATTACCCCGGGAGTGGACCGGGAGTAATTTCTGGGTTGAAATCGGCGTTTATCTGCGTTAAATATTGCCTATGTCACATTGTAATTCTTAAGCGTAGTCGTACTACCCTGACAGGGTCCCTGGACATTTCGGCCCATAACAAAATCGGCCCATGACAAAATCGGCTCATAACAAAATCGGCCCATACAAAATCGGCCCATAGCAATTTCGATCCACAATTTTAATGATGGTATAATTATAATGTTTGCATATAATTAATTTCCTTGCACGGCCAATTAAATCAGTATCTAGCATGTTAGTCGAAAATGGGATAAAAAAAAATATGTTCAGTTTGAGAAATTAATATTCTTTCCTTTAACGATAAAAAAATCACATCGCGTTAACAAGTCCGAGAAAACAATACCACCCTTAACCATACTTTATATAGGGAAATTCGGGGGTTTAAGGGGTATATGTTAATATGCTTATTTCTGATCCAAGAATGGATATATAAGAAAGAAAATCCACATAACCACATATCAGGAGGGACTCTAATCAAAGCCACCCTTTGGCATACAGACTCATCACGAGCCCCACAAACTACTACAAATTGCCATTCTTTCCCAAACCATTTTTCATTTGAATCTCTGCCCCGATACCCGTATTGATTGGTCCGAGTTGAAATGCTCTACCCCGCCAAATAGTCTTGCTCCCCACACTGGCACAGTTTAGTGATGCTGTGTACCGTGTGTGGCATGTGTCCCCCTAGTCACTGGCCTCTTTTTTTTTTTTTTTTTTTAACTTTTAACTGAACTAACACTCTCCTCGCACTGTACAAACTCATTTCACCTGCTATACATATCTTTTATTCAACTAACCCCCTCCAGTACTTGGTATACTGGACGCCCTTCTGAAAGTCCTCCTCGGAGGTTAAGAAGTATCGGCAGATAGATAGATAGAAAATGCACTCTTAAGAATTTTCTGAAAATGCTTAAGGGTTTATGATATATGGTTGTTTTTGCTGCAGGCAATGGTTAGAAAACTCACACCAAACGTTGTTCACAGTCACATTGGGCTTATTTTGAGAATATTTGAGGGTCACTGATGAGGCCTAATTGGCAGAAACTAGCTAGTCTGACCCAGAAAAATGTACACTTCATATTTTCTAGTTCTGTGGTGTAGTCCTTGCTTCCAAAAGATAACCCTTTAATAGAACATATTTAACGTCACTACAGCTGGTGTCTAGGAATGTGTGGCGGCTTTTGATTTGATTGATTGAGGTTTAACGTCCCCGTCAACACTATTTAGGTCATTTTGGAGACGCCGCTTCCAATTTCGTGGGACTTTTACCCGACATTGAGATGAAGCGACATCTCAATCCCTGCCGCCCAATAGAACCAATAGGGTTTATATGCATGGGCGGGCCGACTCGCATCAGTTTTCCTGGGCAAGCTTAGACCTTCCAAGCAGATAACCAGTACTAATGTGTGGTCGGTATCAACTCTGCGTGGAAGCATCGTGCAGCCCATATATTTCTTCAAGCCCCTATGGGCGGGGGCGTAAATGTGTGGCGGCCGTAAAAAGTCTCCCTGCCCTACATCATAGTTTAGTTTATATTTTCTTGTCCTTTGGGATCATTGATTCAATTCTGGAATTTTGAAAATATTTGAGGGTCACTAATGAGGCCTAATTGGCCGAAACTAGCTAGTCTGACCCTGAAAAATGTACACTTCATATTTTCTAGTTCTGTAGTGTATTCCTTGCTTCCAAAGGATAATCCTTTCATAGATCTTATGTAATTGTTACGGGTTTCGTTGTACATTGTATTTCTTATTTCTGCTTTTCAACACATCCATTTACGTATTGGAATACGCTATGGATAGGAGGCGCATTGATCAGTTTTCAGCAGAAAATCTTCGATTTTATTACAGGAATCACGCATAGATTTTCGTGCATTAACATTTGCTGGATAGCCGTTTGTACATTAGGCCGATTGATACACAAAGTAAATGAGTAATCAAGGGCCCAGCAATTTCTGCAATTCGCCCAGCATAGACAGACCAGCTTGCTCAGCTGCACAGTATGGTCATGATCGCTGGAGGCGTGAGGAAGCTTTGGCTACTTCACGAGCCCAGCATACACAGCTCGACTTGCTCAGCCGCACAGTATGGCATGACCGCTGGAGGCATGAGGAAGCTTTGGCTACTTTATGATTCATAGTTACACACAAATCAGACTGCGCGGATGCACAGACTGATGTGAGTCTTTCGTTGGGCGCCGGCGATAGGCCCACATATAGCTGTCGATGCGCCCCTGTCCAATAACATTCATAAAACGAAACCGAAAGCAAGAAACAAAGAAAGAATTAAAGACACACATTAGGAGAAATAGACTTATGGATGATTGGCACGTGCCCTAATAATGACTGAGGTTTGAGTAAAGTGATAATTGTTCTGTTTGTTGCTTTAAGGCGCGTGTCGATAAGGGCAACAACCTAAAGTGGTTATTAATCATTCTGCAAAGCGACATGTGCCAGCAATATAAACAAATAAGCAATGACCCCAGAACTACTATTTCCAAGTTCATAAATATAGATTTTTTTGCTAAATAAACACACCGTGACGCTCTTTTTTATATTATTTTTATTTTTTATCTTCCATTACAAATTTGGCATTGCGAGAAGACTCAGATCTGAGGGAGGTAATTATTGAAAGTAATGATACAGATGCCGAGCGGTGAAAGTGGTAAAAATAAATTGTATATACATGTATTTTATCCTAAATGAACTATATATTTCGTTTTTTTTTTTGTTTTGTTTTTTTTTTTTTTTTAATTTCGGCTGACAATAATTTGACCCTTAATCATTTATGGGCCGAAATTGCCATGGGCCGATTTTGTCATGGGCCGATTTTGACATGGGCCGAGTTTACTTCCACATTTGACAAATTTATTTGTGAAAAGGGGCATGTACAGTGTGATAAAAGGTGAAAATAGTGTGGAAAATAATGTCCTAAAAATATGGTGGAAACTGGGGTGAAATTGGGCCGTTCCGTTAATAAGGTCCGTTCCGGTAAATTTACGCACCCAGCTCAACCGGTGCCATCATGAAGTTCTCTTTACGCGTGAAGTTTACTAACAAAATGACCTTTAGATAAAAAATAATAACCAAAGAAGGTGTGTCGACAGTTAATTCCTTAGGCTTGGCTAATAAAGCTGTAGTAAGCCAAAAAAGCTCATTAAAACAGAAAATGTCTCTCTCAGAATTGGAGCGTGGTAGCTCTGAATCCGGGACGTTCCGGTCCTGAGTCGTTTCGGCTGGGTCGTTTAGGCCTGGGTCATTTCGGCCTAAATTTTGAACTGGGGTCGTTTCGGCCTATTTCGGTGGGTCGTTTCAGTCCTTGGTTGTTTCGGCCAGATTTTATTAGATTTTTTTTCAGCACAGGAACTGTTTGTTGAGTATTAACTATATATTAAAATATAGATTGTAAGTACTTGTTAGAACCACCTCTTCCAGGCGGTTCTAATGAGTACCCACAATCTATATTTTAGAGCAGAAATAAGAAAAATAAGGTTTACCCCAGTAAACCCAAGCTTTACTATATAAAAGTGGGGTTCAAAGGTATATAGGCATGTTTTCGTGATGGTAAAGGGATAAAAGAGGTATATCGTAAGAGGCCCAGAAATGGTGACTGACCTGTTTCGGTGACACTTAGTTTCCTCGCGTTATTTTCTTAGTAAACAGTTCTGTGACATCAACACATACAGTAGTTAAAAGTTTAAATAAACAGACATGTTAAGTCTCCCGAAAATCGCGGGAGACTCCCGAAAAAATAGCTTTTCTCACGCCTCACGAAATTCAGGATAAAACTCCCGGAAAAAATGAAAATACCGTTTTTAGGCAAATTTTTGAAAAGCTGTGCTTGTATTTTCATGTGTGCAAACCAGCGGAAAAATCCGAGTTAATCCGTGAGTAAAGTAATTAATGCACTGTCCAGTATAATTGGGGATTAAAACACGGTTCCACACCTGCAGATGGGCATTAACAAATGAAACATTCGTTTGTTGAAGTGATTGCAAAAATGAAAGTAAATCCTAACGGTTAATTTCCTTCAACCAACGGACCATGTTAGTTAACTGAATCGTGTAATAAACGCCGACCGTATTTGTCACGGATCAGTCTATTCTATAATTACACTGTAAACACAAGCCTCTGGTGCTCTCGATAAGCTTACAATCTTCTGCGTGACAAGGTGTGAAAATAAGATTAAATTATGGCTCTAAATTTGCATTTATCCCCCAATCATAAAATTTAATCCACAATCAGTGTGAAAATGATGTAATCGCTTCTAAGATGTTTAGCTACATCTAACGGTCGATGTATCATGCATAATAAAAACAGACTATTCTACTGCATGATTAAGTTTTGGCGCCAAAATAGCAGACGCTTGGCGGGAAAAGTCGAACGTTTAATATGTGTAAACACACATGTATGCTGTTGTTGGTGATTGACACGGGGCTTCCCGGGATAAGTCGGTTATTGTGCAAGGCACCGTCCCCTATCCAGCTCTATCCACAACCGTTTAGCTGTCGAGAAAATATTCTTTTTACCGATTGCAAACATTTTTTTATGAAAGAAATACGCCCCATTAAAATAAAACAATTAAACATTAAACACGTGCGGGGTTGCTGGGGTGGGATGACGTCATTTTCCGATCGCATGCAGAAAAACCGTAGCTGCTGTTTGTGGACGGTGGATTTCATGGCGATTTTGGTGGTGGAGATCATTGATGTTCGCCTTGAACTTGTTTGTTGAGTGGGTGTGAAAGTTTTGGATGGAGGGGTCCTCGTCTTGTGGCTGGATGATTAAATTATAAACTAATCTGCATTCTTTATTCTCTTATCTCGCTAACCTGACAATTTTGATCTTTTGAGTATATCGGCTGCAGGTGCGTGTCAAGTTTATATAACTATCAGAATCTTTAATTGCTAATTGGACAAGCTGTTATGCCATGTCTTAATTTGAATTTGAAAAAGTACCGTTATTGACCGTGACAACTAAAGTATTACCTACCGTATTTCCGCACTTAAAAGTCAGAGGGGAATAAAGTTGTTGTGCTTGAAACTTGATCGAAACCTTGAATTATTATACCCGCTTTTAAGAAGAATTATCAGGTATATGGTTTTCGTGTCAGAGTCGAGTGTCTGTCAGTCCGTGGGTCTGTATGTATGTGTGTGTACGTACATCCGTCACGTTTCTATGGAAGGGATCTCCTCTGAAACCGGTTAAGGTACACTTTTCAAACATTGCCTGTGGATAGTAGATGGGATGTAGATGGCACAAGGCTACTTTTTGCATGACCTTGACTTCAACATGACCCCAAGGTCAAAGTTCAAAAAGTATGATTTTGCCATATCTCCTAAACTATTTGAGTTACACTTCTGAAACTTTGGTTATTTGATGGCCCTTGGAATATAGAATAAATTGGGCTACTTTTGAATGACCTTGACCTCAACATGATTCCAAGGTCAAAGGTCAAAAAGTATGATTTTGCCATATCTTCTAAACTATTGGAGTTACACTTCTGAAACTATGGTTATTGGATGACTCTTGGAATATAGAATGAATGGGGCTAATTTTGGCATGACCTTGACCTCAACATGACCCCAAGGTCAACAGTCAAAAAGTATTATTTTGCCATATCTTCTAAACTTTTGGAGTTACACTTCTGAAACTTTGCTTATTGGATGGCCCTTGGAATATAGAAACAAGAGGGCTACTTTTGTTGTGTCCTTGACCTCAACCTGACCCCAAGGTCAAAGGTAAAAAGTATGACTTTGCCATATCTTCTAAACTATTGGAGTTACACCTCTGAAATTTTGGTTTTTGAATGGCTGTTGGAATATGGAAAAATTGGAATACTATTGGTGGACCTCAACATAACCCCTAGGTCATAGGTACAAAAGTATGACTTTGCCATATCTTTTAAACTATAGGAGTTATACTTCTGAAACTTTGTTTATCAGTTAGAATGTTCTTTGCAACTTTTTTTGGTTATTGTATGGCCTTGGAATATAGAATTAATAGGGCTACTTTTAGTATGACCTTGACCTCAACATAACCCAATGTCAAAGGTCAAAAAGTAGGACTTTGCCATATCTCCTCAACTATCGGAGTTACACTTCTGAAACTGCTTATTGGATGGCTCTTGAAATATAGAATATATTAGGCTATTTTTGGTGTGACCTTGACCTCAACATGACCCCAAGGTCAAAGGTCAAAAAGTATTATTTTGCCATAGCTTCTAAACTATTGGAGCTACACTTCTGATACTTTGGTTATTGGATGGCCCTTGGAATATAGAATCAATTGGGCTACTTTTGTTGTGACCTATCTGGGCATAAATGATAAGATATGCTCTTGTGCTGTAGCATTATACATTGGGGTGGGGTGGGGGTGGTACTGGTATGGCTAGGTGTTAGTTTGTAGGCATCTTCCTAAGGAAATGATTTTAAAAATATTTATTAGTTATTTATCCATGAACAGGAGTGTAAAGAATAAACAAAAAATGTTCAAAAAGCTCTCAGGGTGCACGATTTTCTAGCCTATCCTGAGAGCTTGCCACCAAGACTTTGCGCCTTCGGCACTCGCCAATCCTCCTCGAACGCGCTGTCTCCCTCATTTTTATTTTCAAAACTTAACATGTCTGAATAAAGACCTGTCACTTCTGTCAATAACACCGAAAAAATCTGTTCAAAGACGTCAGTTAAAAATAAATTTATATTTCCTTTCATATTTTGGGTGTTTTTCTTAGTAGCCCGGTTTCCCATGGTACCAAGGTAGTTAATGTTACAGTATAAATATTTCACAGTTAGAGCTATTCAGCACTAAAATAATTTTATGTTAATTTTCTATAGGGTCTCTTCTTACAATTAAGGAGGAGTAATGATCACAATACTTCAGCCTGTATTTACAAACCTGACAGATATGTACCCAGGCAGAATTTTCTAATGCCAACAGGCATTCCCATGGTACCAAGGCAAATAGAAAAGTGACAAATGTTGAAAACTGATTTGATTAAAAATACATGTAATAGTTTTTCGTATTACTTAAAACAATAAACATTAGTATTTCAATTAGGGAAAACTGCAAAAATTATTTTAAATAATTTTTGACTGTTTTTAATCCCACAAATGGTACAATGAAGTTAGCTACAGTTGAGACACAGGGGGTACAATTTATCACGAGGCTTGTATGAAAGACAAGCAAGTTTGATTCATCATTTAACTTTACGTTCTAAGCTTATACTCAGAGGTGTCATTGGGGCACAGGAACACTGGGATAGTTAAAGTAATTTAAAGAACACATGCATAGACTGCCTGTGCACTTGAGGCTAAAATTCACTTTCAATACTAAACAAATACCCATGCATATAGAAGGCAGTGTACATCAACCGGAATCAAACAGGATTGTTCTTGCATGTTTCAATTTATAAGACCTACCCGAGAAAAATTTAAGTCACAAAAGAAAAATCATAGGGTATTTCAAAAATAAATAAAAGACAAATTTAACAACCAGGGGGTGAAGATAAAATGTGAAAAATCAGATATCACCTGCTTTTTAACTTTCTAGATATTTATCCAGATATTTATCATAAAAATGTAATGATATGTATACCAATGGAAAGATATATATCCTACTTCATTGATGTGAGGATATCAAGCCCATGTGAATTGTACAAGATTCAAAATGCAGCAAAATATTGTTTACCCCGGTACCATGTAACCCTTGGTACCATGAGAAGCGAGTATACCCTTTTTTAATATGTTCTGATGTGTCTCCCAAAAGCCATATTTTTTTTTTAAAATATTTTCCCCATCAAACCATTTTCAGTCTTCTGCTACTTCGAGTCACATGACCTGTTGGAGTCAGTTTCCATTTTTTATCTGCAGGTACTGCCCCAAAATTGATGCAAGTGCTTAATTTTTGACTTTGCTGTGCAGTTCAAAAGTGAAATACATACCTTGTTTTAATTTAGCTCCCTCTTCTTTTTCGTGTGCAGCCCCAAAATGCTGTGGTGACTAACAAAAACACTGTGTTTGTTTACTCATAAAAAAGTGGACCCAGTATTACATACCCCTATGAAAACACTAAATACATCTCATATTTTGCAACAAGCAAATGTTTGAAAAATGGCAGGATAGATTCGTGTGTTCCAGACATGCTGAAAAGTAAATCAATTTGAATTAGGGGATAACTGTTTTCAAAATTGTGATTTGGGGAGGTAAATCAGAGGTTTTACAGTCGGAAATTTCGTTTTACGGCGACGTGTCAGCGGAGCCGTAAAACGTTATATGCAACCGTAAAACCGACGATTTACCTCCCTAAATCACAATTTTGCAATACAGTATCCCCATTCCAATGCACTTATATAGTTTTTTTGTTAAAAACTGTATCATTTTGCACAAAACGGCTAGTCCTCTGAGCTGCGTAAAACCAACTGCTAGCCAATGAAAAGCGGCGTTACGCGATGACGTCGGATTTCCGACAGTATATCGCAGAATATACTGTCGCAAATTTTTGACGCCATCAAATCAGACGTCGAGTTACATACGCAGATGCATTAGAATATTTTTTAAACACTTTTTAGCTCACCTGTCACGTGGTGACGAGGTGAGCTTTTGGGATCACCTTTTGTCCGTCGTGCGTGCATCCGTCCGTGCATCCGTTCATAAACTTTTTCTTCAATCAACATCTCCTCCTAAACCACTGATCGGATTTTGACCAAACTTCACAGGAATGATCCTTAGGTAGTCCCCTTTCAAAGTTGTTCAAATGGTTCTGGTCTATTGCACATCTAGGTCACAGGAGCCAAAAATAGATTTTTTCACCGAAAACATAAAAAATCTTCTTCTCTGAAACCACAAGGCCCAGGTCTTTGATATTTGGTATGCAGCTTCATCTAGTGGACCCCTACCAAGATTGTTCAAATTATAGTGCTGGGGCCAAAAATGCCCCCGCCCCGGGGCCCTTTGGTTTTACATGGGCTTATATAGGGAAAATCTTTAAAAACCTTCTTCTCTGAAACCGCAAGGCCCAGATCTTTGATATTTGGAATGAAGCTTCAGCTAGTGGACCTGTACCAAGATTGTTCAAATTATAGTGCTGGGGCCAAAAATGCCCCCGCCCCGGGGCCCTTTGGTTTTACATGGGCTTATATAGGGAAAATCTTTAAAAACCTTCTTCTCTGAAACCGCAAGGCCCAGATCTTTGATATTTGGAATGAAGCTTCATCTAGTGGACCTGTACCAAGATTGTTCAAATTATAGTGCTGGAGCCAAAAATGCCCCCCCCCCCCCGCCGCCCCGGGGCCCTTTGGTTTTACATAGGCTTATATAGGGAAAATCTTTAGAAAATCTCTGAAACTTTTATATTTGGTCTTTGATATTTGGTATGAAGCTTCATCTAATGGACCTCTACCAAGATTGTTCAAATTATAGCCTTTGGGCCAAAAATGTCCCTGCGCTGGGACCCACTAGTTTTACATAGGCATAATAGGAAAAAACCTTTAAAAGTCTTCTTGTCTGAAACCAGAAGGCCCAGGTCTTTGATATCTGGTTTGAAGCTTCAACTAGTGAACCTCTGCTGAGATTGGTCAAATTATAGCCCTGCCGCCAAAAATGCCCTCACGCCAGGGCCCGCTGGTTTTACATAGGCTTATATAGGGAAATCCTTTAAAATCTTCTTTTCTGAAACCAGAAGGCCCATGCAGGTCTTTGATATATGGTCTGAAGCCTTATCTAGTGGACCACTACCAAGTTTTTTCAAATTATAGCCCTTTGGC
This sequence comes from Lucinisca nassula, assembly GCA_963580285.1. Classification (NCBI taxonomy): domain Eukaryota; kingdom Metazoa; phylum Mollusca; class Bivalvia; order Lucinida; family Lucinidae; genus Lucinisca; species Lucinisca nassula. The sequence goes on from OY757018.1 coordinate 45,745,022, forward strand.
CAAGAATGCACTAGAGACACTGATACTCAGGTGAGCGATTCAGGGCCCTCTGGGCCCTCTTGTTGTGTTTATTTTATTACTTTTAAGTATTTTAATCATTATTTATATATAGAAGTCTGGAGAAGCCCGGGATCTGTCCTGGTTTATCAGGCATGTATCATAACCACAACATCACAGAGGCCTCTATAGGAGCTAATCGGTGTAGTCAATTTCGACCCTAGGTCAATGGTCAAATAGACTTTTGTATGGAAAAATGTCAAAACTGAGTATTTTTCAGAAACTATTGCAGTCTGTGATCTGGACATTGGTAGATGCAGTTAGCTATAGTATTCAAGGACAAGGTCATTTATTGACCTTGGCCAAAGGTCATATAGTTATGAAAATTATAACCTTTTTTTCCACTGGAACAACTGTGCCATTTGTAATCAGATTTCACCTGAAGGCCTTTTAGGAACACGGAAATGAAAATTAATTGATATGAGTTTGGTCACATGACCAGTATGGCCACCATGTGCGTGTATATATATATATATAAAACTTCAGAAATCTCCAGTTGGTTAATTTTCCTGAAACATGGTATGTAGCATTCGGGACTCGGGCCAATCATAGTTTGTTCAAATGATGATCCCTGGATGACCTTGACCTATTTTAGGCCAAGGTCAAAGTTAGACACATAGGCGTTTGTATGGGAAAAAGGAAAAAAGTGAAAACAGTACTTTCTGTCATGGTAAAAACCTTTCAAAAAAACTTCAAAAATCAAATGGCTCCACATACATTCAGCACTCAGCTGAGTGAGACGCCAAGTTCTGCAACGGAAGGTCAGGTGGTTTTTCTCCGGGTACTCCGGTTTTCGCCCACCTCTGATTAACGATCGGCTCGATATGAGTGAAATAATCTTGAAAGGGCCGTAAAACCAAAAAAAAAAAAGCACTCAGTTGAGCGGTACAGGACCATTGGTTTTCTGGTTTTAAGGCCATATCAATCTATTTGTCTTTTTTTTTTTTTTTAAATGATATATGCTTAATGTTCACCATGCTGAATATTTCAGTATATGTATACTATACTCCTCCCGGATTTTTAGCCATTTGTGTTGAATATCTTCAGTTTTCACCATGGAAGCAGAATGGAAACAGTGTACCAGTATAGCCTGATCAGCTAGTCTGGCTCTATACTATATATATACCGGTATATATTTTAAAAAAAAAAAGAATGTATCACGGTTCAGCATGGTAATTTTTGTTTTAATGTCACCGTCAACACTGTATAGGTCATTTTGGAGAAATTGCTTCCAGTTTTGTGGGACTTTTACCCGATATTGAGATAAAATGACTTCTCAAGCCCTGTAGCCCAATGAAACATGTAGGGTTTACAAGCATGGGGGTTCGACTCGCACCGCTTTACCTGGGCAGACTTAGATCCTCTAAGCAATTTACCAGTACTTATGTGCGGTCGATTTCAGCACTGTGTGGAGGCATCGTGCAGCCCATCTATTTCTTCAAGCCCGTTGGGTGGGGCCACTCAGCATAGTGAGAGTTAATGATCCCGTATTGTGTTCATTTCATGTTAACATGTAACATGCCTGTATTTTCCTTTTGCAGATTTTTGAAGATGACCCACTATTAGTGAATGACATTATGGATAACAACCCAGAGTATGGTGCTACATACATGTACTCAATACATGTATCATTAAGGCTACTTTGACAGAACCTTAACAAAGTTTGGATCTGAAGAAGCATGGCATTATGAGTTGGGAGTCAGTAAAAGACACCAGGTGACAAGGCATGTGCAAACGTTACACACTCAGGTACCATCAGCCTGAACATACATGCAGTATGCTGTTTTGCTCTGTGAAAAGCGTAGGGTTTCTGAATGATTCATACATACTTGCTGTTCCCACATGCTATTTTTATCTTCCATTTTGACACAGGTTGGATTCAGGCTTTTAAATTGAAGTACAGTTTATGTGGAATAAGGAGATAAATACATGTATGTACAAAATCAACAAAAACAACAAAATGTAACCATTGAAATCAGCTCATTTATACATGTACATGTCATATTTAAGAGATATCGAAACTTGCTGATTATTCAGATTTCAAAATGTATCACATTTATACTAACTCCTGTACCAAGGTTTTGACTACTCTTGTCTGCCGTAAACTCAGCCAAAGTGTTTTTCAGAATATCAGCTGGAATAATGCCTTGTGTAGTAAAAATGTTTCAAGGCCTTATAGTGTAGCAAATTACTATCACAGTGTGGCCATGGGAAGAGTTAGTTCAGTGGTGGAAATGGCAGAAAGAGCTTCAGCTTACAATGAGAAAAAGACAGAGGGATACAGAGGCAAACAAATAGAAAAAGGACATAAAATGGATAAGATGTCAGCAGTTGTGCGAGATTTTTACCGTGCTCAGTTCAAGTTCATGAAACAGGACATGAACCACATTACAGCTCTCCTGAATGATGTTAAACATGGGGGTTATGATATAATGAAAAGTGAAGATTTTGAAAGAGGTTATGAAGCTGTAATTCATTCCGAGATAAATCATAAAAATAATGGACCCGAATTTGTTCGAGCTTTTAGAAACCACTGTGAAAGAATGACTGAAGCTGAACTGACAACCTTATTGTACTACATAGTTAGGAAAAACAAAGGGAAATTATTTGATTCTTGGCCACAAGGTGTAAAATCTTTATTCATACTGCTGGACAGGGAGATATCCAGAAGGTTAAACATTTGCTATCAGTTGGACATAAGTGAAACGAAAGAAACATTAAACTTTTTCGAAAATGTTCTGAAAATTATGTTGGAGAATGAGTGTGGTTTGCATTGCTTTCGTACATATGTGAAGTTATGTACCTACCGCTTTGACATTGTTGTAAATGAGACCAATTTTCCGCTGCTGTTGCTCAGTCTTTTTAAGATCTACTCGGGGCCACCAAAAATGTTTGAACTGTTAGAAGATTTTATGATAGATAATTTTGATAAATTTGATTATAGGACTGTGTATTTATTTTGCAGTACTTTCTTTAACTGCAATACTCAGATCTTGTCTGAAACACTGCTTGATAAGATTGGAACCAAGTTGCTGCAACAGGTGTCAAATGATTCTGAGACTATCAGTTGTTTTAATGTAGTTAATGTTCTCAAGATACTAGCTCATTCTGGTTATTCAAAATCATCATTTTATCAAAATCTAGAATCATCATTAATTACCAGTGACTTTGTTGACAAATGTACCTTAGTTGAGACAATGTGGATTTTGCATACTTATGGAACATTCAGGATCTATCCCAAACACCTTGTAGACAGACTGGTAGCAAGGTTCAAGGAACTTTTACTGACTAAACAAAAGGTTAGAAGCAAAGAAATTGGTAGATTTGTCAGACTTTTAGGCACATTTCAGTACAAGGACAACAATGTCAATGATATTTATACACTGTGTGCAAACTTCATGGTTCAGGAGATAAAAATGTTGGGTGCTAAAGCACGTTCGGAAACACAGCTTGCTAATGCATTTGTTGACTGTGTGGATGGGTTAGTCTATTCTGGAATATTCCATGATGGTGTTCTAGATGCTTTATTTCGAGTACCAGAACTGTTGGAACTTCTAGAAGGTACAGTAAACACCACATTCTTAGTAGTTTATCAGGTTAACAAGTCTGCATAATAAACACCCCTCTAATCTCCACTTTAAATAGTGAAAACTGGAGCTTATGCGGGTATTTATTATTTTCCATATTTTTGCTCAAAAACAGATTTTGGTTACTTGTTAGAACGGCCTCCTTGAGCAAATTCTTTCCTTTAAGGGTAGACTGCATCATCAGCGTGGCTCAGTTTAGCATTAAAGCTGTATCCCTTGTTGAAAATGGCAAAAATTGCATTGCCAGATGTACCCAGTCTCTTTTCAAGGCATCTCATAGTGGTCTGCACTGCTCAGGCCTCTCTGTCGGAAAACATAAGATAAATGTGGTATACTTTTTGTCACGTCTGCTATTAGCATGGCGCGATATAGGCGCCCGGTTTTCCGTCTGTTCGTCCGTTTGTCAAGGCGTCAACATTTGCGACCACCCTAGCGTTCCCCCAAAGGTTCAAGTTTGTTTCTCAAGAACTATAAGAGCTTCATTAATGATATTTGGTACAAACTTGTATCTGTGGATGGCAACTTAAATGCAAGCATCCATATTTGACCTTGACCTACATTTCATGGTTCACTGACTTCGTAAAATATTGCGGCCACCCTAGCGTTCACCCTAATGGTCAAGTTTATTCCTCAAGAACTATAAGGGCTTCATTAGTGAAACTTGGTACAAACTTGTAACTGGGGATGGTTACTTAATTGCAAGCAACCATATTTGACCTTGACCGATATTTCATGGTTCACTGACTCTGTAAAATATTGTGACCACCCTAGTGTTCACCCTAATGGTCAAGTTTATTTCTCAAGAACTATAAGAGCTTCATTAATTATACCCCCGGCATACGAAGTATGTAATGGGGGTATATAGTTTTTGTCTTTTCCGTCTGTCTGTCTGTCCGTAAACAATTATTTTGTGTCAAAGATATCTCAGGAACTGCTTCACATAGAAACTTGAAATTTTGCACACATGATCAGTATTACTACTTGTATTGTGGGAAAGAAAATAAGGGCCAAGGGGTCAGGCCTTTTAGAGTTATTTCCCTTTGTAGTTCTTGCTGTTTAATAGTGTATATTTTTATTTTGTGTCAAAGATTTCTCAATAACTACTGTACATAGAAACTTGAAATTTTGCAAACATGATCAGTATGACTAGTTGTATTGTGGGAAAGAAAGTAAGGACCAAGGGGTCAGGCCTTTTAGAGTTATTTCCCTTTGTAGTTCTTGTTTCAGCTGAGGTGATGGCACTGGCCGGGGGTATACGTGCCCCACTGGGCACTTTTGTCTTGTGATATTTGGTACAAACTTGTATCTGTGGATGGCAACTTAAATGCAAGCATCCATATTTGACCTTGACCTACATTTCATGGTTCACTGACTTTGTAAAATACTGCGACCACCCTAGCATTCACCCTAATGGTCAAGTTTATTTCTCAAGAACTATAAGAGTTTTATTAATGATACTTGGTACAAACTTGTATCTGGGGATGGTAACTTAAATGCAGGCATCCATATTTGACCTTGACCTATATTTCATGGTTCACTGACTTTGTAAAATATTGCGACCACCCTGGCGTTGACCCTAATGGTTAAGTTCATTTCTCAAGAATTATTACAGCTTCATTAATGATACTTAGTACAAGCTTGCATTTAAGAATGCAAGCATCTATGTTTGACCTTGACCTACATATCATGGTTGGATGGCTTTGTGCCCCCACAGGCGCGACATAGCCTTCAGCAGAGTTCTTGTCTGATAAAATAGGCTTGACATTATAGTAGTCGCAGATAAGATTGACAGGGTAGGGCAGTTCAAGTGTTGTAAATATATGTCAAATTTTCCAAGTCCACAAGTAGATACAGTAGATTGAGCGCCTTTTGGATGCTTTTTGCAAGAGGACCAAGTGGCCATTTGCACCATAGCTTTGTTTGTGTCACAGTTGAATTCACATAAGTGACTTGGGCTATGCCCTGTCAATGTTACCTGTGACTACTATACATGTGAATCATATTCTTGACAGAAATAAGAAGAGTAACAAAAAAGGAAAAAAACTCATTGTCTTCCTAGCGCTTGAAGGGTTCAAATTTTTATGCCCCCGTGGAAAGGGCATATAGCATTGCCCCTGTCCGTTCGTCCATGCGTCCGTGTGTCCGAAACTTAAACGCAGTCAATAACTTCCTTATTTCTTGATGGATTTTAAAATTACTCAGCATAAATGTTAACCATCATGAGACGACCTGTCACGTGCAAAACCTAGGTCCGTACCTCCAATGTCAAGGTCATACTTAAAGGTCAAAGGTCAAAAAAGGGTCCAAAACTTAAACGCAGTCAATAACTTTCTTATTTCTGGATTGATTTTGAAATTACTTTGTAGAAATGTTAACCATCATGAGGCGATGTGTCACGTGCATAATCCAGGTCCGTACCTCCAAGGTCAAGGTCATACTTAGAGGTCAAAGGTCAAAAGAATGGTCCGAAACTTAAACGCAGTCAATAACTTTCTTATCTCTGGATGGATTTTGAAATTACGTGGCAGAAATGTTGGCCATCATGAGACAATCTGCCTCACACAAAACCAAGGTCCTTACCTCCAAGGTCAAGGTCATACTTAGAGGGCAAATGTGAAAAAAGGGTCCAAAACTTAAACACGGTCGATAACTTTCTATGGATGAATACGAACATAGAGATATTTTTAGGCGGGGGCATCCGTGTCCTATGGACGCATTTCTAGTCTAGCAGTTAAAATAGTGTTATTAGGGCCCCGCACTGAAAGTGTGGGTGCCCTATAGTAATCACTCTGTCCGTCAGTCTGTCTGTCTGTCTGTCCATCCGTCTGTCCGTCTGTCCGTCCACAAATTTTTTTATCCTCCATAACTTTTTATTATTCCTGGATGGATTTAAATATTACTTGGCATCACTCTGTCCGTCCGTCTGTCTGTCTGTCTGTCTGTCCGTCTGTCCGTCCACAAATTTTTTTATCCTCCATAACTTTCTTATTCCTGGATGGATTTAAATATTACTTAGCAGAAATGTTAACCATAATGTGATGGAGTGTTGCGCGCAAGACTCAGGTCCGTACCTCAAAGGTCAAGGTCATACTTAGAGGTTAAAGGTAAAAAAAGGGTCTTTCCTGTGTCCAATTAATAACTTTGTTATTATTCCTGGATGGATTTAAATATTACTTGGCAGAAATGTTAACCATAATGTGACGAAGTGTCACACGCAAGACCCACAGCCGTACCTCAAAGGTCAAGGTCATACTTAGAGATAAAAGGTCAAAAAAGCGTCTTTTTTATTGTGTCCAATCTATAACTTTCTTACACCTGGATGGATTTAAATATTACTTAGCAGAAATATTAACCATAATGTGACAGTGTGTCACGCGCAAGACCCAGGTCCGTACCTCAAAGGTCAAGGTCATACTTAGAGGTGAAAGGAAAAAAAACGTCTTTTTTAACATCAACATTTTCCTACTCCTCTGATAGCGCTGCCGGGGCCCTAGTCAGTTTCACTGACAGCTCTAGTGGATTTTAAGGTATGACAATAGACAAGCAATGATGATATCAGTTAAACAATAGAATGGTTGGTACTTGGTTATCTGTCAGCTTTGCTCAACAGCCTCATCACATCATGAAACACGCCTGTATAATTTTGACCCCTTGAAGCAGAACCCCACTTTTATATAGTAAACTGGGGTTTACAGGGGTAAACCTTGAGGTGGTTATAACGAGTACCCAAAATCTATATTTTGAGCAGAAATAAGAAAAATATCATAATTTTTCATCTTAAATTTTTTTTGGCTGTAAAGTTTACAATGTATTTGTATAGGTGTGTTTTTGTAATGTTCATGGTTTTTTTCAGAAACAAAGGGCGAAGATCTGCTTTTGATTCACAACACAGTGAAACTTGAGTACCCTGAATATTCTGGTGGAAAAATTAACCAGGTTGGTAAATGAGGCAGGGCATAACAAAATCTACAAGAAGGCTTGAGCGACCAGTGATGACTCTGATCAGCCTGCACATTCGTGCAGTCTGGCCAGAGTCTTCACTGATCGTATGTACCTACTATAGGCTAATATCTATGCAAAGAGACATAGGCAAAAGGTCCTAATAGTGGATGGGTGCGCAGGTTGATTTGAGGCTTTGCTGGTCACACGGGTCTTATTGTAGGTTTTTTTCATGCGCAGGCTCAAATGAGAAAAATTAACCATGTCCCAGTTGTTCAAAGCAGGGTAAGCTTAATGACATGCCCCAGATAAGAGGGGGTTCCTCAAATTATTTTTCTTATTTCTGAAATATCAGTACTTTTTGGATAAACATCACGTGAACAAGTCTGTGTAATGAACACCCCCTAAACCTCAATGTGGAGAAAAGTGGGGTCTACAGGAATATTCATTATATTCCTTACTTTTGCTCAAAAACATAGATTGTGGGTACACTGTAACCTCATTATAACATGGTTCGTGATAACACAGTATTGGATATAACATGCAAGATGGATAAAAAAATGCATAAATGGTCATTTCTCTATATAATTATACATTTTTGTTTGTCTATAACACCATTGTTTAATTGATACGGTTTTTGCTTTGGGCTTCATTAATAGTGTTATAAAGAGGTTTTGGTGTACTTATTAGAACCTCCTCAATCTGTATTTGGACTAGAAATGATAAAAATACCAAATATTTTCATCTGAGAAAAGATGTCTAAAGATAAGAAGAATGCCATTTTAGCACAAGGATGAGTTGTTGTAATGAAATGTTGCAACAGACCTTCATGAGTAGGGCTGGCTAATCGGAGCTGAAAAGATAATCGATTATCAGTCCTGCCATTGTGATCGATAATCGATTAATAATCACTGAAGATTTGGTTATAATTTTACCTGTCTGGCTTTCTGTCTTAGCATGATGTTGAACTTTACAATATACATTTGAACAGACAGGCCTGAGCAAACAATGGAGACCCAGATGAGGCACAGCAGGATGCGGTGCCTCAACAGGGTCTGCACTGTTTGCCAGTCATCCATCTGTTTTAGACACAACTTTGGGTAGTTAATTGTACTTATCAAATAATCGGTTACAAACATATCAGTAATGATAACGATTCTGTGGAATTTATCGATCAATTAATCGATTATCCAATTAATCGTGCCGGCCTTATTCATGAGACCCTAGGTTCTATGGCATCTCATCTGGGATTACATATTTTGCTCAGGACTATCTGTCCAAATACCTACTGTTTGTTTGATTTGAGGTTTAACTTCCCCATCAACACTGTATAGGTCATTTTGGAGACACTGCTTCCAATTTTGTGGGACTTTAACCCAACATTGAAATGAAATGACAGCTCAAGCCCTGACGCCCAATGAAACGAATAGGGTTTATAAGCCTGGACGGTCCTGACTCGCACAGCTTTTCCTGAGCAGGCTTAGATCATCTAAGCGGTTTACCAGTACTTGTGTGCAGTCGGTTTCAGCTCTGCTTGGAAGCATCAAGCAGCCCATCTATTTCTTCAAGCCCCGATTGGTGGGGGCCACCAAATACTAACTGTAATTATAGTACTTCAGTCAATGCAACTCCATTACTCCTGAACTTAAATTTTGCATTAAATTTAATAGACAAAGCAAATTTTTATGACAAGATAAAAAATCTGAAAGTCAGTTTTAGAATTTAGGGGAATAAATTTCATTGCGGAGTGCCTTAGTGCAGTGAAGAAATATGCAACAAAATGCCTCTTTTAACCCGTAAGATGCCAATCAAGACAATTGTCGTCTGCTTTGTCATCTGCCGGTTACCTTAAAAGGCTTTTTTTTGCAAACAGTGTGGACCCAGATCAGACTAAAGGACACTGCTTGCCTGTTTGCAAAAATATTTTTAAAAATTTTGCAAGAATGTTTAGCAGATGACATAAGCAGACAAGATTTTCAGATGTAGTTTTTCTCGGCATCTCAAGGGTTAAACAGCCTGCACATGGCATATTCCTTTTATATTGTATCACATTATAATTTTTAGATGTCCCAGTATCTATGTTATTAAACATATATACAGAGAATAGTTTGACTGTATGATTTCAGAGGCAGATTGACCAGTTACAGGAGACCATTGATACCAAGTGGACCATAGATCAAGAGCTTGCTCAGTCTGTTGTACTCCAGGATTGTGTTGCTGTTCTTACCTCTTTATTAGGAGAGGATAAACTCAGTGTAGGCTATATACTACCTCATATTAAAACTGCAGGTAGGTTGTATTCAGCCAAAAGTTCGTGGTAAGGGCATAGAAACAGATAAGGTAGATATTTTGTGATAACAGATGGACAATTTTCCTTACTTTTCCACATAGACCAATTTTGTGGATATTCATTTGAACTGTCGTGCCAAGGCTGTAGGCTTTTATGGGTAATCAACAAAACTAACCTTTAACCCATTTTGTACCGGAAATGGCAAACAGTGCCGGCCCAGATCAGATGCTGCAGAATGCGGCGTCTGATCAGGGCCTACAATGTTTGCAAAATTTCGAAATGGACTCCTGCCCTATATAAGGAGGAAGATTCCATTTGGTACAAAAAGGGTTAATTATCATAAAATACCTGCTTTATTGGTTTCTCGTACACTAGGCCCCCTAAAACAAAGGCTTTATTCCTAAAGGAAAGAGTTTGCTCCTGAGCTAGAGGAGCGACAGAAGGCACATGTAAACAGCAAAATGCGACCTTTGTATTTCTGCGCTCAAGTCTGAAATAATGGCTCTCTTCCTAAAATAAAGTATTTGGAGCTACAGAAGACACATGTAAACAACGAAACCTGACCTTTCTCTGTTTTCCTGCACTCAAGTCCCTCTGAAACAAAGGCTGTATTCCTAAAGGAAAGAGTATTTACTCCTGAGACAGTGGAGCTACAGAAGTAACATGGAAACAACAAAATGTAGCTTTCTCATTCAAGTCCCCCCGAAACAAAAGTTCTGTTCCTAAAGGAAACAATTTGCTCCTGAGCTGGAGGAGCTGCACACAGCACATCTAAGCAACAAAACGTGACTTTCTCTTTGTTTTCCTGCATTCAAGTCCCTCTGAAACAAAAGTTCTGTGCCTTAAGGAAAGAATTTGCTCCTGAGCTGGAGGAGCTACAGAAGTCTCATGAAAATAACAAAATGTGGCCTCCCTGTTTTCCTGTACTCAAGTACCTCTAAAACAAAGGTTCTATTCCTAAAGGAAAGAATTTGCTCTAGAGCTAGAGGAGCTACAGACAGCACATGTCAACTACAAAAAGTGACTACTTCTATACCTGTCTTGTTGTTTTACTTTAAATTTACCAAGTTCTTCTGAAAAAGAAGGATATTCCTAAAAGTGCTCCTTAGGAACAAATTCTTTTCTTTAGGAACTGATTTCAAAGGTTGTGGGGACAAAAATGCGTAGCTTTGGAAAAAGAGGGGTAACAAGTAGAATCAAGGAACAGTTTTCTTTATTTATCATATGACGGTCTCACTATAAAGCGACAAGAAGCGTCAAGAAGCGACAAGAAGCGTCAAGAAGCGACAAGAACGTTTTTAAACATTTTTTATATACATCTAAGGCAGATTTGATCTTTTATAACATTTTCAATGCTTCCTGGTATAGTTTTGTCAACACAAGTTCATTAGCTACCCTTAAAGTTTGCTCCGAACAACGTGCAATCCTGAAAAGCTTAGACAAGTATTGAGCGACAAGAAAGCGTCAAGAACATATTTTAACACTTGTATTCAATCTTTCTGGTAATAAGATAAGACCAGACATTGGCTTACTTTAATGTGTAATTTTGTGTCCATACAAGTTCCTTTAAAAGCCCATAAATGCTTATCAGATCCATAATATGGGCCTGTCGTCTAGCTTTATCGACTGATGAAAAAGCGTCATGAAGGGATTTTAACTTCTGTTTCGCTAAGTACTACTTGTGATAGATTCCATAAGATATTTCTATATATACATAAGCATTCATATAGAGAGAAACAGATTTACGAATAATTCTGTTTTTTTATGTTTTTAAGGCTTTATTATGCAAAAACGGTGCCAGTCAAGTATCTGGAAACAAGAAAGCGTCAAGAAAAAAAATGACGATTTCCACACGTATTTTTTCTGGATTTCTGACATCTGCAAAGAGCCACATATCCTTATGTGTTCAATTTGCTCATTTATAATACTTCTCGGGAAAATAAAATCCACTTCGGACCCTTATAGTTAAAGGAAAAGTTCAACCTTCTGCCGGTTGTTCGCTTACCAGGAAAAAGCGACAAGAAAATATATCACGGCCCTAATCGTTAATTACTTTCACTCAGTTTGAGTAATTTAAGTTGAATTACTCAATGGCTTGCGGGCTATGAAACTGATAAAATCAATAAGCGTGTATTCCTTCATCGCACCGCCAATTTCTTTCTTTTCTTTCCTTTATTTTCATTTTCATTTTCTTTCTTCCTTTTGTTCTTTCTTTCCTCTCTTTTTTCTCTTCCTTCTTATATAATAACAAATATTTGAGATATTTCATTATTTTCCTAAAAAAAAGATTTATTGAGGGTTTCGTTTGTTTGTTTGATTGAGGTTTAACGTCCCCGTCAACACTGTATAGGTCATTTTGGAAACGTTGCTTCCAATTTTGTGGGATTTTTACCCGAGATTGAGATATCTCAAGCCCTGTCGCCCAATGAAATCAATAGGGTTTATAAGCATTGACGGATCGACTCGCACCACTTTGCCTGGGCAGGCTTAGATCTGTCTGAAAGCATCATGCAGCCCATTTATTTCTTCAAGCCCCAATGGGCGGGGCCGGATTTGTTGAGGGTACATATTAGAATCCTGTGGGAGTAAGTTGTAATGAGACCCACTACATGTGTTCTATATTTTTCATGTGGATACCCGTTAGAATCCATGGTAAGACGATTATGACTACCCACGAGATATTTCTTTATTTTGTTCTTATTTCTTTCTTTTTCTATCCTACAAAGGAACCGGATAAGAATGACAGCAGTTATCGGTGATTTTCCGAATAAAAAAATGTTATGGGTACTTGTAAGACTCCTTAACAAACATACTTGTCCTCAAACTCAGCAGCAATAAAACACGCCTATATAATTTTGACCCCCTTAAACCCCACTTTTATATTGTAAAAGGCATATGTTACGGGTACAAGTTAGAACCGCCTCGCCGAGGCGGGGCGAGGCGGTTCTAACGTGTGCCCACAATCTATGTTATAAGTTATTAGAAAAAAAAACGCATTTTTCATTAGAAAATGATCCATTTTCCGAGGTTAAATTTTCTTTATGTTTAGATAGACGTGTGTTCGTAATGTGTATAATTATTCTTTCACGTTTTTATCTGTAAAATAGTGGGCTTTTATCGTCCCGATATTTTTTCTTGTCGTTCTTTTTTTTTTTTTTCATGTCATTTTACATAAACCACATCAACAAGCCCGCGTAATGGATATTCATTGATCCAATTTATTTTTATTTTCTCCTCAGAACTATAGTTTGTGGGTACTCATTAGCACAGTCTCGAGGGGACCGTTCAAACGAACACACTTAATCTTTAATATTTGGTCGCCCCACTAAATTTTCTTGTCGCTTTTTTCAGTACTCGCCTCGTCCCGTTATTTCTTCTTGTCGCTTTTTCATGTCACTTACCATAAACCACGACAAGTCCGTGTAATGGATATTCATTAATCCAACTTATTTTGTCTTCTCCCCAGAACTATAGTTCGTGGGTACTCATTAGCACAGTCTCGAGGGGACCGTTCAAACGAACACACACACTCTGTCTTATCCATCTTTAATTTTCGTTCGCCCCGCAATTTTTTCTTGTCGCTTTTTTCAGAACTCGCCCCGTCCCGTTAATTCTTCTTGTCGTTTTCTCATGCCCCTTTACATAAACCACGTCAACAAGTCCATGCAATGGATACACATAAAATCCAACATTTTTTCTCCATAGAACCATAGTTTGTGGGCACTCATAAGAACCGCATCACGGAGGCCGTTCTAGTGAGGACCGGCAATCTATCGTATTCATGTTTAATTTAGGTTACTATGCAAAATTTTCTTGTCGCTTTTTCAGTACTCACATGAACCCATTATTTCTTCTTGTCGCTTTTTCAGCCCCGTTGAATTTTCTTGTCGCCTTTTTAGCTCCCGTGTTTCAGCTCTCGGCGTTATTGTGCAGTTATTTTTTTTTATTTTTTTTTTTCTTACCAGCTGATTATCTACTTTGCGATTTAATGCCTGAAATGGATACATGATTTTGATGGTTCTTCATCTTTGTGTTGTCGCCATTTAACCTTCTTGTCGCCTTTTCATGGACTCATGAAGTTTCGTATCGCTTATTCAGAACTCAATTTATCGGGCGGTTTGCATGCTTTCGTACCCCATGATGCGTCTTCTACGGATTTTATGCATAAAATGCATACCAGAATATGTTCCATACACTTCATGACGCTTCTTGTTATCGCTTCAACTGTGAAAAATCTTCTTGTCGCTTTTTCTAGCACTCAAACCGCATTGTAATTTCTTCATGTCGCTTTTTCGCCACTCAAGATGCTTGTGCGGTTTGCCTTTCTTCTTGCATCATGTTAGTCTTCTACACATTTCAATTCCTTTAATCCATATTACATATAAAAGACATAAATATATATGACTTCAATTCGAGAAAAACAAGACTTATGTCTAACATTTACTCCTTGTCAGTCACAACATTTTCTTGTCGCTTTTTCTCAACCGAACGCGGTTACGCACACGGTTTTTATTTTTTATTTTACCCAAGAACATGCAATATTTCTGGAACTATTCAAACCTGATCCTTTGAAATACTTAATTTATTTATGAATTCATAAAAATCTAATATATGAATGTATATTTCGAATGGAATATTATCTTGACGCTTCTTGACGCTTCTTGTCGCTTCTTGTCGCTTTATAGTGAGACCCTCATATGACGTCGCATCTGAGTGTGTAATAACGCCTTGTAATAAATTCGATAATCCACTCGTGGATTAAATATGCAAATAAGTTAGATACGTCCTTAACCACGTCATATTTACTAATGGCAGAATAGTGACATTTGTATAAAACAGTTGTGAATAAAATGCGTTATAAATGTCATATGATAAATAGAATCTTGCATTCGTGCTCATGTTTTATTGAATTTATTAAACTCGTTGAGTAAAAGGGATAACATGTTCGGCAAAGCCTCGCATTTTATCCCTTTTTCCCAACTCATTTAATAAATTCAGTAATACATGAACACTCATGTAAGATCCTCTATTTCTTGGTGGAAACATATATTATGGTTACTTGTTAGAATCGATTCTAGTTAGAATTGCCCGAGTTAGAAATGCCTCACTGAGGTGATTCTAACGAGTACCCACATTGTATGGTTTACCAGCAATGGAGAAATATAAATGAATATCCCAAAACTCCTCTCCCCATCACTCCTTAATTGGACCTGTGAAAAAAATATTTTCGCTGAATGGCTTGATTTAATATACATTGTATTTCAGATATTGAAATTTACCTAAATGAGAAGGAGGAGCCTGCACAGCCTCAGTTTGCAAAGAAAAAGTAAGTATCAACAATAATTACTGGTACATGTACTCCAAATATTTGAGCAGAGGCTGCAGATCAATTATGGAGTTAAGAAAGTATGTATAGGCATTTCTGTTTCTGAGACTCATTTTGCAGACAAAGTTGTGGAAAAAGCCAGTGTTTTGCTCTGCTGTATGGCCAGGAAATGCTGACATGCCTAGTGTAGAGAGCTGCCTCTTAAACTTAAGGTCCCATATGGTTGTGGGTCTAAGCATGACTCAGGTCACATGACATGCCAAATTTTGCAAGGGAAAGTCAGGTGTTTATTTCCCAGGTACCATAGTTTTTGCCCACCTTTTATTGTTTGTTTGAATTGAGGTTTAACATCTCCGTCAACATTTTGGAGACACTTCCAATTTTGTGGGACTTTTACCCGTGAGTGAGATTATATGACATCTCTGGCCCTGTTGCCCAATGAAACCAACAGTGTTTATAAGCATGGGCGGTCTGACTTGCACCGCTTTGCCTGGGTAAGCTTAGATTATGTAAGTGGTTTTCCAGTACTCTTGTGGTCGGTTTCAGCTCTCCATGGAAACATCATGCAGCCCATCTATTTCTACAAGTCCTGATGGACGGGGGCCATCCCACCTCTTATTAATGATCTGCTTAATTCATGTGAAACAATCTTGAAAAGGCTGTAAAACACACCCACTGCTACCCAGATAATACACTGTCGAACCACACCCTGCGGATGCATGTTTAAACATCATACATTATGATGTTTTCAGTCTCTTCATTTTTGTTTTCATTACTCAATCGGATTTTGTTACAGTGACTGAAAGCCTTGCAACAGAGCTACTTTTGCCATTTTCTGAAATAAGACTGCTTCTGTGTAAATGAACATGATTGAGAATGATCACTAAATTCCATTTAAATGTATATATGTTGGCAGTCGTTTTTTATGATCAAGAAAAGACATTTTATTATGCAACCTTAGCATTGTAAAGGGTCTTTATTGTTTTCAGGTGATGCATTCATAAATGCACATACCTGTGGTGTTTGTCTACCAGGTCCCTGACTCTTGTATATGAGCCAGGGCACAGAATTTCCTACAATTAACATGTGCTCCAAGCGAAGCATCAGATCAGTTTTCACATCCATATAGTCTGACCAGAGACTTCGCATTTGCACGAAGGAGCATTGAGCCCTAAGCTACCCTTAGAGCTTACAATGAAGACTCTGATCAGACTGCACGGATGTACAGGCTGATCTGAGTCTTCGTTGTGTGTGCACATGTAAATTGTAGAAAATGCTGTGTCCCAGTTCATTTATATTGCTACCCTTCTGCAGTGCATATCAAGAAAGGCAGTCAACCTAATTTGAAAGCCTTCCTTCTCACAGGGGTCACCCTGTGAATGAAGGCGTCAGTTCTTAGCATTATGAGTTTCTTGAATGGCACTTTCAAATAAAAAGAGGTTAGCTGTATGGAGCGTGGTAGTTCATTGCACTTGCCGCTGATGCTAGGGGGCCCCGGTTTGGTCCCGTGCAGTATTAACAAAATAGCAGAATCCGAACATGCTCCATTGGCATCATTTGCAGGGATGAATGCCACAAATCGCAGTAACAGTAGATAGACAGAGATGTTTGAACAGGTAAAGTGTTAAAACAGTTTTTACGCAAACTTAGAATACAGCTGAAGAGCTTCTTCATACATGTATATGTACATGAAGTGCACTGCAAAGACCCCGCCCATAGGGGCTTGAAGAAATATATGGGCTGCATGATGCTTCAACGCAGAGCTGAATCCGGCCCGCACACTAGTACTGGTAACCCGCTTAGAGGATCTAAGCCTGTCCATGAACCGCGGTGCAAGGCGGACCGTCCATGCTAATAAACCCTATTGGTTTCATTGGGCGAAAGGGCTTGAGATGTCATTTAATCTCAATGTCGGGTAAAAGTCCCACAAAATTGGAAGCAACGTCTCCAAAATGACCTTTAGTTAAACCTCAAATCAAACAAAACAAACTAAGCACTGCAAAGACACAAATTAATGTTCTGGGTCCAGTTGTTCAAAACTAACGATGTCATTAGTTAATGTGTCCTTAAAATTTTTAAGATAGTGTATATACTTATAGTTTTGCTGAAAAAACGTGAGCAGCCAATGTATTTAATATTTTACTTGCTACAACGGTTAACAGTTTGACCACTATTACTAACAAGCTCTTGCCCCTGCCCATCGGGGCTTGAAGAAAAAGATGGGCTGTATGATGCTTCCACCTTAGCTGAAACTGACCCGCAAACGAGTACTGGTAAACCGCTTAGAGGATCTAAGCCTGCCAAGGAAATGCAGTGCGAGTCGGCCCGTTCGCTATTGGTTTCATTGGGTGGCAGGGCTTGAGAAGTCATTTTATCTCAATGTCGGGTAAAAGTCCCACAAAATTGGAAGCATTGTCTCCAAAATGAATTTTACAGTGTTGACGGGGACGTTAAACTTCAAATCAAACAAACAAAACCACTATCAAGCTCTTTAGGCTAACGATGCTTTGAACAACTGGAACCTGATGAGTCTTTGGTGGGGAAAATGCCCCATTTCACCTGGCATAGCCCAAATGACATTCCAGAGGATGACTTATTTTTGTCCCTCAATGTTTCTCGAAGGCGACTATAGTAATGGGTTTGTCTATCCGTTCAAACATCAGTCTGTCTGTCTAGACACAATCTTGTCTCTGCACCTCCTCCTACAGTGTTCAAGGGATTTTGATGAAACTTTCCAGTCATTGTTCCCAGGACCTGAAGATGATCATATTTGATCAAGGTCATGCTCGACTGATTGTTACCAGAGTTATGGCCCTTTGTCACTTCATTTTATCAACAGAAGTTCTTGTCTCCGCAACTCCTCATACAGCTTTGAAGGGATCCAGTTATTGTTCCCATGACCTGAAGAGGATCACATTTTATCAAGGTCATGCTCAACTGATTTGTACTAGAGTTATGATCCTTTGTCTGCTTTAGTCATTTTATCAACGGAGTTGATGGAACTTTCCAGTTATTGTTCCCATGATCTGAAGATAATCATATTTCATAGAAGTCATGCTCTACTAATTCTTACTAGAGTCATGGCCCTTTGACAGTTTTAGCCATTTTATCAACAGTTCTTGTCTCCGCAACTCATCCTACAGTTTTCAAGGCATTTTGATGAAACTTTCCAGTTATTGTTCCCATGACCTGAAGGTGATCATATTTTATCAAGGTCATACTGGACTGTTTTTTGACAATAGTTATGGCGCTTTGTCAGTTTTAGCCATTTTATCAATGGAAGTTCTTGTCGTCGCAACTCCTCCTACAGTATTCAAGGGATTGGGATGAAACTCTCCAGTTACTGTTCCCATGACCTGAAGGTGATCTTATTTCGTCGAGGTCATGCGGGACTGATTTTTACCTGAGTTATGGCCCTTTGTCAGTTTTAGACATTTTACCAACATAAATTCTTGTTTCCACAACTCCCCAAACATGGTTTATGACATATATATTATAGACATGTTCCACATACTGACATTTCAAATGTCGGAGGGCACTTGGCCTGTGGCCTTTTATTTGGAGGAGTAATATGTTTCACAGTGGAGACAAACCTAGCAGATGTAGTCATCCAACATTCTATTATATTAAAGCCTCACAATTTCACTTTTTGTTTTGTATTTACAGGGCTGCTATTGAGATAATTCATGGGCCTTTGCAGTGTATAAATGGAACAGATCAGTTAGTGGGAAAGTATATACTGAAGTTACGGCAGCTGAAACTAAAAGGATACAGTCTAATTATGGTAATTCCTATTTAGAACATCCAATATTAATCCATTTCATACCGGACACCCCAAAACGGGTAGCCTGGCAAACAGTGCAGGCCAAGATCAGATGCTGCAGAACGCGGTGTCCGATCAGGGACTACATGGTTTGCAAAACGTTCAGTCATTTTCCTAATAAATTTTGAAGAAAAACACAACCTGTCAGCCCTAAATTTTGAAATGGACTCCTGCTTGAAATATGGTAATAAGGTGGAAGATTCAATTTGGTACAAAAATGGTTATGGCAACTTCTATAGTAAGGGCACCATCATTCTGTCAGTCCCAAACTGGGCTTTCCTAATTTTTATATCCCTTATTAAGACCATCCCACTAATAACACCACTTTTTGGTTGTCCAGGTGGTCTTAATATGCAGGGTTGGACCACTTGCCATGAAGAGTAACAATATTGGAGGATGAGTAAATATTTTATCTAATTCTTCTTTCTGGTACAAAATTCCCCTTAAATGGTCACACAAATGCTATTGTAGGTTTTGTCATGTGATAGCCCATATTTTCTCCTTACAGGCTTATCCACATGGGGATGATAGTGTGCTGAAATATGGCAGCTTTGAAGAAAAACAGAGGTTTTGGATAGAGAGACTACAGGAGAATGGCATCACAGTGGACTCCACAGTTTCCCAGGATCATAGCTCCAGATAAAGAGTTGTAAAAAGGAAAATCAAAGGATAATGTTTCTTGTTGGAAACATGTATCGTGGGTTCTTGTTACAACTGCCGTGAAATGTACTCACAAATGTTTTCGTATGTACTCACAATACATGGTGTGAATACCTGTTAGAATCACCACAAAGGTGCAAATCAAATAAGTATTCATATGATATATTTTGACCAGGAAATAAAAATAAACTCAAAATTGACTCAACTACCACAGTTTTCCAAGACATTGCTTGGCGATCAGCCTATCTCGATAGCTCAGTTGCATGAGCGTCTGACTGGTTATTAGGTCTCGCGTTCGATATCTGCCTTAGTTGGCTGCATTCCTTACAGCTAAGATACAATAACCTGATCAGACTATGTATCTGCACAGCCAGATTAAAGACCCAGCTGGATGCACATTTTTTTTACCACATTATTATATTTACTGATGTATTTGTACATTGTACAGACAGGCCTGAGCAAACAGTGTAGATGCAGATGAGAACAGGAGGCAGCATCTCATCAGGCGCAACATTGTTTGCTGCTCATCCAGCTACCATAATGATCCTAAGTATTAGGACAGATAGGCCTAAGCAATTAGTGAAGAGTCAGATCAGATTGTTTGCCATTCTGTCTGCACCTTTTGGACTCCTTACTCAATCATGAAACTATTTTTTAGGAGAATTACAGCAAGTCTTCGGGGTGTCCGAATTTTTAGGATTTTTACAGTATTTCTAGACACAACATAGATTTCATGAGTGAGTGATACCCGGTGAGATTTTTGACAGCTGTCAGAGTTTTAAGACAATCAGGCACCAGTTATTCAAAACTTATGAGGTTTTTAGTTAAGATTTTGTTAAAATTGACCAAATTATATAGAAAGTATACTAAATCTTTTGCTGAAAAATGTGAGTAGCATTTGCAAATGTAAAAGCTACTCGCATTTATTAAAAAAAATACCATTGTATCAGATTTTGTACTACCAGACTAGAAAGTTAACATTTTGTTCACTAACAGAAGCCTCCATCGTGTAGTGGTTAAGCTACTAGCCTTATAAACCAGGGGACGTATCTAGGCTTCTTCAGACTTAGGACAAACCTGTAAACCAATTTCTTTGACCTTAGCTGTTCTTCAACAAACAAATTTGATTACTAACAAGCTAGCATGCTCAGTAGTAAGTTGGATGCAGGTCTCACTTGTGAGCAAGTTGGAGGTCCGATACCTGCTGGGGCAGGCAACACTCTTTCATAGAGATTGGTCATGGAGTCTTTTCTATGGTCAGTCTCTCCCTTCCATTGATTCAAGAAGGGCAGTTGTCAGTTTCTGGCAAAAGGATGTTAACTGCTTATGTATCAGCCTGCTCAGGAAGTGTGGTTAGGTAAACTGACTGGTTTGATATGACCTAAATAGTGTTGACTGTGACGAAAACTCCAAAATAATATAAACTTGTTAAGCTGACAATGCTTTGATCAGCTGGGCCAAGGAAGACCTTCCGGTTAATAGCACCAAAGTTGATTTGAAATTTTTGCAAAGTTAATGCAGCAAACCATTTCTACCTCAATTATGTGTAACCTTTTTCTAGAACATAGTGGTACATTGCAATCTCATTAGAATGACCACATAATGACTAACACATCTGTGTGAATTAGTGATTTTTTTCATATTCTCAAAAGTGTTATTTTACTGACAGAAAAATGCATTATTTCCTTATTTGTACCACCAACATACATTGTAGGTGCTATAGGGAGATTTTTTCTGCCACTACTCTCTCTAGCTTTTTCTCTGTATGATCTGCGTATATGCATAACTAATATGGCTACATGCATGACTTCTTGCTTGAAGCTACTTCAAGATCTTCCCTACATGTCTGCGAGCAGCAATGGCTCCGGTCAGACCGTACTCTGTTGGTCCCTATGTGGGAAGAACATTTTTTCATGTCAGAGCTGGATCATTTGTTGTAACAACACTGTCAAATCATGGCTTCTGAAAGTTCTATTTTACTACGCTTGTGTGGATTTAACAATGTCATTACATTACAGTGCTTCACTATTTATTAATTTATCAAATATTATTGAAAGCATCATATCTGAGCAACAAAGTGTTGACCCTGATCAAACTGCTCCTCAAGGGTATTCACTTTTTGCCATTCATCATGCTCAAATTTTACCTAAATTTTTATAATGGTTCAGTGTGTTCCAGTTCCTAGAGAAATAATGATTGTATGCAAAACAAATTTTGTGCCATAGATCAGTTTTTATCATATAATAAATGTTCTAAATGGTTTTATGGCCCTTTCAAGATTATTTCATTTATATTCAGCTGATTGTTAATCAGAGGTGGCTGAAAACCTGAGTTCCCAGAGAAAAATGCCCATCCTTGTAGTTGCAAGTACTCTAATTAATGATCAGCTCAATATAAGTGAAATAGTCTTGGAAGGGCTGTAAAATCCAAATTAAAAAATAAAAATAAATGTAATAACATTGTTTCACACCAACCATTTGCTACAGGCTTTATATATAGTTTCAGATTGGCAACATGCTTTTGTGGAGATTGATCATGAAATCTTTTCTGCAGTCATTCTCTCCCTTCAGCTGATTCAAGTAGGGCAGTTGTCATTTCTTGGCTAAAGGATGTGCACTGTACTGGTTAACCGCTTCTCTATAACCCTACCCAGGCAGCGTGGCTAGGAAAACTGGCCAACTTGATATGATCTAAATAGTGTTGACTGGGCTGCAACATTCCAAAACAAACATATTGCTTTATTATTGCATGTTATTTTCTTGCAATGCCATTTTGTTCTAGAGGCTAAAAGTTGTGGCTATAAAGAATAGATGAGCCTGGGCATGCAAAACCTACAATAAGACCGGTGCGAACAGCAGAGACTCAAATCAACCTGCGCACCTATCCATTAAGACAAGACATTTTGCTTATGTACTTTGCATAGATATTGCCTAGAGTAGGTACATGCGATCAGCGGTGACTGATCCGAGTCTTTGCTGGTCGCTCAAGACTTGTAGATATTGTCATGCACTGGCTCATATGTTAACAAGTCTGTGTGCTGAATACCCCTGTAAACCCATTCTATCTATTTTTAAAGTTGGGTGTACAGGGCTGAACTTTTTTTCCTTATTTTTAGCTCAAAAACATAGATTGTGGGTACTTGTTACAACAACCCCAATATAAAGGTCAGTCTAACTAGTACCCTGCAATCTATGTTTGGACTAGAAATAAGACAAAATATCACTATTTTTCATTCAAAAATGCCAGTTCTGGAGGTACAAATGATTCAATTGAAGGATACATCTGTTAAGATAATGTGAAGTACCAGTTATTGCATTTCAAGAAAGAATCATACCGGTGATTTTGTATGAAACTTATATAACTTAAACTGATGCATAATATGAACATTTTTGAAAATGTGGAAGAGTTCTCAACTCATTGCATGTCTTTTATATGAGAAGATCATTAAACATTCAGTAAAAGAAGAAATGTGTAGAAAGTAGTTGCTTTTACAAAGAAAGCTAATAAAATTGCTTTTCTTTGACCTTTTTTTGTTCTTTCCCTTACATCCATCAGGTAAACAAAATAGAAGTGAAGGCAATGATCAGGAATCGATACAATTAACCCACAGCTCCCATCAGAGACACCAAAGGGAAAGAAACACAAACATGAAACAACAAACCCTAACGGACACATCAATAGCAGAAAGCCAAAAGGACAGTTACTTTCCCACAAAATGGCCAATTGGCTATCCAAAACAAAATATAAGCGGTACAAACACTCAGACAAACCATAACAAAAAATAAACCGCGTTAGGAGAACCAAGTCCGTCTAATAAACACACCCCTAAAAAAGTGGAGTTTACAGGGGTATATTTTATTTTTGCCCCAAAATACAGATTGTGGGTACTCATTTGAACAGCCTCAACAAGCATCCACTATCTGTGTTTGGACTAGAAATAAGAAAAATACCAAAACCTTCCATCTAAAAATTGCTAAATCTGATTCATCAATTTTTATAGCCCCGCTTTGAAAAAGTGGGGGCTATATTGGATTTGCCTTGTCCTTCTGTGATTCAATAATTCCGAAATTCTGTAATTCCATTATTTATCGTAACTCGAAAACCTTCTGAGGTATTTTCATTAAACTTTACAGAAATGTAAAGCACTATGGTACGATGTGCAGAGTGCATGAACCATAACTCTGGATTGCATACTTTTGGAGTTATTGCCCTTTGAACATTGAAAAATGGCAATTTTAACCTTGTCCGCTCCATAACTCAAAAACCGTTTGAGGTATTTTCATGAAACTTCACACTAGTAAAGCACTACAAGACGATATGCAGAGCAAATACACCATAACTCTGGATTGCCTACTTTTGGAGTTATTGCCCTTTGAACATTAAAAATAGCAATTTTCTTCTTCTTCTTCCAATTAAGTGCATTATCCCGAGGTCATAGTTACACTGTGAAAACTTTAAAACATCCGTGAAGGAAGGCTCCAAACTTACAGTTTAAAAGCAGGTTAAAAACAAGCTGTCCCCTTTTACGGCCTTGGAATACCAGCACAGACGAGGATCTTGAAGTCGTCTATAGATGGTGCTGATATAGTACTGGCTGGCAGGGTATTCCAGAGACGGATCGCCGTTGGAAAGAAGGACCCTTTGTAGGCGTTGACCGAGCAGAAAGGAACCAAGTATCGCTGTTGGTGGCCTCTAGTTGATGCTCCTGCAGTTGTTAGGTACTGCTCTGCTGGGATGTCAACAAGGTTATTGACGATCTTGTACAACATGATAGCCTTGTTCTGCTGTCGCCTGGTATGTAGATATTCCCATCCTTCTTGCATCATTGAAGTGACACTGCTGGTTCGGCTGTATTCATTGAAACAGAACCTGGCTGCTCGTCTCTGGACAGCTTCTACTTTGGCGGCGTTTCTTGGTGTATGGATCCCACGTCGTAGAGGCGTAGTCCAATTGCGGGCGGACAAGGAACTTGTAGCAATTCCCTTTGACATCTTTTGAGCAGAAGGAGAGATTTCCACGCAGGAAGGTTGTAGTCTGGTTGGCCCTTTTTGTCACCAAGTCCACATGGCTATTCCAAGAAAGCTTACTGTCTAAGGTGACGCCGAGGTACTTTGCTTGTGAGGTTTCTTTTTTGATTTTTATTTGCCTTCACTGCAGCTGGTGTTGTGCCGTGTGGCGGCCGTAAAACGTCTCCCCATACATCAACCATAGTGCAGTTTATATTTTACTTTTGGTCTTTTGAGATCAGCGTGAATATTCTGAGAAATCGGAAATAAACTATTGGTTTAGACTCATATTCTAGACAGGTTTTTAATTATTTGGACCCAATTTTGATTTATATCAGGCTTTGAATCGACTGCCTATTCGAAATTCGCAAAATTGCAGTATGTTTCGTCTGGCTTTCTTTGCTGGATCATTACAGGGTCACTGATGAGGCTTTATTAGCCGAACTACGTAGTATGACACATCTTCTTTCTTATGAATGCTTTCATTGCTCTTAAATGAACTCTTTTTAGCTCACCTGTCACGTAGTGACAAGGTGAGCTTTTGTGATCACTTTTTGTCCGTCGTCCGTGCGTGCGTCCGTAATAAATTTCAAATAAGTATATCTCTAATACCCCATGGTAAATCTTGATCAAATTTCATGGGAAGCATTATCAGGTAGGGGGAAA
Organism: Lucinisca nassula; assembly: GCA_963580285.1. Lineage (NCBI taxonomy): Eukaryota > Metazoa > Mollusca > Bivalvia > Lucinida > Lucinidae > Lucinisca > Lucinisca nassula. The sequence continues at coordinate 45,770,376 of OY757018.1, forward strand.
GGCTGCATAAGGTTTTTGGGCTCATCAGATTGGAATTCTGGTTGCCATGGCAACATATAGCTCCCATAGACTATCAATGGTAAAAAACTAAAATATCTTCTTCTCTGAAACCACAGGGCCCAGAGCTTAGATATTAAGCATGTATTAACGGCCAGTGGTCACCTACATCATTCCTGCAAATCATGCCCCTGGGGTCCAAATTGGCCACACCCCGGGGCCCCTTCGCTCCCATAGACTCATAATGGAACAAAAAGCTTCAAAAATCTTCTTTTCCCAAACCACAGTGCCCAGAGCTTAGATATTTAGCACGTAGCAACAGCAAGTGGTCACCTACATAATTCCTGCCAATCATGCCCCTGGGGTCAAAACGGGCCACGCCCCGGGGCCCTTTAGCTCCTAAAGACTCATAATGGAAAAAAGGTTCAAAAATCTTCTCTGAAACCACAGGGCCCAGAGCTGAGATATTTGGCAACTAGCAACGGCAAGTGGTCACCTACATAATTCCTGCCAATCATGCCCCTGGGGTCCAAACTGGCCACACCCTGGGGCCCCTTAGCTCCCATAGACTCATAATGGAAAAAAAGCTTCAAAAATCTTCTACTCTGAAACCACAGGGCCCAGAGCTTAGATATTTAAAATGTAGCAACGGCCAGTCGTCACCTACATAATTCCTGCCAATCATGCCCCTTGGTTCCAAATGGGCGACGCCCCGGGGCCCCTTCGCTCCCATAGACTCATAATGGAACAAAAAGCTTCAAAAATCTTCTTCTCGAAAACCACAGGGCCCAGAGCTTAGATATTTAGCATTTAGCAACGGCAATTGGTCACCTACATAATTCCTGCCAATCATGCCCCTGGGGTCCAAACGGGCAGCGCCTCGGGGCCCTTTAGCTCCTGTAGATTCATAATGGAAAAAAGCTTCAAAAATCTTCTTCTCTGAAACCACAGAGCCCAGAGCTGAGGTATTTGGCATGTAGCAACGGCAAGTGGTCACCTACATAATTCCTGCCAATCATGCCCCTAAGGTCCAAATGGGCCATGCCCCAGGGCCCCTTTTCTCCCATAGACTCATAATGAAAAAAAAAAAGCTTCAAAAATCTTCTTCTCTGAAACCACAGGGCCCAGAGTTTAGATATTTAGCATGTAGCAACGGCAAGTGGTCACCTACATAATTCCTGCCAATCATGCCCCTAGGGTCCAAATGGGCCACGCGCCGGGGCCCCTTAGCTCCAATAGACTCATAATGGAAAAAAGCTTCAAAAATCTTTTTCTCTGAAACACAGGGCCCAGAGTTTAGATATTTAGCATGTAGCAACGGCAATTGGTCACCTTCATAATTCCTGCCAATCATGCCCCTGGGTTCCGAATGGGCCACGTGCCGGAGCCCCTTTGCTCCCAAAGACTCATAATGGAAAAAAGCTTAAAAATCTTCTTCTCTGAAACCACAGGGCCCAGAGCTTAGATATTTAGTAGGTAGCAACGGCAAGTGGTCACCTATATAATTCCTGCCTATCATGCCCCTGGGGTCCAAAAGGGCCACGCCCCGGGGCCCTTAGCTCCTTTAGACTCATAATGGAAAAAAAAGCTTCAAAAATCTTCTTCTCTGAAACCACAGGGCCCAGAGCTTAGATATTTAGCATGTAGCAATGGCAAGTGGTCACCTACATAAATCCTGCCAATCATGCCCTTGGGGTCCAAATGGGCCACGCCCCTGGGCCCCTTAGCTCCCATAGACTCATAATGGAAAAAAGATTCAAAAATCTTCTTCTCTGAACCCACAGGGCCCAGAGCTTAGATATTTAACATGTAGCAACGGCAAATTGTCACCTACATAACTCCAGCCAATCATGCCCCTGGGTTCCAAACGGGCCACGCCCCGGGGCCCTTTAGCTCCTATAGACTCATAATGGAAAAAAGCTTAAAAAATCTTCTTCTCTGAAATTACAGCGCCCAGAGCTTAGATATTTAGTACATAGCAACGGCAAGTGGTCACCTATATAATTCCTGCCAATCATGCCCCTTGGGTCCAAAAGGGCCACGCCTCGGGGCCCCTTAGCGCCTATAGACTCATAATGGAAAAAAAGCTTCAAAAATCTTCTTCTCTGAAACCACAGGGCCCAGAGCTTAGATATTTAGCATGTAGCAATGGCAAGTGGTCACCTACATAAATCCTGCCAATCATGCATGTGGGGTCCAAATGGGCCACGCCCCGGGGCCCCTTAGCTCCCATAGACTCATAATGGAAAAAAGATTAAAAAATCTTCTTCTCTGAAACCACAGGGCCCAGAGCTTAGATATTTAGCATGTAGCGACGGCAAGTGGTCACCTACATAATTCCTGCCAATCATGCCCCTGGGGTCCAAACAGGTGAGCGATATAGGGCCATTGGGCCCTCTTGTTTGATTTTTATTTTCCTTCAACTTTTGGCCGTGGATGATATAAGAGGTCTGTAGGATCTTGCGCTTGTTGGTGATCCGGATATGTTCGCATATGTCTGAGTTAAACAGCATCTGCCAATCCCGTTCCCACTCTTGTAGTTGGTCAAGGTCGGTCTTGAACAACTCGTCGTCTTGATGGTCTTTGATCACTCTGTACAGTAGACAGTCGTCGGCAAACAGTCGTACTGATGAGGAGACTCTTGAGGGCAGGTCGTTGATGTTAACCAGGAACAGGAGAGGGCCGAGGACTGTTTCCTGCGGAACACCGGACATGACTGGAGCGGCTGAGGATGATTTCCCATCAAGAACGACTTGCTGGCTTCTATCTGTAAGGAAGCTCTTGATCCATGATGGGGTCTGGTCTCTGATTCCATAATGATGGAGCTTAGCAGCAAGGGAACTTTATCAAATGCCTTGCTGAAGTCAAGCAGAATGTCATCAATCTGTTGGCCTCTGCAAGGTCATGCACTGTAATAAGTAGCTGGGTCTCACAGGATCTTCTCTTCCGAAAGCCGTGCTGGTGATCACTCGGTATCTTGTTGCCTTGTCCGCTCCATAACACAAAAACCATTTGAGAGATTTTCATGAAACTTCACACCAATGTAAAGCACCATGAGACAATGTGCAGAGCGCATGAACTATAACTCGGGATTGCCTACTTTTGGTGTTATTGCCCTTTGAGCATTGAAAATTGGCAATTTTAACCTTGTCCGCCGCACAACACAAAAACCTTTGGGATATTTTCATGAAACTACACACAAATGTAAACCATGAGACAATGTGCAGAGCTCATGAACCATAAATCTCCATTGCCTTTTTACCACCTTTATTTAGAGGCTGAAAGCTGAAAATATTTTTTTCTTGTTTTTTTTTTTTTTCTTTTCTGATAGCGCTATAGCGGGGAATAGTCAGATCCTCTGACAGTTCTAGTTTCGTTTCTTGCTTTAAATACTCATTTTAGCCCATACATGACCACCTGGCTCTCCGTTAACTTCTCCAGCAAGTTGCATGTCGCTGTTATAGTCAGGAACGGATGTGAATATTTGGAGCAAATTGCAGAGAAATGAGACTGCAGATTAAGTCTATTTGACGATGAATGTCAGGTGAAATATTTAAATCCATGCGACACATTATATAAATAGATATGCATTTAAGACACACCTTTCATTCAAAAACCAAGAAAGGGGCTCACCAGAGATTGAGAGCCGCTTACATTGGACATTAGCATTATACATTCTTTTTGTCGGTAACCCCGTCCATAAATCAGCCATTTTAAAACAACACTGAAAGCATGGAGAGCCAATTTTCAGACAGGACCTCAAGTGAATGGGGGAATGAAAGTTTGGTTCTATAGTCTGTGTTACAACCAATATGGCCACCACACCCATATATGGTAAAACAGTTTGAAGTGGTATTCTCTGGAACCAAACTGCCAGCAACATTGAAACTTGGCATGCAGCATTAAAGATAGTGTCCCTGCAAGGATCCTTTTTGGAATCGCTTTTTGTCCGCCGTGCGTGCGTCCATCCGCGCGTGCATGAGTAAACGATTTCTTCAAATGACATCTCCGACGAAACCACTGATCGGATTTTGACCAAACTTCACAGGAATGATCCTTAGGTGGTCCCCTTTCAAATGGTTCCGGTCTGTTGCACATCAAGGTCAAGAGAGCCAAAAATAGATTTTTTTTAAATGAAAACTTAAAAAATCTTCTCTTCTAAAACAACAAGGTCCAGGTCTTTGATATTTGGTGTGTAGCTGCATCTGTCGACCTCTACCAAGATTGTTCAAATTATAGCTCTGGGGCCAAAAATGCCCCCGCGCCGGGGCCCACCAGTTTTACATAGACTTATATAGGGAAAACCTTTAAGAATCTTCTTGTCTGAAACCAGAAGGCCCAGGTGTTTGATATGAAGCTTCATCTAGTGTACCTTTATAAAGATTGTTCAAATTATATCCCTGGGGCCAAAAATGGGCCCCGCCCCGGGGCCCTTTGGTTTTAAATAGACTTATATAGGGAAAATCTTTAAAAATCTTCTTCTCTGAAACCGCAAGGCCCAGGTCTTTGATATTTGGCGTGAAGCTTCAGCCAGTGGACCTCTACCAAGATTGTTCAAATCATTTCCCTGGGGCCAAAAATGCCCCCGTGCCGGGGTCATTTGGTTTTACATAGGCTTATATAGGAAAAATCTTTAAAAATCGCAAGGCCCAGGTCTTTGATATTTGGTATGAAGCTTCATCTTGTTGACCTCTACCAAGATTGTTCAAATTATAGCCCTGGGGCCTAAAATTCCCCCACCCCGGGGCCCTTTTACCCGACACCGAGATGACATGACATCTCAAGCCCTGTCGTTCATGAAACCAATAGGATTTATAAACATGAACGGTCCGACTTGCAAGGGTTTGCCTTGGCAGGCTTAGATCCTCTAAGCGGTGTGCAGTCGGTTTCAGCTACCTCTAAGCGGTTTACCAGTACTTGTATGCAGTCTGTTTCAGCTCTGCGTGGAAGCACCATGCAGAGAAGGTACATTGTGAGTGAAACTCCTTCAGTTTTAAACCGATCCTTCTGAAATTTTACATGTACCTTTATCATGATCTGAAGATTTGCATGCGCTTTTTTCAGAATCCTTAAATTATTTTTTTCTCATTGTTAACATTGACTTTTTTCATGCATCAATGCTATGAAAGAGTATATGTAGTAGGTACCTTGTGAGTGCAACTCCTCTTACAGTTTTATACCAATCCTCGAACAACTTCACATCAATCCTGGGCTTCTCCAGACTTTCGGATGAGTCTTTAAACCAAGGTCCAGTCTCCGTATGGCCTTAGCTGTTGGTGAGATGTAAAACTCAAAACATTCACTCAACAACTTCACAGGTGTTTTAATCATGGTCTGAAGATACACATGTGCTTTTAACAGAATCTTTAATTATTTTTTCACATTTTTAAAGAGTTTTTGCAAGAATCAATAATATGCAAGTGTATATGTAATTGGGACCTTGTGAGCCCAACTCCTCCTTCAGTTTAAAACCAATACTTCGGAAACTTTACAGTTGTTTCATCATGGTCTGCAGATGTGCATGTGCCTTTTACAGAATCCTTCAAGTATTTTTTTTCACATTTTTTATCCCCCGACCGAATAGGTTTCGGGGGATATAGCGATCAGCCTGGCATCCATCCGTCTGTCCGTTCGTAGACGCAACCTTGTGATGGCCATAACTCCTTCACCCTTTGAGATTCATTGATGGTTCTTGGCACAATTGTTCATAAGGCTGAGACGGGTTATCATGCTCAAGAACCAGAACTCTGGATGCCATACTTTTTTATTTATCTCACCTTTTAATAAAATAGAATGACTACTTTGTGATGGCCATAACTCCAATACCTTTTGAGATATATTGATGGTACCTGGCACAGTTGTTCACAAGGCTGAGACGGCGTGTCATGCATAAGAACCACAACTCTGGTTGTCATGGTTTTTGAGTTATCTCCCCTTCCAATAAAATAGAGTGACTACCTGGTGATGGCTAGAACTCCAATACTCTATATATTGATGGTACCTGGCACAGTTGTTCACAAGGCCGAGATGGTGTGTCAACAGTGTCATGCTTAAGAACCACAACTCTGGGAGCAATGGTTTTTGAGTAATCTCCCCTTCCAATAAAATAGAATCACTACCTTGTGATGGCCACATCTCCAATACTCTTTGTACAGTTGTACATGAGGTAAAGCAGGTGTGTCACTTGCAAGAACCACGTCTCTGGGTGCCCTGGATTTTGAATTATCTCCCCTGACAGTATAACTTTGTGATGGCCATAACTCCAATACCCTTTGAGATATATTGATGGTACTTGGCACAATTGTATACAAGGTTGAGACGGCACTTCATGCCTAAGAACCACAACTCTGGGTGCTATGGTATTTGAGTTATCTCCCCTTCCAATATAACAGTATGACCATCTTGTGATCACCGTACCTCCAATACCCTTTAGACATATTGGTGGTACTTGATGCAGATGTACATGAGGTTAAGCAGGTGTGTCGTGCTCAAAAATTACAACTCTGGGTGCTCTGGGTTTTGAGTTATCTCCCCTCACAATATAACCTTGTGATGGCCATAACTCCAACACCCTTTGAGTTATATTGATGGAACTTGGTGCAATTGTATACAGGGTACAGAGAGGGTGTCATGTGCAAGAATCACAACTGTTGGTGCTGTGGTATTTGAGTTATCTACCCTTCCAATATAACAGTATGACCAGCTTATGATCACCATATCTCCAATACCCTTTGAGATATATTGATGGTATTTCGTACAGAAATACATGAGCTTAAGCAGGCATGTCATGCGCAAGAACCACAATTCTGAGTGCCCTGGTTTTTTAGTTATCTCCCCTGACAGTATAATCTTGTGATCCAATTCTTTTGTGATATATTGCTGGTTTAATTCTGGTGCACTTTCTATTGGTGAAAAATCTTCTAAAGGCCACATTGGCTTTTGGTCGGGGGATCTGCCATCTCTTCCGATGGCTATTTTTAACTTAGCATTTTTTCCGCATAGTTCCGAGTTAGTACTAGGTGTGTGTAGTTTGAAGGGGAGGGCGGTGATGAACAACTTGACAAAAAGGTGAGGGACATAAATTCGCTGTAGAATTTGCTTGTTTATACAGAGGATACATTGGAGGTTGGGTTGGTGTAAAGGTGCTGTGTAGTTTTCAATGACGGGACATTCTGCTGCTTTGGTTTCAGTAGGGCAATGGACTGTTGTGATTGCATCAGATGCAGAATGGTGGTTGTATTTGTTAGGAGTGTGGGGCGATCTCACTTATTACTGGTAAACCGCTTAGGTTCTAAGCCTGTCTATGAACTGACATTACCTAGGTCGAGAGAGGCAGCAATGGAATGACAGACAGAGGGCTCTAATAATTATTTAGGGATGGCTTGAAGGCAAAATAAATAATCAGCCAATTATAAATGTGAACAGATATATTTGTCGTCTACAGGCTGTATTTTCTGCTTTGAGCCAAGTGTAACTACTGTTTGAGCTTTGATTTGTTTTTGTTGATCAATCGATTCATACATTTGCGCTAATATTCTTGTTTTGTGCTGTGTATATCAGCTAAATATATAACACTATTCATAAATCTTAAACATTATAATTGATATCATTTGTTTAGGAAGAAAACATGAACATGTATCCCAAGGCCGAAAAGATTGAAGACATTGTAAATGTATATCGCTTCTTTGAATCTGAGAGAAAATATGGAAAGTTGTGTACACATGGGTCTGTGGCGATTTATTTATGTTGTTGTTTGTTACTTACTGTGTGTATCACTTGTGTCTTTTAATTTTGGATGGCCATATGGCCATTTTGTGGGAAAGTAACTGTCCATATGGCCTTCCTTTGTTTAGGTTTCCATTATGGTCTGGTCGCTTAATGTTTGTATTTCTTTCCCTTTGGTGTCTTTTATGGATGGAGTAAGTTAATTGTATCAATTCCTGATCTTTGTTTTACTTCTACTGTTGATAGAACTGTTGCAGCCAATATGCTATTGGTAGGCAGTCCAATAAGTTCAAACTGAAAATGCGATGTTCTGTTAAAACGAATTGTACCGATATCAGACATGGTGTCAGTGTTTTTTCATGATTTTATCGTGTGTTTTGAACATGGGCGCCCTGTTTTATGCGAGCAGTAACCTCTTGTATATATGGGATAAAAATGTTTAACCTGCCAAAATGTCATAGCATGTGAAAGAAAATTAAGATTTTGCAATTTTACGGATAATCAAATAAATCAACAGCCTTTCCTGACTTTTTGCAGAGGCATGCGATTTGCTGGAGAAGCTGGCAGATGGCCAGGTCTAAAACTTTCCCATAGTGATGTATGGGCAAAAATGACTATTAAAAGCAAGAAATGGAAAAATAATGATTCAGTCTTACAGCATGACAGTCATAGCAAAGGAAAAAAGCACAGCTGAAAAAAATTCCCGCCTATGAAAGGATTATAACCCCTGCCGCTCTGGTAAAAATCCAGTGCTGGTACCACTAAGCTAAAGAGTCAACTCCCTGATGCAGTTGTTAGATTGTTTACAAACCTATAAGCTATGCATAATCTACCAAGTTAGCCTCAATAGCTCAGTGGTTAGAGCGTTCAACTTATGGTCGAGAGGTTGTGGGTTCGAATCCTGCCACTGGAGGTGAGGTGTGTCCTTGGGCTTGACGTAATGCCACTGCCCCACTTCACCCAGGTGTAAATGGGTAGCAGTGGTGTAAAAGTCACTGCCTGTCTCGCATGCGCATGATAACATCTGAAATGAGTGTTTGAGGGTGATTTAAATAAGCTTGAAGCTTTCATCACGATCGAACTAAAATAAATTAAGATAAACTTATCTACCAAGGTAGGTAACTGAACAAAAGAACTGCGGTCCACAATATGAAACGCACCATTTTAAGACAGGTAATATAAGAATCTGATATGGCCTTCTGTTGTAGATGGGCATTTCCAAATCTCGGGATGACGGTGCTGGATTGGCATTTCCAACTCTCGGGATTACAGTGCTGAACGGGACCTCTGCACAGCCTTGGTTCCACTCAGCATGGACATCCCTCGGGCACCATCTACAACAGAACCCCATATTAAATTCTTTTTCTGGCACAACACCACCAAAAATTTTCATTTTACTTTAAACATTTTATTTTTTGCGCACTATACTTGTGTAGTTTGCCTGGATAAGAATACCAGGGTAAGAACAGAATTTCTTTCCCTAGCTAAAACCACAAATATCCTTACTTGGTGTTCAAGAAGACTTCATCCACATACAGACAAACTTCAATGGCTCAAACACCTTTGGACCAGGAAAATCTGTTCGAGACAAGAGGAGTTCGAGCCGCTGTTGGCTACTTCCAGAGGCATAACGTGGATAGTTTTGGATTTCTTTTTGGTGTTCTATGATATAAATGTATGTTGTGTGTACTCATTAGAATCGCCTCATTGGGGCGATTCTAATGAGTACACACAGCATACACTTGCAAGATATAAGACAAAAATACCCCAATTTTCCCTTTTTCTTTTGTGGAGGAATTCCCTAGGGACTCAATAACGTGTTGGACTCAGCATCGAAGTTCTACTATACTGGGGTCATGTTAAGCAAAATCATGTCTTTGAACATGTGGACACTGCAAAGATTCCGATCAATTTGCACACCCATGCAGTCTAATCAAACTCTTTGTTTTGCACTGAATGGATGCTTGTTGAGTGAAAGCTTCTTCGTGCATTGATGAGCAAACTAAGTCCTAAGATACATGGGCTCATGTCAGACTTGGTAGCTCAGTCTTATGCAGGTCGGATGTGATCAGGAGGTTGCGGGTTCGATACCTTGGCAACAGTCTTTCACGGAAATTGATAGTTAAGTCTTTTCTATGGTCATTCTCTTCCTTCCACTGTTTCAAGAACGGCAGTTGTCAGTTTCTGGCAAAAGAGTGTGAACTGAAATTTTAGTGTGTGAATGTTCAGTCTGATCTGAGCCTTTGCTGGCCAGGCGTCGTATAAAGCATATCATGTTATGATGATGCTCATATAGATTTGTGACTGCTTCTAGAGATATGAAAAACACTGATATGTAAGCTTAATGAAAATCAGCTTTTTCTCCCATATTTTGTGTTAAGTGAAGATTTGTCCTGTTTCTTAACTTTCCAGTCCCAATCAATATTGATGTCATTTTCTTGAAGCTTTCTAATCCAAAAATCCTTCTTGTCTCTGCTGCTTCCATACTGCATCACATTTAGGCGTTCTTGTGGACCAACCTATGGCAGAAGAAGACAGATTATGACTAAATATAACTTAACCCTTGTCCTGCTTAAAAATAAAATTGCCACACCCATTTCTGAAAATCAACCAATCAAATTACTTGATATAATGTATTTGTTCAATTCACAAACTGAACGACTAACAGTATAAATCCAGATGAATTCTTCATAAGCAATCTGATCTGGATCTGACAAACAGTATAGATCCAGATCAGATGGCTAGGAAGCCATCTGATCTGGGTCTACACTGTTTGCAAAGGTTGTTGGGAGTTATCACGATCACCAGGACAAGGATGTTCTCACATTCTACAAATAACATATGTGCTGTTTTCTTTCTGAAAAGAACAAGAATTCCACCAAAGGCTATGTCGCGCCTATGGGGGTGCAAAGTCATCGAACCATGATATCTAGGCTAAGGTCAAACATAGGTGCTTGCATAAAAGCTGCCATTCTTAAATGAAAGCTTGTACTAGGTATCATTAATGAATCTCTAATAATTCTTGAGAAATGAACTTAACCATTAGGGTGAACGCTGGGGTGGTTGCAATATTTATCAAAGATAGTGAACCATAAAATGTAGGTCAAGGTCAAATATGGATGGTTGCATTTAAGGTTCCATCTCCAGATACAAGTTTGTACCAAATATCATTAATGAAGCTCTTATAGTTCTTGAGAAATTAACTTGACCATTTGGGTGAATGCTAGGGTGGTCGCAATATTTTACAAAGTCAGTGAACCATGAAATTTAGGTCAAGGTCAAATGTGGATGCTTGCATTTACATTGCCATCCCCAGATTCAAGTTTGTACCAAATATCATTTATGAATCTCTTATAGTTCTTGAGATATAAACGTGACCATTAGGGCGAATGCTAGGGTGGTCACAATATTTTACAAAGTCAGTGAACCATGAAATGTAGGTCAAGGTCAAATATGGTTGCTTGCATGTAAGTTGTCATCCCGTGATACAAGTTTGTACCAAGTATCATAAATGAAGCTTTTATAGTTGTAGAGAAACAAACTTGAACCTTTGGGTGAACGCTAGGGTGGTCGCAATATTTTACAAAGTCAGTGACCCATGAAATGTAGGTCAAGGTCAAATATGGTTGCTTGCATGTAAGTTGTCATTCCGTGATACAAGTTTGTACCAAGTATCATAAATGAAGCTCTTATCGTTGTTGAGAAATAAACTTGAACCGCAGGGTGAACGCTAGGGTGGTCGCAATATTTTTCGAAGTCAGTGACCCATGAAATGTAGGTAAAGGTCAAATATGGTTGCTTGCATGTAAGTTGTCATCCCGTGATACAAGTTTGTACCAAGTATCATAAATGAAGCTCTTATAGTTCTTGAGAAATAAACTTGAACCTTAGAGTGAACGCTTGGGTGGTCGCAAATGTTGACGCCTTGACAAACGGACGGACGAACGAACGGACGGAAAACCGGGCGCCTATATCGCGCCATGCTAATAGCAGCGCAACAAAAAAACAAGTGCCATGGTGGGCCTATATCTCTCACCTGAGCTAAGAGATTTACATTTGTGTCGCGAGGCAGGGCAATCTTTGGCCCCAGGTCTAAAATTTGACCAATTTTGGTAGAGGTACACTATATAAGGCTTAATACCAAATATCAAAGGCCTGGGCCTTCTGGTTTCAGACAAGAAGGTTTTTAACAAGATGTGTTTGTGAAACACGAACATGTCCCCGGGCATGGTATTTTTTTTTTCAAAACTGGTCACAGTTCAAAGTCAAGGTCACAGGTCAAGATTTTTGGTTCGAGTGGGAAGCCCTTGGCACAAGGAAATTACATGCCAATATGAAAGCTCGATCTTAATCAGTTCGGAAGTTATGAACAATAATATTTTTTCTTTAAAGTAGGTCATAGGTCAAGGTCACAGGTCAAAAATTTTTGCATGAATGTAAAGCTATTGTCACAAGGAACCTACATGCCAAATATGAAGGCTCTATCTTAAACGATTCAAAAGTTATGAACAATTTTATTTGTTCTTTATTTGTAGGTCAAGGTCATGGTAAATTTTTTTGCATGACTGTAAAGCTCTTATCACAAGGAACCGACATGCCAAATATGAAGACCCTATCCCAAACGGTTCGAAAGTTATGACAAAAATGTTATTTTTTTTCTTTTAAGTAGGTAAAAGGTGAAGGTCAAAATTTTTTACATGAATGTAAAGCTCTTGTTACAAGGAACCTACATGCTACATATGAAGGCTGTATCTCAAACGGCCCAAACGTTATGAACAATGTTAACTTTTTCTTTTATGTAGGTCAAAGGTCAAGGTCACAGGTCAATTTTTTTGCGTGAATGTAAAGCTCTTGTCACAAGGAACATACATGCAAAATATGAAGGCTGTATCTCAAATGGTTCAAAAGTTATGACCAAAATGTTAATTTTTTATTTTAAGTAGGTCAAAGGTTAAGGTCACAGGTCAAAATTTTTGGCATGAATGTAAAGCTTTTGTCACAAGGAACATACATGCCAAACATGAAGGCTGTATCTCAAGTGGTTCAATAGTTATGACCAATGTTATTGTTTTCTTTTAAGTAGGTCAAAAGCTACGGTCACAGGTCAAATTTTTTTTGCATGAATGTGAAGCTCTTGTCACAATGAACCTTCACGGCAAATATGAATACTCTACCTCCAACGGTTCAAAAGTTATGACCAATGTTAAAGATGTCCACGTACAAACCAACAAACAAACCAACAAACAAACAGACGGCAAAAACAATCTGTCCACGCTATCGCTACCAGGGACATAAAAAGTTTGTTAAAACCAGTGGGCCCTGGGCTATAATTTGAACAGTCTTGATAGAGGTCCATTTGATGAAGCTACATCTCATCTATTAAAGACCTGGGCCTTCTGGTTTCAGACAAGAAGATTTGTAAAGGTAGTTCCCATTTAAGTCTATGTTAAAAAAGTGGGCCCCAGGACGGGGCCATTTTTGGCCACAGGGCTATAATTTGAACAATCATGGTAAAGGTCCACTAGAAGAAGCTTCATACCAAATATGTGGGCCCTGGGGTGGGGCCATTTTGGCCTCAGGGCTATAATCTGAATTGTCTTGGTAGAGGTCCACTAAATGAAGCTACATGCCAAATATCAAAGACCTGGGCCCTCTGGTTTCAGACAAGAAGATATTTAAAGGTTGTTCCCTTATAAGTCTATGTAAAAGAAGTGGGCCCCGAGGCAGGGCCATTTTTGGCCTCAGGGCTATAATTTGAACAATCTTGGTAGAGGTCCACCAAATATCAAACACCTCCACCGTCTGGTTTCAGACAAGAAGTTTTTTTAAGGTTGTTCCCTTATAAGACTATGCAACTTAAGTGGGCCCCGGTGCGGGGGAATTTTTTGCCCCAGGGCTATAATTTGAAAATCTTGGTAGAGATCCACTAGATGAAGCTTCATACTGAATATCAAAAACCTGGGCCTTCAGGTTTCAGATGAGAAGATTTTCAAAGGTTATCCCTATAGAAGTCTATGTAAAACCGGTGGGCCCTGGCCCGGGGACATTTTTGGCCCCAGGGCTATAATTTGAACAATCTTAGTAGTGGTCTACCAGCTGAAGCTACATACCAAATATCAAAGACATGCGCCTTTTCGTTTCACACAAGAAGATTTTTAAAGGATGTTCCCTTTTAAGTCTATTTAAAAGAAGTGGGCCCCTGAGCGGGGGCATTTTTGGCCTCAGGGCTACAATTGAACAATCTTGGTAAAGGTCCACTCGATGAAGCTTCATGCCAAATATCGAAGACCTGGGCCTTCTGGTTTCAGATTAGAAGATTTTTAAAGGTTTTCCCTATATCAGTCTATGTAAAGCTGGTGGGCCATAGGGCGGGGGAATTTTTGATCCAGGGCTAAAATTTGAACAATATGGGTACAGGTCCACTAGCTGAAGCTAAATACCAAATATCAAAGTCATAGGCCCTGCGGTTTCAAAGAAGAAGACTTTTTAAGTTAGAAAATCTATTTGTAGCTTCTGTGACCTAGATGTGTAATGGACCGGAACCATTTGAACAACTCTTATTCCTGTCAAGTTTGGTGAAAATCCAATCTGTGGTTTAGGAGGAGATGCTGTTTGAAAACATTGTGGACAGATGTATGGAAGGACGACGACAGACAGTGAGTGATCACAATAACTACCCCGGAGCCTTCGGCTCAGGTGATCTAAAAAGCTTGACATTTTGTTCAAATTGCCTGAACTGTAGTCTGGAGATAATTTGAATCTAATGTCAAGCTCTGTTCAATATGTTAGACAAATGCCATTGGTCTGTATTTAAATACACTAGGTAAGCATTTAGAATTCTACTGTAAGGCATTTTCTGGCACTTACCCCCCAAAAAATAGCTGTGTTTCTGTTAACCCGAGTCGACCAACCCTGATTTTTTGTGCCTAACCTGCAATTTTTATTGCTATCCAGAAAAAAGATTTTATTACCTACCAAACTTAATATTTTCTAGCACTTTTGATAAAAATTCATAAAACTGTCAAAATAGTTAAACTAATACTTGAAACCATGTTCTTTTGCTTCCTTGGTGGTTTTAACCTTGATATTTGAGTGTTACAGGTAATATACTTAAAATCTAACCTTTTTAATGGTTTTTGCATTTTTCCATCAAATAAAATTTTGACAACAAGAGCTCCGCAAGCAGGGCATTATACGCCCATGGCAATTAGTAAGATGGAGCATATATATACTGACTGTTGTACAAGTTTGGGTTTGCGGAATGTAACCAAGGACCAATATGTGCTCCATATACTTTTACCTGACACTATTAATAACCCTCATTGGCTCAAACTACCTGTCTCCAACAAATTTTCATGGTCGGTAATATTTGGTGGACTATAACCGCAAAATAATATAGGCATAACTCTGGCAATAAGTGGTGGACTTTAACCTTGAAATAATATGCACTGCTCCACATCATAGTCTAACTATACGTAAAGTTTCAACTTCATCTGATATAAAATGTGGGAGGCATTATCCGGAAAATAATATGCACTGTTCCACATCATAGTCTTACTATATGTAAAGTCTCAGCTTCATCAGATGTAAAATGTAAGAGGAGTTATGCAGAAACAGAATGTTTAGAAAAATCTGTGAAAGGGGTATAACTTGGCAGACTGTAACCTCAAAATAATATGCGCTGTTCCATATCATAGTCTTACTGTATGTAAAGTGTCAACATCATCGGATCTAAAATGTAGGAGGAGTTATCCGGAAACAAAATGTTTACAGAATTTTTCAAAGGGGCATTCTGTAACTCTAGTATTATTTGGTGGACCAAAACCTCGAAACAATGTGCGCTGCCCAACATCATGGTCTAATTAAATATGATGTTTAAGCTAAATCGGATATAAAATGTAGGAGGAGTCATACGGAAATGAAAAGTTAACAAAAAAATTTCAAAGGGGTATAACTCTTATCGAAACAATACGCGCTGCCCAACATCATGGCCTAACTATGGATGAAGTTTCAGCTTGATCGGATGTAAACTGTAGGAGTTATCCGGAAACGAAAAGTTTACAAAAACTTTCAAAGGGGCATAACTCTATTATTATTAGGTGGACCGTAACCTCAAATTTAAATGCACTGTTCCATATCATGGTCTAACAATGTATGAAGTTTCAGCTTGATCGGATGTAAACTGTAGGAGGAGTTACCCGGAAACGAAGTTTACAAAAAATTTCAAAGGGGCATAACTCTATAAATAAAAATCAAAAATGAGTTCCTTTAAGAGCAATGAAAACATTCATAAGAAAGAAGATGGGCCATACTACGTAGTTTCGGCTAATAAAGCCTCATCAGTGGCCCTGTAATGATCCGGCAAAGAAAGCCAGAGGAAACACACTGCAATTTTGCAAATTTCGAATAGGCAGTCGATAAAAAGACTGATATAAATTAAATTGGGGTCCAAAAAAATAAAAACCTGTCTAGAATATGAATCTAAACCAATAATTTATTTCTGATTTCTCAGAATATTCACGCTGATCGCAAAGGACCAAAAGTAAAATATAAACTACACTATGGTTGATGTATGGGGAGACGTTTTACGGCCGCCACACGGCACAACACCAGCTGCAGTGAAGGCAAATAAAAATCAAAAATGAGTTCCTTTAAGAGCAATGAAAACATTCATAAGAAAGAAGATGGGCCATACTACGTAGTTTCGGCTAATAAAGCTTCATCAGTGACCCTGTAATGATCCGGCAAAGAAAGCCAGAGGAAACACACTGCAATTTTGCAAATTTCGAATAGGCAGTCGATAAAAAGACTGATATAAATTAAATTGGGGTCCAAAAAAATAAAAACCTGTCTAGAATATGAATCTAAACCAATAATTTATTTCTGATTTCTCAGAATATTCACGCTGATCGCAAAGGACCAAAAGTAAAATATAAAATACTTGTTGGACCGTAACCTCTAAACGATATGCCCTGCCCCACATCATGGTCTAACTATGTTAGAGTGAGTGTGTTTCAGTTTTACGTCCCACCAACAGATAAGGCCATAAGGAGACAGGACCTCGGTTTAAAGACTTCGAAAGTCTGGTGAAGCCCAGGATCGACGCTGCTATCCCTGGTTTATCAGGCGAGTAGCATAACCACTACACCACAAAGGCTTTTCTAACTATGTATGAAGTTACAGCTTGATCGGATGTAAACTGAAGTAGTTATCCGGAAATGAAAAGTTTACAAAAAATTTCAAAGGGGCTTAACTCTATAAATATTTGTTGGACCATAACCTCGAAAAACATATGGGCTGCCCCACATCATGGTCTATGTATGAAGTTTCAGCTTGATCGGATGTAAATTATAGGAGGAGTTATCCAGAAAAGAAAAGTTTATAGACGGACAGATGGATACCGGGGGGCATAACATAATACGACCGTTTTTCAAAAAGGCGTTTAAAAATTAAAAGTTTTTGTGAAGTACCTTTGTATTTCAGTTGAAACACCTCCCAAAATCAACTTCTTGTACACTCCACAGTTGTGACCTGTCTTTGGTACGTCAGTTGAAACATAGCTTTTTTTAGGAAATACAGTGAAACTTCAAGCACTCAAACACTGATGTCTTGTTTACCTGATTCAAACTTATTCTAGAGCCCCTAGAGAATCCTGGCCTATTTGTTCAAAGCATTGTTAGCTTAACGAGCTTGTTAGTGGTCAAATTCAACTATTCTAGCAAGTACAATACTTCGAAAATTGAAATTTTTGCAGAAAAAATATGAGTAGCTTTTGCATTTGCAAAAGCTACTCACATTTTTCAGCAAAAAAATTAGCATTTTTGCCATATTTAATGATCAAAGTTTTTACAATATGTTAACTAATGGCATTGTTAGTATTGAACAACTGGGCCCCTATCCATAACTTAAGATGAGAAATAGTCAGGGGTAAGAGAATGAGACTATTTCATCTTTAATTATATGCTGTGTATACTCACTTGAACCGACACATTGAGGCAATTTTAAACAAGAGGCCCATGGGCCACAATGCTCACCAGAGCTCAGGGGGCCACTGCCCACTAGCAGCATTGTATTTTAATTTACCATGGAAGCCCTGTGCCCAAGGATGCTACAGATAAAATTTGGATCGAATCAGCCTAGTGGCTTCAGATTCTGATGTGGCTTGAATGTGTTGTTGCCTGACAACAGATGACAATTGACAATTTCCCATCTGTGCCAACAAATATGCCAAAAGGAACATAATTAAAGGAACATTTCTGAAAGTGTGGCAAAATATCTTGAAAGACATTAATGTCAATTTTCAATTTTCCCCATTATAAGTCAATGGAAACTCTTAACTTGGCATAGCAAACAAACCAAAGAGCTAAATTTCATAAGCTAGAGCTCAGATGGACACTGCCCAATGGCAGACATGTATTATAACATGATATGATTTTAATCTACCAATTATAAAGTCTCCCAAACGAATCCCATACCCAAATGAGCACCCATGTGGACAGTATCTGAAATATTAGTTGTTTTATAAAGTAAAGAGGGTGGGGCATGGACCCAATGGAGCCCTGGTTGGTGTCAATAAATGCGTCTTATCAAAAGAAACAGAGACATATATGGTTTAGCAGTGGGGATATGTATGGTTCCTGAGATGCAAGGCCTTTTAAGCAATGGAGGGATTCGGGCATGGCAGATCCCAGAAAAGCCCAAGATTGTTGTCAGTGAATATGTCTTATCATAAGGACCAAGAGTATATATGGTGGGGATCTGAATGGTTTCTGAGATATGAGGCCCTTTAATGAAGTGGCAGGATGAGAAATGGCCCCTGCTGACCCCCCCCCCCCCCCCCCCCCCCCCCCAACAAGACGGGGATGGCTGAATGTGTCTATTAACGATGAACAAGAATATATGTGATTATAGGATGGGGAATTGAATGGTTTCTGAGATATATGGCCTATTATGAAGTGGAGTCTTATCATAAGGAACAAGAATATAAATGGTTAAGGGGTGGGGATCTGAACAGTTTCTGAGATATATGGATTTTAATTAAGTAAAGGGGTGGGGCATGGCCTGTGGCACCCCGGGGGGACCGCCATGCTGGTGTCACTCATTGCGTCTTATCACAAGGAACAATAATATATATGGTTTAGGGTTGGGGCAATGAACAGTTTCTCAGATATATGGTCTTTTGTGAAGTCAAGGGGTGGAGCATGGCCCGGGTGTGCCCTGGGTGACCCCTAGGTTGGTGTCATTGAATCTGTCTTATCATAAGGAACAAGAATATATATGGTTTAGGGGTGGGATCTGTAAGGTTTCTGGAATATTTGGCCTTTTATCAAGTGGAGGGGGTTGGGCATGGTCCCGGCACATCCCGGGGGACCCCAAAGTTGGTGCCACTGAATGCAACTTATCATAAGGAATGAGAATATATATGGTTTATGGGTGGGGATCTCAATGGTTTCTGAGATAAATGGCATTTAATGAAGTGGAGAGGGTGGGGCATGTCCCAGGCACATCCCGGGGCGCCCACAGGTTTGTGTCACTTAATGTGTCTTATCATAAGGAACAAGAATATATATGGTTTAGGGGTGGGGATCTGAATGGTTTCTGAGATAAATGGCCTTTTATGAAGTGGAGGGGTCGGGGCATGTCCCCGGCATATCCCGGGGGACCTCCAGGTTGGTGTCACTTAATGCATCTTATCATAATGAACAAGAATATATATGGTTAAGGGGTGGGGATCAGTAAGGTTTCTGAGATATAAGGCATTTAATGAAGTGGAGGGGGCAGGGCATGGCCCAGGCACAACCTAGGGGACCCCCAGGTTGACAAAAATGCATAGGGCTAAGAGAAGTTTACTCAAGGAACATTTCTATCTAAGCTTTGTCAAAATATCTACAATGACTTGGCAGAAAATGCCATATTTCAGTTTACCCCATTATAAGTCAATGGAAACTCTAAGTTGCCATAGTAACAAAACTAAATAAAAAACACAAAACCTGTAAAGGCAAATATGGTGAATTTTTAAATAAAGTCTCAACCTCCTAGAGCTTACGGTTTCTGAGGAGATGATTTTTTAAGTATATTTACTCTATTTTTTTGCATTTTGGTTTCCATGGCAACCAACGAAAATGAGCAGTAGGCCTTAAAGCATATGGTTTGTTTGATTTGAGGTTTAACGTCCCCGTCAACACTGTAAGGTCATTTTGGAGACCTTGCTTCCAATTTTGTGGGACTTTTACCCGACATTGAGATGAAATGACTTCTCAAGCCCTGTCGCCCAATGAAACCAATAGGGTTTATTAGCATGGACGATCTGCCTCGCACTGTGGTTCCTGGACAGGCTTAGATCCTCTAAGCGGTTTACCAGTACTAGTGTGCGGGCTGGATTCAGCTCTGCGTGGAAGCATCATGCAGCCTATATATTTCTTCAAGCCCCTATAGGCGGGGGCCGTTTAAAGCATATGGCAGAAAGTAGATTGCCTAAGGAACATTTCTATGAAAGTTTTGTCAAAATATCTGCAGAGGCTTCGCAGTAAATACCATTTTTCAATTTTCCCCATTATAAGTCTATGGCAACTATAAGTTACCATAGCAACCCAACTGATGAGCCGATTTTCATAAAAAACACAAACTTTCAATCCCCCAGCCCAAGGATGCTACAGAGATAAAATTTGGGCCCAACTGGCCCAGTGGCTTCAGAGGAGATATCGTTTGAAAGTGTTGACGCCAGACGCCAGACGACGACGACGGACAACTGCCTATCCTATAAGCTCCCCCGGAGCCTTCGGCTCTGGTGAGCTAAAAATGCACACAACATATCTGTGTCATACATTATTTGTTTGAGTTGAGGTTTAACGTCCTCGTCAACACTGTATAGATCTTTTTGGAGCCTTTGCTTCCAATTTTGTTGGACTTTAAACCAGATACTGAGATGAAATTGCATAAACCAATAGGGTTTATAAGCATGGACGGTCAGACTCGTGCCGCTTTGCCTGGGCAGGCTTAGATCCTTTAAGCTGTTTACCAGTACTTGTGTGCGGTTGGTTTCAGCTCTGTGTAGAAGCATCATGCAGCCCATCTATTTCTTCAAGCCCCGACGGGTGGGGGCGATTTTCATACATTAAGATCAAACATCCTTGTGTCATAGTGCATTTTTCACAAATCCAAAACGGTTATTTTTCTGATTAGAATTTGTGAAACTTTTCTTTTTTATATTCCAAACATAGGTTGTGGGTGCTATTTAACCCCCTCTTTGAGGCAGTTCTTTCAAGTATCCACAAGCTATGTCTTGGAGAAAAACATAACGAACATAATGTTTATCCTTGTAAACCCCAGTCTGGCCCAGAAAAAGGCCTTGCTTGCAAAGGATTACCTTTCTCTAGAACATATATAACTTCACCACAGCTGGTGTTAAGGGAATGTGTGGCGGCCATAAAGTCTCCTTGCTCTTCATCATACTATGGGTTTACTTTCTAGTCCTTTGGGATCATTGATTCCATTGTGGATGTTTGAAATGTTTGAGGATCATTGATGAGGCCTAATTGGCCAAAACTAGCAAAGTAGAAGAAAACAAAGATCAGGAATAGATTCAATTAACTGACTCCACCCATCAAAGACATCAAATGGAAAGAAACACAAACATGAAGCGACCAGACCTGAATGGAAACCTAAACAAAGGAAGGCCATAAGGACAGTTACTTTCCCACAAAATCGCCAAATGGCCATCCAAAATAAAAAGACACAAGTGATACACACAGCAAGCAACAAACAACAACACAAACAAACCGGCACAGAAGAACGGCCCTGGAACTGTCAGCGGAAAGAACTCCACCAGGGGGCCCAAACCGACCCCACATGGTCATAATCCTCGCCCTTACCTCTGTCACGGTATACACTAATTTTGTTTAGTCCGCATGAAGGCTTCCTAACTCATCAGTGTAACATCTCCAAGAACATACAAATACAAAAACACAGAGATGAAACAAGGCCGAGGACTCGACAGCACAGAACAACAGAACCGCTGGAGCAAAAGAAAACAAACAGCCAGACTCCGAGGGGCCCGATCAAAGACGGAGCACCAGGCGCCAACCAACATGAAGAATACTAAAATAAAATAAAATTCCATTTATGCTCCCACGCTGGAACCGTCATATCATAATCCCAAGCCCGACCCACCAGTGTGCAATCAAAGAGGGAAGCAAAGTTGCCAACTGCGACTGGGTCAACCACCATGCATGCAGTCTGTTTTATAACATTTATGTTGTACCAAATCTTTATATATCGACGAACGACCCCACAAAACTGGGAACCAAAGCCACCACAGGCACGTATTTTTCTAAATTTATATACCTACTAAGTCACCATAGAATTCGGGTTCCGACAGGCCACGCTGCAGAAGTGCGCCAAGCCCAACACCGAACTCCCAAACCAAATCAGAATGACGTCTATAAAACTTAGAAAAGGCTTTACATAGCGGCCAATAATTTATCACGAGTGTTGAAGTCGGATACACGACCAGACACTCGAGCGAAATGAATTAACCGCGAAACACAAACCCTGTACAATGTCGCACGAGGAACATCACTGTCCAAAAAAGGAAAACTTACAATCTCGAAATCAAAACCACCACGCTTATCACAAACCTTGCAAGAAACAAATCCATCTACAATAAATAAATGCAAATCCAAAAAGGGGGCCTCGGTATCAGAGGAGTTTGCCCTGCCTAACTGAAGCCCCAGGGGACAAATCTGACAGACCAAACCACCAAAGCAAGCACTGCCAACACCCAACAAACCATCCAAACATCCAGAAGCAGAACCAAAAGCTTCAATAATTTCAGATTGATTATCAATGGAAAGCGACAACATGAAGTCTCTTTCATAACAATACAAGAACAGATCAGCCACAAGAGGTGGGCAATTCGTACCCATCGGAACACCCACAATCTGCCCAAACAACCCAGCACCGAATCTAATATAAATACTGCCAAGCAGAAAGGCGAGAGCATCACACATTTTCTGACATGACCAAAGTGTACAACTCACATGCTCTTTAGAAGTGAAAAATGCATTTCTGACATTACATGCTAGGTAGAGAGAATCTTCTCTGTGAAAAGCCCATTCAATTAAACCATTAAGCTTTTCTTTTATAAGATTATGAGGAAGTGTAGTGTAAAGAGTGGAAAAACCGCAAGCAGACAGACCCGAAGCACGAAAATGCTCGGATTGCAATCCACCCAAAACCCCAATCGAACTCTCGATAGACCAAAACAGACCTCTTCCTGATCTTTCAAAGACTTTATCAC
Source organism: Lucinisca nassula (assembly GCA_963580285.1). Classification (NCBI taxonomy): domain Eukaryota; kingdom Metazoa; phylum Mollusca; class Bivalvia; order Lucinida; family Lucinidae; genus Lucinisca; species Lucinisca nassula. Next base: position 45,793,396 of record OY757018.1, read on the forward strand.
TATATTCAATCACATGTGTTTTAATAGCAGTAAGACAGGAAGTATGGCCCAAAAATATCTTGTACACTCCACGGCTTTCAGATCTGTTTTGTAGTCCTAGCTTCAAAAGGATTACTTTTCTCATATTTGCTTCGTAAAGTGGACTTTACAGGGGTGTTTATTAAACCAACTTGTTTACATGATGATCAGATCTAAAAGATACCCATTAGAAGTTAACCCATGTTACAGTGCAAATTGCCATTCTTGAATCAGAAGAAGGCAGAGAATGACCAAAGAAAATAATTCACAATCAATTTCTATGAAAAGGTGGTACTGGATCAAAACCATTACCAGAAGCCTCCATGGTGTAGTGGTTATGCTACTCACCTTGTAAACCAGGGGTCTCAGGATCTATCCTGGGCTTCTCAAGTCTTTCGGATGAGTCTTTAAACCCGTCTTTGTATGACCTTAGCTGTTGGTGAGACGTAAAACTCAAACACTCACTTACTCAAAACCATTACCATCTGGGGCCAGTTATTGTTAAAGTTATGTTAAGCCAGTCAGTTTGCATAACTTTTCCTGGTTTGCTATTAGCAGCAGTGATAAAACTAATCCAGAACTTTAGTGAAAAGTGTTTTCTCTCTCAAAGACAACTAGGGAGAAGCTTTTGGCTGATTTTTATGTTTTCCTGTATATTTTATGTATCTTGACTACTTCCTAAGCTCAAAAAATGGGAGAAGGTTGAGCCTACAGGGAGACTATTTCTCCCATTTCTCCCTCTAGCTTATTCCAAGAGCAGTTGGCCTGTACTAAGTGCATTTTTCCTGATCACCAGTTGGCTGCACATGCTACTGAAGGTGACTGTGCACTCATTACATAAGGAATGGGTGTTATTGGGTATTTTTACACTGATCCCAGTTTTCTGTAGGTTCTGTACAAAAGGCACTACAATCATTTAGAATTCTGTTTTATATTTATTTATTTTTTTTCACAACTGCTTCTGTTCCCCTACCGTAATTATTTTGTATCCCAGTTTCCCCAGCTGTCGTAATTTCAGTGCATATTTTCCCAACAGTCTGTCTGTTCCTCTTATACACTGACCCCAGGCTATCACTTCAACAGCTACCCTACAACAAATCAAACAAAATTAATTCTTAAACTTTATCCTGCTGAATAAATTAACTCAGCCACAAACAATTCGGACTATATCCCAATCAAATTACTTGATTTAATGTATTCATCCAAATTCACCAAAACAATGACCAACAGTGCAGATCCTTATAAGATGGCTTCTTCAGAGTCTACAATGTTTGCAAAGGCAGGGGTTGTTGTGATCAGCTGGATCTGTGGCATCTAATCTGAGCCTGCACTGTTTGCCAGGGTACCCGTTTTGGGGTTTCTGGTACCAAATGGGTTAAGCACATTTAGCAGATGGCATTTTTGAATTTCTTTCTTATTTTTCAGCATAAATAAGGCATATCTCATGTGAATCATCTGCCAAAGCAAAAAATAAGGTTTGACATTACATGTGAATCATCTTCACTGAAAAACAATTAGATTGGCATCTGCTCTAAAATTTTCTACAGTGCTTCAAGGTGTATAAATGTACCATTTTTTTAACACAGGGCACTGCTGGTTAATTACTATAGGGTCGTGTGACATTCCAAACAAGAGGCCCAACTGGCCCTGAAGCGCTCCCCTGTGTACCAGAAAATCATAAGTGATGTTTAGAATGCTCATCTGGTCTTGAAGAAATAGAATGGGCTATATGGTGCTTCCATGCAGATCTGGAACTGACCGTGCATGAGTACTAGTAAACAGCTTAGAGGTTCTAAGCCTGCCCAGGAAAAGTGGTGCCAGTTGGACAGTCCATGCATATAGGTAAACCCTATTGGTTTCATTGGACGGCAGGGCTTAAGCTGTCAATTCATCTCAATGTCGGGTAAAAGTCCCTCAAATCTGGAATCAATGTCTCCAAAATGACATACACTGTGATGACGGGGATGTTAAACCGCAAATCAATCCAAAATCTGGGCCCTGTGGTTTCAGAGAAGAAGATTTTTGAAGTTAATCCATTCTGAGTCTATGGGAGCTAAGGAGCCCTGGGGCCTGGCCAATTTGGACTACAGGGGCATGGTTGGCAGGATTTATGTAGGAGACCACTTAACATTGCTACATACTAAATATCTAAGTTATGGGCCATATGGTTTTGGAGAAGAAGATTTTTGAAGTTTTTTTCCAGTATGAGTCTATAGGAGCTAATGAGCCCTGGGATGTGGCCAATTTTGACTCAAAGGGCATGGTTGGCAAGATTTATGAAGTGACCATTGTATGTTGCTATATACTAGATATCTAAGGTCTGTACTTCATGGTTTCAGAGAAGAATATTTTTGAAGCTTTTTTTTCCATTATAAGTTTATTGGAGGTAAGAGGCCACAGGATTTGGCCAATTTGGACCCCGGGGGCATGATTGGCAGGATTCATGTAGGCGACCAATCGACGTTGCTAAATGCTAAATGCCTAAGCTCTGGGGCCAATTTGGATCCCAGGGGCATATTTGGAAGGATTAATAGGTGGCCACTTAACGTTGCTACATACTTAATAGCTAAGCTCTAGGTCTTATGGTTTCAGAGAAGATTTTTGAAGGGTTTTTTTCCATTATAAGTCTATAGAAGCTGATGGGCTAGGGCGTGGCCAATTTTGACCCCAGGGGCAGGGTTAGCAGGATTTATGTAGGTGACTATTTTATGTTACTAGATACTAAATATCTAAGCTCTGTGTGTCATAGTTTCAGAGAAGAAGATTTTTGAAGCTTTTTTTCCATCATGAGTCTATGGGAGCTTAGGGGTCCGGGGCGTGGGCCATTTGGACCCCATGGGCATGATTGACAGGATTCATGTAGGCGACCAATCGACGTTGCCAAATGCTAAATACCTAAGCTCTGGAGCCAATTTGGATCCCAGGGGCATTTTTGGAAGGATTAATAGGTGGCCACTTGACGTTGCTACATACTTAATAGCTAAGCTCTAGGTCTTATGGTTTCAGAGAAGATTTTTGAAGTTTTTTTTTCCTTTATAAGTCTATAGAAGCTGATGGGCTAGGGCGTGGCCAATTTTGACCCCAGGGGCAGGGTTAGCAGGATTTATGTAGGTGACTATTTTATGTTACTAGATACTAAATATCTAAGCTCTGTGTGTCATAGTTTCAGAGAAGAAGATTTTTGAAGCTTTTTTTTCCATCATGAGTCTGTGGGAGCTTAGGGGTCCGGGGCGTGGGCCATTTGGACCCCATCGGCATGATTGGCAGGACTTATGTAGGTGACCACTTGCCGTTGCTACATGCTAAATATCTAAGCTCTGGGCCATGTGGTTTCAGAAAAGAGGATTTTTCAAAGTTTTTCCCTTTTAAGTCAATGGGAGCTGATGAGCCCCAGGGCATCGCCAATTTGGCCCCAGGGGTATGGTAAGCAGGATTTATGTAGGTGACTATTTTATGTTGCTTCTTACTAAATATCTAAGCACTGCGCTTCATGATTTCCGAGAAGAAGATTTTTTAAGCTTTTTTTTTTTCATTATAAGTCTATGGGAGCAAAGGGGCCCCGGGGCGTGGCCCATTTGGACCCCAGGGGCATGATTGGCAGGATTTATGTAGGTGACAACTTGCTGTTGCTACATGCTAAATATCTAAGCTCTGGGCCCTGAGGTTTCAGAGAAGAAGATTTGTTTAAGTTATTCCCCTTATCTACGGGAGCTGATGAGCCCCGAGGCGTTGCCAATTTTGGCCCAAGGGGTATGGTTAGCAGGATTCATGTCGGGGACTATGTTATACTGCTACATACTAAATATCTAAGTACCGCACTTCATGATTTCAGAAGATTTTTGAAGTTTTTTTTTTTCCATTATAAGTCTATGGGAGCTAAGGGGCCCCAGGGTGTGGCCAATTTGTACCCCAGGGACATGGTTGGCAGGATTTATGTAGGTGACCACTTGACATTGCTACAAGCTAAATATGTAAGCTCTGTGCCCTGTGGTTTCTGAGAAGAAGATTTTTATAGATTTTCCCATTGTAAGTATATGGGAGCTATATGTTACCATGGCAACCAGAATTCCAATTCGATCAGCCCAAAAACCTAAAATAACCTTTCCCCTACCTGGTAATGCTTCTCATGAAATTTGATCAAGATTGGCCATTGGGTTTTAGAGATATACTTATTTGAAATTGTTTACGGATGCACAGACGCACGACGGGCGACGGACAAAATGTGATCACAAAAGCTCACCTTGTCACCACATGACAGGTGAGCTAAAAAAAGATCCTGGCTTTCCCTGGTGGAATAACATAGGAATCCCATATGGTCATTGCGGTAAAGTGTCCTAACTCGTAATTAATAGTCTAGGCTTCCAAAAACTATATTACCATTTCTTTAAAACACTGTTCATAGCTGCAGATAAGGCATTTTTTCTATATAAAAAGTACTGATATTTTCCTCATTACATGTAGTGGGTACTCAATAGAAGTGCCTCCTTGAGGTGCTTCTAATGAGTACCCACAATGTCTGTTTTAGTGCAGACATAAGAAAATATTTTGGACACCTGCTCTTATCTGGGGCTGAAAAACTACATCTGAAAATGTCATCTCTTGTATTTTTTTTTGCAAGCATAAAAAATATTTTTGCTTACAAATGACTTCTAAAGTAACCAGCAGACAATAAAGCAGACGGCAATTGTCGTGATTGCCATTTTATGGGTGTAACAAAAAATATTCTAAATAATTTATACATTTTGGGGATCCAACTTTAAACTGAATTAGATCCAAAACCATAAAATGAAGATTTTGTGATGTTCTTACTTCTTCTTGGCAAACTGGGGCTGTACCAGGTTAGCACTGTCATCCAGGAACAAGGTTATATCTGGAATATAAGGATAACCCATTTTCAACAGAACAGAATCTTCCTGACTATAAAATAGATCCATTCTGAAAGGACGGGTTACAGTTTAGCCATATTTGTGCCTACGATGGATCTTGATGAAACTTATATGCAATATAGTCCAACATATGCGCGTTCATATGACAACAATATTTAATTAACCATGACATGTGCAGTCATGTGACTTCCGTTTTTATACAAGTGGGGTAATTGTCGGTATTTGGTGATTTGCCAAAGTAATATGACATTTTTTAACAATTAACCGCATTAAAGCGTGTTAATTTACATGTCCATATCATATCATAATCTATGTTTCTTGTATCCCGTGACACAATATTATGTACAGTATGTGCATGAGAAATTTATATTGTTTTGAAGTTATATGTATTTAGTATAATATGTTAGAAGTACTTAATAATACGGAATGTATTTTTGATTCTGAAATATATATTTAAAATGTTGGCAGAAAGAAAACAACAGTACAATATATCATTACAACATACAACATATTTGATTGGATTTTGGTGACCTTGACCTCATTTTTCAAGGTCACAGCAACCAAAAAACAGTCATTTTAGGTCAAAAATGGCTTGTCTGTACTCTATCTCAATAACGAATTGATTAATTTTAATTAAACTTGGAACAATATATTATTACAACATACCAGGAATTTGATTAGATTTTGGTGACCTTGACATTTTTTCCAAGTCACAGGCCCTCCAAAACAGTCAATTTTGGGCCAACAAAGGCTTGTCTGCACTCTATCTCATTAAAGAATGACCAATTTTCGTCAAACATGTTACAGTATATCAATATAACATACCGCAGATCGGGTTAGATTTTGGTGACTTTGACCTTTTTTAAGGTCACAGACCCTCAAAGACAATCAATTTTAGGCCAAAAATGGCTTGTCTGCACTCTATCTCATTAATTAATCACTTAATTTTAGTCAAACAATATAACATTACAACATGACGCAGATTTGATCATATTTTGTCGACCTTGACCTTTTTGCAAGGTCACAGGCTCCCAAAAACAGATGATTTTGGGACAAAAAAGGCTTGACTGCACAATTTCTCATAAACAAATTGATTAATTGCATTCAAACTTGGTATAATATACCATTACAACATACCTCAGATTTGATTAGATTTCGGTGACCTTGACTTTTTTTCAAGGTCACAGCCACCCCCCCACCCCCCCCCCCCCCCCCTAAAAAAAAAAAAAGTCAATTTTGGGCAAAAAATGGCTAAGGATAACCCTTTCTACAACTTATTTAACGTCACTGCAGCTGGTTTCTCGGAATGTGTGGCGGCCGTAAAAGTCTCCCTGTCCTACATCATAGTGTAGTTTACATTTTCTTGTCCTTTTGGGATCACTGATTCCATTGTTGAATTTTGAAAATATTTTAGGGTCAATGATGAAGCCCAATTGGCCAAAACTAGCTAGTGTGACCCAGAAAACATGTACACTCCATATTTTCCAGATCTGTTGTGTATTCCTTGCTTCCAAAGGATAACCCTGTCTGCAACTTATTGTCTGCACTCTTAGGCCAAGGTCTCCCGAAACCTGTTCTTTTAGGGCCAATAATGGCTTATCTGTAACCTATATCATTTAAGAATTCATGAATGTTGGTCAAAATCGGTACAATATTTAATTGCAGTATACCAAATTTGCCAGGTGATCGGAGCTTTTTAATGACTGTTTGTTTTTTTAAGGTCATAGGCTCCCACGAAAACTGTCAGCTTTTGACCAAAAATGGCTGGTTTGCAGCTTACATTTTGGTGACGTTAATCTAGTTATTAAAGTCAAATGCGTGTTTAAGATACATTTATGATGAGGAGACATTGTTTTCCTCTGAAAACATTTTTATTTATACCAGCATTCAGGGTACATCAGCAGAAAATATGAAATGTTACATACCCTGTAAACAATATAAGACAGAAACTGGTAATGAAAGGTAAACATGAATGTATGTCATACAAGTAACATGCACAGCATGTGACAGCAGTTACATGATAGTCCTTTAATTCATCAATGAATAGCATTCCCGTTTGCCCAGCAAGGAATGATGGTCGTGCTCATACAGATGGCCAGCCGCTGTCCTTCTGTATATGTAGATTATATTGACTTTTTCACGTGCGAGTATGCACAGTACTTTGATTACATTGATTTTCTCACCTTATTTTATCGATAAAAGTTTATTTTTCAACATCCTCCACATCGTTAACCGCCGAAACATCAGCATTTTTGAAAGCATTATTGTTTCTGAAATAAAGTGGTGTGTAGTTTTCTCTGGTTAACGATGTGGACGACCATGCAATTTTCCTTTGAACACCACATGGGCTTCACTTTTTCCATAGGCGCAATGTTACACATGACCAGTAGTGCATGTATTCAACCGGAAATTTTGTTACGAAAATGCATGCGGATGAAAAGTAAATATTTGTCAAACAAACCAGAGATATTTGGTCACCTTATGAGTGTATTTTGATCAGTTTTTGTTGACTTCAAGAATTAGCTCTTTCAGTAGCCACTTTGCAATAGAAAACTGTAACCCGTCCTTTATGAGCTTCGGGAACTTATATATTTTCAATAACACTGGAATTTAACGGATGGGTCAAAACTGTTTAGGTCATATCAAGCTGGTCAGTTTAGGTAACCACTTTCATAAATGGTTAAACAATACAGTGCACATTCTTTTGCCATAAACTGACAACTGCTCTTCTTGAATCAGTGGTGGGAGAGGATGACCGAAGAAAAGATTTCAAGATCAATCGTCACAAAAGAAATTGCCGACCCAACAGGTTTTAAACCTTTGACTTTCTGATGGCTAGTCAGACACAAAGTCCCTTAACAGATGCCAGGTTCTGCGGTGTCTAATCTTGGCCTGCAGTGTTTGCCAATGTTCCTATTTGAAATGGGATAATGGAGAAAAGGTGCATTGAACAAACAATGCAGACCCAGAACAGAAGCAGTCGAACAGATGCAGTCTTATCAGTGTCCATTCTACTTGCCAATTAGGCTGCACATTTCTTTTACACTCTATACCACACCCTCGTAAAATCATGTTTATCATGTAATATCATGTTTTTGGATAAAACAAGGACAGAGGATAGTAAAAAGACCATTAATCTATTAAACTGAATAAATTATGTAGAAAAGTGACCATAAATTGCCGTTTTCAACTCCCCTGGACAAAGTCCAGGAAGAGCTATTGCACTACCCCAGTGTGCAATGGAATTAGTGTCGGCGTCCACATGTATATGGCAGTTTTTGTAAGAGCTCACATTTTCCAAACCATATGACAGATTTGTTTCATGTTTGGTATGATGACAGATATAGATCCAGAGTCTTTTGCAGTGATACCCCTGTCCTGTCGTATTATGCAGCACCTGATCTGTGTCTACCCTGTTTGCCAATGACCCAGTACACAAGCCCACTCGGGACCAGTCCAGATTTTATTTTTATACAGCTCTCTGACTTCACATGGAGATGACAGATATAGGTCCAGAGTTTTATGCAGTAATACCCCTGTCCTGCCGTAGAGGACTAGCTCTACCATAAATACCTTGTACCTGGACTTTGTACATGGTCAGCTATAGTCATGTGGACAATAGCAGCTGGGGAGCTTTTGTAGTTAGTAATTTGGGGTCGAATGATAAGCAACTGACCCCAAAAAGCTTTGGGGTGAAGCTGCTAATCACGAAAACACACCTATATAATTTTGATCCCCTTGACCACCACTTTTATATAGTAAAACTAGGGTTTACAGGGGTAAACTTTATTTTTCTTATTTGTGCTCTAAAATATAGATTGTGGGAACTCGTTAGAACCACCTTGATGAGGTGGTTCTAACGAGGACCCACACTCTATATTATCGAGGCGGTTCTAACGAGTACCCACACTCTATATTTTGAGCAGAAATAAGGAAAATATCACTATTTTTCATCTTAAAATTTTCGGCGGTAAAGGTTACAATGTATTTGTATAGACGTGTTTTCGAAATGTGATTTCTTTTATATATACCGACCTGCAGTCCTTAGGTAAGGCAGTATATATCCAACTGTGATTTTATCTGCTCCAACGAGCGATTTCAAAATTTTAACCTGATCTTCAAGGTCACCAGTAACATCCAACTCCTTCTCCAGATTCCATGCTTCACTGACTTTTGTTTGTATACTATCAATATCTACCTGAAATAGCATGAAATTGCCAATAAAACCACTGTGTATCATATATTTACCCTTCAGCCTTCAGGTCCTCGCCCATCGGGGCTTGAAGAAATAGATGAGGTGCATGATGCTTCCACACAGAGCTGAAACCGACCACACACGAGTACTGGTAAACCGCTTAGAGGATTTAAGCCTGCCCAGACAAAGCGGTGAGGGTGGGTCCGTCCATGCTTATAAACCCTATTGGTTTCAGTGAGATGTCATTTCATCTCAGTGTCTGGTAAAAGTCCCACAAAATTGGAAGCAACGTCTCCAAAATGATCTCAATAGCGATAATTTTGATGGCCATAGACTAACTCTCTGATGGTAGAAAATACAATTTTTAACCATTATCTATTACATGGCCAAGTACAAACATAGATCTTAGCTTTGGAAAGTATAAGATGCTTAATTTTGATGCCAGACTTGTAATTTTTGTGGACTAATACCACAGCCATCAAGGAAGCTAGTGACAGTTCAATATACATGGTAATTAATATTTTAAGCACTTAGCACATTAAGCAGAAGTCAATTTCAACATATTTTTTCTTATTTTGCAGCAAAATTAAGGTTTGACATTACATGTGAATTTACTGCTGAGCATGTCAAAATAATGAAAAAAGAAAAAAAAAAAAAAGAGGGCCCGGAGGGCCCTAATCTCACCTGAGTGTCAATGTTTCCAGTACATGCTATTTTCAGCTCTGGTGGCCATCTTGTTTATCACAGCAGAACAATTTAGCTGCTTTGGTAGGGGGTCATCAAGGCAACATTCTTGTGAAGTTTGAATCAAATTGGCCCAAGGGTTTAGGAGGCATTCACATTTGAAGTAAATTTATGTTTTTCTAATTTTAGCTCTGGCAGCCAACTTGTTCATCAGAGCAGAATGATTTTAGCTATATTGGTAAAAAAACTACCCAGGTTACATTCCTATTAAGTTTGAATCAAATTTGCGCAAGGGTTTAGGAGGAGTTCGCTTTGAAGCAAATTTACGATGTTTTTCATACCCCCAATTTCGAAGAAGTTGGTGGGGCATATTGGTTCTGTCTTGTCTGTGTGTCCGTCTGTATGTCTGTCCATTACACTTTCACCCTGTAGGAAACTCAAGAATGGTTTGAGCTAGGATCTCGATATTTCATATATGGAATGTGCATGAAAAAATAAGCGGACACATATTTTTTTTTTTCGCCGGACTTGTCTTTTGCAGAGTTACGCCCCTTTTCGGACTTATGCATTGTGGCTGTGGGGAAACCTTGTGAGCAAGATATCTGGAGAACCACTTGAGCTAGGCTCATGATATTTAGTAAACAGTTTGGGTCTAAGGTGCAGATGACCTGATTAACTTTTGATGAAATTCCGAAAATATTTAACTGAGTAACGCCCCTTTTCGGACTTACGCATTGCAGCTATGGGGAAATCTCGTGAACAAAATATCTGAAGAACCGCTTGAGCTAGGCTCATGATATTTAGTAGAGAGTTTTGGGTCTAACGTGTAGATAACCTGATTAACCTTTGATGAAATTCCGAAAATATTTAATGGAGAAACGCCCCTTTTCGGACTTATGCATTGTGGCAATGGGGAAACCTTGTGAGCAAAATATCAGGAGAACTGCTTCAGCTAGGCTCATGATATTTAGTAGACAGTTTGGGTCTAAGGTATAGACGACCCGATTAACTTTTGATGAAATTCCGAAAATATTTAATGGAGTTACGCTCTTTTTCGGACTTAAGCATTGTGGCTATGTGGAAACCTTGTTCCATTTTTTTTAGCTCTGGCAGCCATTTTGCTCATTGTGCCAGAACCGTTTTAACCATTTTGGTAGAAGGTTGGTTGGTTGGTTGATTTGAAGTTTAACAGCCCCGTCAACACTGTATAGGTCATTTTGGAGACGTTGCTTCCAATTTTGTGGGACTTTTACCGGACACTGAGATGAAATGACATCTCAAGCCCTGTTGCCCAATGAAACCAATAGGGTTTATAAGCATGGACGGTCCGACTCGCATCGCTTTGCCTGGGCAGGCTTAGATCCTCTAAGCAGTTTATCAGTGCTCGTGTGTGGTCGGTTTCTGTTCTGCGTGCATCATGCAGCCCATCTATTTCTTAAAGCCCCGATGGGTGGCAACATTCCTATGAACTTTGAATGAAATTGGTCCAAGAGTACAGAAGGAGTTGTGGTTTAAAGATTTTATTCGGGTTTTAGCTCTGGTTGCCAACTTGTTAATCAAAGGGATCCATTTTAGCTATTTTGGTATGCAGTCATCTGGGCAACATTCCTGTGAAGTTTGAATCAAGTTGGCTGAAGGTTTTAGGAGGAGTTTGAAGCAAATTTATGATTTTAGCTCTGGTGGCCATTTTGCTCATTGGAGTGGAATCGTTTTACCTATTCTGGTAGAGGGTCACCAAAGCAACATTCCTGAAGTCTGAATGAAATTGGCTCAAGGGTACAGGAGGAGTTGTCATTGACAGATGTTTCTATTTTTAGCTCTGGTGGCCATCTTGTTCATCCGAGCAAAACAATTTTATTTAAATTTGGTAGGGCGCCATCTAGGTAACATTCCTGTGAAGTTGGAATCATATTGGCCCAAGGGTTCAGGAATAGTTTGGTTTGAAGCAAATTTATGACGTTTTTCTATTTTTTATTTTTAGCTCCAGTGGACATTTTGCTCAATGGAGCGGAAACCTTTTAGCTGTTTTGGTAGAGGGTCACCTAAGCAACATTCCTATGAAGTTGAATGAAATTGGCCTAAGGGTACAGTAGGAGTTGTCATTTAAAGACTTTTTCTATTTTTAGCTCTGGTGGCCATCTTGTTCATCGGAGCGGAACGATTTTAGCTGTTTTGGTAGGGAGCCACTAGGCAACATTCTTGTGAAGTTTGAATCAAACTGGCCCAAGGGTTTAGGAGTTCGCGTTTGAAGCAAATTTACGATGTTTTTCTATTTTTAGCTCTGGTGCCATTTTGCTTAATGGAGAGGAAATATTTAAGTCATCTAAGCAACATTGCCATGAAGTTGGAATGAAACTGGCCCAAGGATACAGGATGAGTTGTCGTATAAAGACATTTTTTTTATTATTTGCTCTGGTGGCCATCTTGTTCATCAGAGCCCAGTGATTTTAGCTATTTTGGCAGAGAGCCAACCAGGCAACATTCCTGTGAAGATTGAATCAAACTAGCGCTCGGTTTAGGCGGAGTTAAAATTTAAATCAAATTGTTGATGACGCACGACGGACGTTGACATATCACAATAGCTCACCATGAGCACTTCATGCTCAGGTGAGCTTAAAAAAAAGACTGGCATCTCCTCTACCATTTTCTGCATTATTTGACTATTACTATTTTTCAGTCCATTTTGAAATTTAGTGCTCCATTTGAAATTTAGAGGTCTCAGGTTGGGACATTTTTAGAAACATGTATTTGGCAGCTTGCTTAACTTTCTGCAAACAGTGAAGGTCCAAATCAAATGGGTCAGGCAACATAAAATACCAAAAGCTCTTGATCTACATGTAGGAATGTTAGTAATGTTCAACATATTTGCATTATTTTTGCTGTCTTCCAGCTTGCACATTGTCAATACTGGAAAAACAGGTAGCCAGACCCCCCCTGACTTTTCAAGGTCAGGGGGTCTGGTTACCTGTTTTTCCAACACTGATAACCTTCAGACTAGGAACCAGCAGATAATGCAAATAAGGTAAATAGTATGTGGTAAGATACTATTTCCATGTACACAATAATAAATATACAGTATTTTAAAAAACAAACAAACTTTTTAATAGTCAGAAATGGCCAAATAGGTCATTATCAATTATGCCACTGGCCAATGTTTTTTCATATAGCTCCACCCACTTACAGTTTACTGGCAGTTGTGGCCAAGTTTATCTGGGGCCACCAGATTAAAGTGCAGACTTTTAAGATTGTATATGACATGCATTGATTCTTGCCATACACAATAATTTCGAATGCTCGAACATCTTTAATGCTATTTGTAGTGAAAGCACAGCATTTTCAGGTATAAATATGCCTAGAACATTAAAAATGCAGGCCGCGACATATAATAAACCATTTGCTGTTTATAAAATGCTTTTCTGACAAATCATTCAGCCCATACCTGTCTTATTTTTCTGCCTTTATAGTGCGGATGCTCCAGCTGTATGGTGTGATGAAGAACCAACAATTCTGCTCTTCTTGTTTCTAGAAAAAAATTACTAGTACACTTTAGTCCCTTTAGTACCCTACTCATTATAACACGGTTTGGTTATAACACGGCCAGCTCTTACCTCCCAAATTGTCATTTTACTATAATTTCTATAGAAAAATATCCCTTTATAACATGGTTTACTTATAACAGGGTCCTGTTCCATGCATCCCAAACCTAGCTTAATAAAGGGACTGCCCTGTACTGTCTGCCTTCAGGAAAACACGCCTTTATAATTTTGACCCTCTTGAACCACACTTTTATATAGAAAACCTGGGGTTTACAGGGGTAAACCTTATTTTTCTTATTTCTGCTTTAAAATAAAGATTGTGAGTACTCCTTAGAACCGCCTCGATGTGGCGGTTCTAACAGGTACCCAGAATCTATATTTTGAGCAGACATTTGACAATATTTCATCTGATTTTTTTCCTTTTTTCGGCGGTGAAGTTTCAATTTTTATTTTACACTTTGCATGGAAATCAATGCATATCTTAAACAAATACAAATGATATTTTCACACTGTGAACGATGATGATGATTTCGTGTTTAACGACGCATCAACCCTCTTTGTGGGTCATAAGCATCAAATGGTTAATGATCAAATGGTATTCACACTGTGAAAATATATGAAAATATATGATATTTTCACACAGTGAAAAATAACATGACCTTGTTATTTTCATAGTAGCAGTCCGGACTACTTTTTCTCGCCAAAAGTCATATGATATCGACAAAATTATTCTGTAAAATACCTTGAAAAGCACTCTTTGAACTGTAAAAATATTGTATTCAAAATGGCGATCTGTTTATGTTTTGAAACTGACAGTTGTAACATTATAGCCAGGTCAAAATTGTGAAGTATGATACGGTCGATCAATTACCGTAAGTGCCCTAATCATTTATTAAATAAAAAGAAAATTTACTTTTTTCGGCAATAACCAAAAGTATTTCATCTTGTGTGATGAAAACATCTGAATTTTCACTCGTGCTTCGCACTTGTGAAAAGTTGGATGTTTTAACACACTCGATGAAATATTTTTGGTATCCACCTCAGAAAAGTAAATATCCTCCTTTGTATAGTGGTGTTTTCGTAATGCGTGGGTGCATGTATTTTATTATCCCCACGCTTTTAAAAAAAGTGTTCGGGAATATTGTGAACACCTCCGTCCGTCTGTCTGTCCGTCACGCTATCTCCTCCTTAACCACTGGCCGGAATGCAACCATATTTGATACATGACTTCCTTACATGGTGAGGGCGCGCGAGAGGGACGTTATAGTTGGCTCCGCCCAAAGGGGCCATCTCAAGGGGTCAAAAGGTCAAATCTGCTATAAAAGTCAAGCTATTGCCCTAGCGCCTACATTTCTTCACCGATTTCAATATAACTTCACACAAATGTTCCTTATGACAATATCTCAAGCGAGTTCAACTTTCCAGGTCGTGGCCTCAAGGTCAAGGTCACTCTGGCTATTTTAGAAAAACTTTGTCATCGTTCAAGTGCCTATATCTGTCCACCGATTTCAGTATAACTTCACACAAATGTTCCTTATGAAAAGATCTCGAGCAAGTTTGACTTTCAAGGTCGTGGCCTTAAGGTCAAAGTCACTGTGGCTATTTTTAGAAAAACTTTGTAATCGCTCTAGCGCCTACATTTCTTGACCAATTTCAATATAACTTCACACAAATTTCCTTTTGACAATATCTCGAGTGTGTTTGACCCTCAAGGTCAAGGTCACTGTGGCTATTTTTAGAAAAACTTTGTAATCGCTCGAGCATCTACATTTCTTGACCAATTTCAATATAATTTCACACAAATGTTCCTTTTGACAATATCTCGAGTGTGTTTGATTTTCAAGGTCTAGGTCACTGTGGCTATTTTTAGAAAAAACTTTGTTATCGCTATAGCGCCTACATTTCTTGACCAATTTCAATATAACTTCACACAAATTTCCTTTTGACAATATCTCGAGTGTGTTTGACCCTCAAGGTCAAGGTCACTGTGGCTATTTTTAGAAAAACTTTGTAATCGCTCGAGCACCTACATTTCTTGACCAATTTCAATATAATTTCATATAATGTTCCTTTTTACAATATCTCGAGTGTGTTTGACTTTCAAGGTCAAGGTCACTGTGGCTAGTTTTAGAAAAACTTTGTCATGGCTCTAGCGCCTACATTTCTTATCCGATTTCAATACAACTTCACACAAATGTTCCTTATGACAATATCTTGAGCGAGTTCGACTTTCAAGGTCAAGGTCACTGTGGCTATTTTTAGAAAAGCTTTGTCATTGCTCTAGCACCTACATTTCTTGTCCGATTTCAATATCACTTCACACAAATGTTCCTTATGACAATATCTTGAGCGACTTCGACTTTCAAGGTCAAGGTCACTGTGTCTATTTTTAGAAAAAAAACAATGCCATCGCTCTAGCGCCTAGATTTCTTCTCCGATTTCAATACAACTTCACACAAATGTTCCTTATGACAATATCTTGAGCGAGTTCGACTTTCAAGGTCAAGGTTACTGTGCCTATTTTTAAAAAAAACTTTGTCATCCCTCTAGCATCTACATTTCTTGACCAATTTCAATATAATTTCACACAAATGTTCCTTTTGACAATATCTCGAGTGTGTTAGACTTTCAAGGTCTAGATCACTGTGGCTATTTTTAGAAAAACTTTTGTCATCGCTCTAGCGCCTACATTTCTTGTCCGATTTCAATACAACTTGACACAAATGTTCCTTATGACAATATCTTGAGCGAGTTCGACTTTCAAGGTCAAGGTCAATGTGGCTATTTTTAGAAAAGCTTTGTCATTGCTCTAGCACCTACATTTCTTGTCCGATTTCAATATCACTTCACAAAAATGTTCCTTATGACAATATCTTGAGCGACTTCGACTTTCAATGTCAAGGTCACTGTGCCTATTTTTAGAAAAAAACTTTGTCATCGCTCTAGCGCCTACTTTTCTTCTCCGATTTCAATACAACTTCACACAAATGTTCCTTATGACAATATCTTGAGCGATTTCGACTTTCAAGGTCAAGGTAACTGTGCCTATTTTTAGAAAAACTTTGTCATCCCTCTAGCATCTACATTTCTTGACCAATTTCAATATAATTTCACACAAATGTTCCTTTTGACAATATCTCGAGTGTGTTTGACTTTCAAGGTCTAGGTCACTGTGGCTATTTTTAGAAAAAAAAATTGTTATCGCTATAGCGCCTACATTTCTTGACCAATTTCAATATAATTTCACATAAAAGTTCCTTTTGACAATATCTTGAGTGTGTTTGACTTTCAAGGTCAAGGTCACTGTGGCTATTTTTAGAAAAGCTTTGTCATCGCTCTAGCACCTACATTTCTTGTCCGATTTCAATATAACTTCACACAAATGTTCCTTATGACAATATCTTGAGCGACTTCGACTTTCAAGGTCAAAGTCACTGTGCCTATTTTTAGAAAAACTTTGTCATCGCTCTAGCGGCTACATTTCTTGTCCGATTTCAATATAACTTCACACAAATGTTCCTTATGACAATATCTTGAGCGAGTTCGACTTTCAAGGTCAAGGTCACTGTGCCTATTTTTAGAAAATTTTTTCATCACTCTAGCGCCTACATTTCTTGATTGATTTCAATATAACTTCACACAAATGTTCCTTATGACAATATCTTGAGTAAGTTGACTTTCTAGGTCATGACCTCATGGTCAAGGTCACTGTGGCTATTTTTAAAAAAAAAAACTTGTCATCGCTCTAGTGACTACATTTATTGATGGATTTTTATCATCCCCACGCTTTTAAAGAAAGCATTGGGAGATATTGTGAATGCCTCCATCCGTCTGTCCATCTGTCCGTCCATCCGTCACGCTATCTCCTCCTTAACCACTGGCCGGAATGCAACCATATTTGATACATGGCTTCCTTACATGGTGAGGGCGGGCGTGCGCGAGGGACGTTATAGTTGGCTCCGCCCAAAGGGGCCATCTCAAGGGGTCAAAAGTACACCTCTGCTATGTGGCAAAAGCGTGGGGATTTGCGATGACTGCTCGATCTAGTTTATACTTTGGATAACAGGATATGAGAAGATAATACAAATGTTAACGATAACAGTTCTGCCTAAAATAAACCATGATTATTCAAAAGATAAGGGTAGGTGCAGGTTAGAAGGAAAACCAATGACGATTTTCAAGGTAAACTAAATTCCTAAAGACTTGCTGTAATTCTCCAAAAATTTCAACCAATTTGTTTCACGATCTTGTAAGGAGTCCAAAAGGTGCAAACGAAATGGCAAACAATGTAGACCCTGACTGCTCCTTCAGGGCCTACAAACGCATATTACCTACAGTGAACAGTTTACATAGATCTCTGAAATACATGTCAATCAAGTGTTCATCCTCAGATGAATATGGATGTCATTTTATCACATGAACAATCCCTAAAATTAACACTCCCACCCCACTAAACCACACTTTCTATAGAGAAAACTGGTGTTTACAGGATATACATTATTTTTCTTATTTCGGCTCCAAGACATAGGTTGTGGATACTCATTAGAACCACCTCATTGAGCACACACAACCTATGTTTGTAGTATAAATAAGAAAAAAAAATCACAGATTTTCATCAGAAAAGTAGCCATTTTTGAAATGTGAAATAATCCACTTGTCACATGGATGTGTTATCGTAATGCCAAACAATTGACAATTTCGGATGATGAGCATTGCCATATGGCAGGCAGTGGATGCCTGTCCAAGGTGACAGGCTTTCTCTGGGTACTCCAGTTTCTGTCATTACATACAACCACAATACATAGCACCAACGACTTCAAGAATGCTGTCAGTGCATTTGCAAGTTCTTTGTCAATGCGCTTTCTGTGTAACCTGAGTATAATTAATATGGTTCAATGAAAAAACAAAACAGGAATCAACGTTTCATCAACCTGTTTCATAAAGAAGACACTTGTTGCAGCAATGTTCCTTTGCTTGCTTGGGCTCTCCCATTAACACTTATTCTGTTGAATAATTTCAGACTATCAACAAATCAAATTAGTTGATAAAGTGTATTCATTCAAATTCACGAATCCAACGATGAACAGTGTAGATCCTGATTAGATGGCTTCTAAATAAACACCTGATCTGGATCTACACTGTCTGCAAAAGTAGAGCTTATTGTGGCCCAGCAGGACAAGAATCTGTTGGTAATCTTGGCAACAAAGTCATTGGCTGGGGTTCTGGCAGGCTGAATAAAACTTTAGACCAGATGTATATATACATCCGGACACAAAACTGCTCAAACTTTGATGGGCATCCTTTCATTTTTTGATTTGAAACATCATTCAGTATATTCTAACATCCTGTCCGTCAACTGCCAGCCGGAAATAAACTCAAAACACAAAGCCGTGTACATATCATTGCAGACTCCCACACTGTCAAATAAAAATACATCTCAAATGTCAATCAAACCTACAAATGGAAAAAGTGCTTGCCAAAATGAGACCAAATCAGTGTATACTGATTGATCCAGTTTTAGAATTCTTCGATGAACAAAATGTGCTTGTCAAATTAGCTTGATGCAAAGAGATTCATTGAAAGGTACTTCATATATATAGGAGTTTGAACAGTTTTGTGTTCATAGGTGTACACGTATTTTTGTCATCACATTGATAAAGAAAGTAACTGGGCTCATGTTTACAGAGATTTGAGTAGATATATTTGAAAAACTTTCATGCAAACCTTTAAAGCGGATGTGATGCTAATACAGACATTAACACTGGGTGACAACAACCCTCTGCACTTTGTAACAGGTTAGTTAACCCTTATCCCGGTGCATAAATTAAGCCACTCCCATTGCTGATTATCAACCAATCAAACTAGAATTTGTTTTTTTTACAAAAACACAGATGTCTCCCCCTTTTTGACCTCTAAGTATGACCTTGACATTGGAGGTATTGACCTGGGTCTTGTGTGCAACACATCATTTAAAGAAGGTAAACATTTCTGCAAAGTAACTTTAAAAGGTTCATCGAAAAATAAGCATGTTATTGACTGTACACGAAAAAGCACTTTTTTACCTTTGACCTCTAAGTATGGCCTTGACCTTTGAGGTACTGACTTGGGTCTTGGGCGCAACACATCGTCTCATGATGGTTAACATTTCTGCCAAGCAATTTCATAATCCATCAAAGAATAAGAAAGTTATTGACAGTACATGAAAAAGGCCCCCTTTTAGACCTTTGACCTCTAAGTATGACCTTGACATTGGAGGTACGGACCTTGGTCTTGCACACGCATCGTCTAATGAAGGTGAACATTTCTGTAAGATTACTTGCAAAGTCCATCCAGAAATAATTAAGTTATTGACTGGACAAGAAAAAAAAATCTTTTTTGACCTATGACCTTGGAGGTAACGATCTGGTTCTTGCGCGCAACACATCGTCTCATGATGGTTGACATTTCTGCCAAGTAATTTCACAATCAATCCAAGAATAAGAAAGTTATTGACTAAACACAAAAAAGACCCCTTTTTGACCTTTGTCCTCTAAGATTGACCTTTGAGGTATCAACTTGGGTCATGCACGTGACACATCGTCTCATGGTGGTTAATATTTCTGCCAAGTAATTTCAAAATCCATCTAAAAAACAAGAAAGTAATTGACCGAACACAAAAGAGGGCCCCCTTTTTGACCTTTGACCTCTAAGTTTGACATTGACCTTTGAGGTACCAACCTGAGTCATGCGCGCGACACATCGTCTCATGGTGGTTAATAATTCAGCCAAGTAATTTCAGAATCAATCTAAAAATAAGAAAGTTATTGACAAAACACGTAAAAAGGCCCCTTTTTTACTTCTGTCCTCTGAGTATGACCTTGACCTTTGAGGTACCGACCTGGGTCATGCGCGCAACACATCGACTCATGGTGGTTAACATTTCTGCCAAGTAATTTCAAAATCCATCTAAAAATAAGGAAGTGATTGACTGAAAACGAAAACAAGAGGACCATGATGGTCCTGTATCGCTCACCTGAGTCTATTCTTCAACTTGTTTTTGATCACATATGAACGATATTCAAGATTTTATAAAGGCAAACATTCTTGGCAAGTTGCATGAAGCTTGAACCAAAAATGCAAGTATGATTTGACCAATTTTGTTTGTTTGATTTGAGGTTTATACTATTTAGGTCATTTTGGAGACGTTGCTTCAAATTTTGTGGGACATTGACATCACATCTCAATCCCTACCGCCCAATGAAACCAATAGGGTTTATAAGCATGCATGGGCCGACTCGCAGCAATTTTCCTGGGCAGGCTTAGATGTTCTAAGCGGATTACCAGTACTCATGTGCGTTCGGTATCAGCTCTGCGTGGAAGCATCGTGCAGCCCAATCTATTTCTCCAAGCCCTGATAGGCGGAGGCGGAAATTTGACCAAGTGAATTAGTTTCAGATCCAACCTGAAAATGCCTATATTGGACCTTGTCATCACCATAGGTTGTTTAGTTTTCATCAGATCTTTATAAACCTAGCATATAAGTTAGCTCAGAATAAAAGCTGGGATATGTTTGAAAAGTGGCAAGGTTCGCCCCTTCATGTCTGACAGCATTTATATTTCTGCAGCCTGAAGGCTGAATTCAATCATTTCTAATCTGTAGCATGCTTACGGTGGGGAAATTATGAAAAAAAAAGCTTTTTATCAAAATCTATTGAAAACTTTAGTTGACATGGCAACCACAAGGTCCAATAGACTTACTGCAGCTGGTGTTGTGCCGTGTGGCGGCCGTAAAACGTCTCCCCGTACATCAACCATAGTGTAGTTTATATTTTACTTTTTGTCCTTTGAGATCAGCGTTAATATTCTAAGAAATCAGAAATAAATTATTGGTTTAGACTCATATTCTAGACATGTTTTTAATTTTTGGACCCCAATTTGATTTATATCAGTCTTTGTATCGACTGCCTATTCGAAATTTAAAAAATTGCAGTATGTTTCCTCTGGCTTTCTTTGCCGGATCATTTCAGGGTCACTGATGAGGCTTTATTAGCCGAAACTACGTAGTATGGCCCATCTTTCTTATGAATGTTTACATTGCTCTTAAAGGAACTCATTTTTGATTTTTATTTACAATGGGAAATGCTTTTAATCACCGTAGGGCCTTCAGTTTTTATATACCAAAAATGTACAAATTGATTAAGGCCGAAACTTGAATCTCGAATCGACCGGAAATTTACTCGATTGAACCAAAATACCTGAAAGGGATAAAATCGAACTGAATCACAAAAAAAAAAAAAAAAAAAAAAAAAAAAATAGTTTGATCGCCAAAAAAACTAACCGGCGCAAACGTCAAAGTAGGCGGCCATTTCACCTTTATAACTCAAGGGAAGTCAACTGTTACAATGGAAAGCAAAGCTTTGATGGAATCTGCCCAAAAACATTATGCAGTCAACCCCACCCCAACAATGGTGCACATGAAATTTGAACAAGATTGACCCACTGGTCTTAGAGATATTCTTGTTTGAAAGTGTGGATGACGACGACAAACAATGACGGACGAAGACGGACAACAGAGCCTTTCTATACTATAAGATCACTTTGTGAGCCTTCTGCTTAGGTGAGTTATTGAGCAGAAAACGTTTTTTTTTTTTATTTTGCATTCAAAGGCAAGTAACTCCGAAGTGAAAAGTTCAAGCTGGCCAAAATTCGATCTCATCTGAGATTTTATGCATGTGCTAATTATCTTTAAGTTTGATGAAGACTGGATAAAAACTAAACAAATTATTGAGCAGAAAACATTATTTTTTGCGTTCAAGGGCAAGTAACTGTCACCAGTCAAAATTTTAGGACATTTACATTTTAGAAAATTAAATGAATAAATAAGTGAGAAAGGGATCTCGATGTGGGGTGAATGTTGAATGAATGGTAGTACATGTATTTTTTTAGGTCATAGTAAGAGAGAATGGGTGAATGAGAAAAACAGAATTTCAGAAAAAAAGAAATTTTTCATTTTAGTTTAAATTTCGTAATTTCAATATTTTCCCAGGATTTTGTTCATCAATGTAAATCTTTGTAAAATAGGTCTTAGGGCATTAATTTGACAAACAAGCATGTTAAGCATCATGGCTTGAGAAATGTTTGTGCACCTTTTAGGTAACAAAGCTGCTTACAAAGTTATAACTTGGAAACCATCAAACGAAACAATAAGATGCAATCAACTAAGAAAACATATGTCACCCTTTGGGTTACAAACTGAAACTTAGTAGACAGCCTAATTAGAAATTACCCGGTAGGGAAACAGTAGTCACTTTGAGCTGGCACACTTCTATTGTGATCGTTAGATAATTGGCTTCTTTTCTCAGGTGGAAGTCTATAATTTTGAGCAAAATCTTTTAAGACCCTTTTTGGGCCTGACTTTTGAGTGATCACACTGACGCTTCTAAAATATGAATCTATTGGTTGAATGAAAGAAACCGGTTCATTGGCTCGTTTTGAGACAGGGCTGATGAGCCCACACAACATAAAAAAAACATTCAGAACATTAAGAGACGGGAATTCAGTAGGAGACAAGCTTTGGCACTGACCTAGGCAGAGGTGATCTTGACATTGAACTGTTAACTTGGTTTTTGCAGTGTAGACCCTGCACAGACTGTTTGATTCAAAGTTCTGTGTAGAGACTTACAAAGCTTTGCTGAATCTTGGTAACAGAAAAAGTAGTGACTTTACAACATAAGAATATTAAGGAAATTACAACATAAGGAAAATAAGGAAATTAAATAGCTAAGTAAGGGAGATAACTTCATGAAACATGAAAGACATTTGATTTCAGAGAATTGATGAACATTAAGTTTTGGGAAAATTATATGCTGGTGACATCGTGTTAAGAACATTAACAATTTATGATTATGAACTTGACATTTCAGGACTTGACATGCTGTCATTTCATGTGATTTTCTAAGGAAAATTGTGCTAAAGTGATTAAACACATTTAAGGACATTCTAATGAAAAATAGGACATTGAAATATACAAAATAGTCTGCATCAATCACGTTACTTGGATTTTTTTACTTAATTTATAGAATTAGCATTTGTAGCTCTATTGTACTAAGGTAGCCCCAGGAAAGGCTCCTAAGCTGCATAGAAAATGGACAGGTCCATATTACATTACACAGTTAGGCCCAAACTTTACATATAAAATAAGAAACTGTGCAACAAACAAAGAGGTAAGATCAATGATAAATGCAGTAAGGCTAAAGCCATACTTTGACCCTAAGGATAGGCCCACAAACCCTCAAGCAGGTCTTAAAAATGATAAGGAAGAGTTAGATGCAGAAGAAATAGGTGATGATAATTCAGATGTAGATAGAAATACAGGTAGTGAGCAGTTAGTGCAGAATCAAGCCCAGGTAGATGCAAACAGAGGTAAAAGTAGTTTACAAAATCAAAGGCAGTCAAATGGTACAAGAGGTAGTACACATAGAATACAGCAAAATACAAAAGCAGTAGAGACAAATAGATATACTGGTAAGAAAAAGACAGAGTTAGTGCAGAATAAGCCAGATACAATGCAGAATAGTACAAACAAACAAAGTAAGCAGAAATCAAGTGTAGATATTGAGAAAAACAGCAGTCACACTCAGAAGAAGTCAAATGTTGTCAGAAACAATAGTAGTAAGCGGACTCAAGAGAAGTCAGAAACAACAGAACCTACAAAAGGTAAGAAAATACATGGTAAGAAAACACTGCATGAAAAGCAGTTAGTTCAGCCTGAAACTACACCTAAGGAGCTCAGACAGCCTACAAGAAAACCTGTACCTCTTCCTGGTAAGTCTCAAGAACTAGATGAGTCTGTGTCGAGACGTGAAAGAATGGAAGGTCAGGAAAGACAGGAGCCAGTCAATGGAAGGAAAATATTTCCTGTGGAAGATATTGACAAGCTCCTTTCCTCTGGGCGAAGTAGTGGAATCTTGTACTACAGGGTAAAGTGGAAGCAGCCAGGTTCAGGATCCACCTGGGAGTTTGCTCTTCCATTCCCGAAGTACTAACAAGAGAATTTCATGATTTTCGGACAATGTCTGGAAAGAAAAGATTTTTTGACAGACGGACAGACAGACAGACGCCCGGGAATATGTATTCAATTCATAAACTGCATGACACCGTAGATCCTGATCAAAAGCCATCTTATCTTGGTCTACACTGTTTGCAAAGGTAGGGGTTGCCATGAACAGCAGGTTAAGGGTTACAAACTGTTATTTGCTGTTGATTCTAACACAGTGCACCTATATAGGCAATGGAAAGGTCAAGCAAGAAATCACTACGTAGAAAAGAGTGACAAGTGAGGTCATAACAAGAATTCCGCCGAAGGCTATGTCGCGCGTGGGGGTGCAAAGTCATCGAACCATGATATCTAGGCCAAGGTCAAACATAGATGCTTGCATAAAAGTTGCCATTCTTAAATGAAAGCGTGTACTAAGTATCATTAATGAATCTCTAATAATTCTTGAGAAATGAACTTAACCATTAGGGTGAACGCTAGGGTGGTTGCAATATTTTACAAAGTCAGTGAACCATAAAATGTAGGTCAAGGTCAAATATGGATGCTTGCATTTAAGTTTCAATCTCCAGAAACAAGTTTGTACCAAGTATCATTAATGAAGCTTTTATAGTTCTTTAGAAATTAACTTGACCATTTGGGTGAACGCTAGGGTGGTCGCAATATTTTACAAAGTCAGTGAATCATGAAATTTAGGTCAAGGTCAGATGTGGATGCTTGCATTTACACTGCCATCCCAAGATTCAAGCTTGTACCAAATATCATTAATGAATCTCTTATAGTTCTTGAGATATAAACGTGACCATTAGGGTGAATGCTAGGGTGGTCACAATATTTTACAAAGTCAGTGAACCATGAAATGTAGGTCAAGGTCAAATATGGTTGCTTGCATGTAAGTTGTCATCCCGTGATACAAGTTTGTACCAAGTATCACAAATGAAGCTCTTATACTTGTTGAGAAATAAACTTGAGCCTTAGGGTGAACGCTAGGGTGGTCGCAATATTTTACAAAGTCAGTGACCCATAAAATGTAGGTCAAGGTCAAATATGGTTGCTTGCATGTAAGTTGTCATCCCATGATACAAGTTTGTACCAAGTTTCATAAATGAAGCTCTTATAGTTGTTGAGAAATAAACGTGAACCTTAGGGTGAACGCTAGGGTGGTCGCAATATTTTAAGAAGTCAGTGACCCATGAAATGTAGGTCAAGGTCAAATATGGTTGCTTGCATGTAAGTTGTCATCCTGTGATACAAGTTTGTACCAAGTATCATAAAGGAAGCTCTTATAGTTCTTGAGAAATAAACTTGAACCTTAGGGTGAACGCTAGGGTGGTCGCAAATGTTGACGCCTTGACAAACGGACGGACGGACGAACGAACGGACGAACGAACGGACGAACGAACGGACGGAAAACCGGGCGCCTATATCGCGCCATGCTAATAGCAGGCGCGACAAAATGCCACTGTGTTATGTCACCACTCATAGATTCTTTGACGTTAAAGAGTGAAATGCAATTTTCCCACGCCAAAAGGTTACGAAAGGACATACATGTATATGTAAATGTGTTATACAGTCAATAATACTGGCAAGATTTCTTCTAACAATGGCGAAAGTTTGGGAGAAATTGAAAGAAACAACAAAATCATTGCGTTCGAAATGAAATAGCTGTAGCGTACTAGCGTGTGATTTGTTGAGTGATAAAGCACAATTTTTTGGACAGTTTTAAGTAGACAAATCACTCGCGCTAAGGCTTCTGATTTGATCTAATTTACAATTGACCCCACTGTGATTTATTACTCATTGAATCACTGCTAGAGCTGACCCATTTCTTAATTTTAACAGAGTGCTAAAACATATGGCATGATTTTTTGTGTACATGTACCTTCAAGGTAATCCACCACGTTGGGTATCCCAAACAGACAATCAATGATGTCATCATTAAATTTCCCAACATACACTAGTCCTGTTGCACAGCTGCACAAATACATGGCCATATACCGTAGAGGTTCCCTGTCTTTCCTTCTCTCTAGCTGCTGTACAATAGAATCAGCACACAGTGCGTAGATATCAACACCCCCACTGTCTGTGTACTGGTAAGTGCCTAACATATTGACAAATGTTCCAATATCTTTAATTCTATATCTGGTTATGTTATCTTCTTTTAGCAGTATCTTGACTCTCTCTACTATTTTTTCAAGCAGTCTTGGTGGATATACCTTAAATGTCACATATGCGTTCAGAATCTGCATTGCCTGAGTTATATTACAGTTATCCATGAAGTTATCATCTACTAGAGAACATTCTAGATCACTATAGAATGAACATTTTGTATATCCTGAGTGGCGTAAAATTTTAAGAATATTTGTCACGTCATATGGTGGAATACTTGCAGCACCATAATTCTTTAAATCATGGAGTAATCTAGTTCCAATTAGATTAAGCAACTGTACAGAGTCTATGGGCATGTTGCAAATAAAAAAAGTCACACAAAACAAAGAAATGATTTTAAAATCAAGGTGGTTGAAATGTTTAAGCATAAACTCTTCCAAAAAGGCAAACACTATTTGAGAGTCAAAACGAACTCTGCAAAGACTTAGTAGCAACAGTGGTACATTTTCCACAGTCACCGCACTGTTTGAGCGATATGTACTGTATCTGACATAAGTCTGGAAGAAGCGAAATCCTACTTTGTTCCATATGAGTGGGTGCAATATATTTTCAAAAGTTGTAAATATTTCTTTATTATGTTCATTTTGAAAGCTTGAATTTAACCTTCTGCATAATTCCCTCTCTAGTATATAAAATAGCCGGTCAGCTCGATCTAATCTCATCTTATTATCCGAATTTACCATATGATACACTAATGCTGTAAGTTCATGATCACTTATTCTTTCACAGTTTGTCCGAAAACCTTTCTCTTCATGAAAGAAAGATATTTTGTCTGAATGTCTCAACAAACTGTTTTTGATTAGTTTCAAGGAATTTAGAACATCTAAACTAACACATACTTTTTGATCAGTGATAGCATGACTTTCTGCTGACTCTAAAATTGTCACTTGTTTATCCATGGATGGCTGTTTCAATCTCAAATCCTTATAAAGAACTCTGGTTGTCTGAGAAAGGTGGTCCATCTGGAATTCTACATGGTCATGTTCTGTTTTTCTTTTGTATGGCTGCTTCTTATTGTCAAACTTTCCTTTCCCTAGCCCTTGACTAGACCAGCGCATCTGTCTGAACCTCATTCTAATGAGGTAACTGCCCGCACCCAGAAAATAAGTTCTTAGGCATCTTGTATGCACGCACGCATAACTGTAAAATTGGCATAATTGATACATCGTACACAACAATACTGAAGGGCTTGTACAAAGTCAATGGTGCGGCTTCCCGTCTAGGTACTATGCTACATTTTCACTACCGTATTTATTGTACATGTGTATGTGTTTTTTGTTTTGCGTTCCACACACAGTTAAGGTTATATAGAGGCAGGCCCTCTGTTTAAAGACTCATCTGAAAGTCTGGAAAAGCCTGGGATCAAACCCACAACCACTGGTTTATAAGGCGAGTAGCATAACCACTACATCACAAAGGCTTCCATTTACCCTATGTATTCGGATAGACAGACCTGAGTAAACAGTACATACCCAGATGAGATGCCGCAGATGCAGCATCTCATCTGGGTATACACTGTTTGCCACTCATCCAGCTATTCTTCGACATATCGAGAAGTAGATTGTACTTGTTCAAATTTTCAAACACATATAGAAAGGAGTTGAGATGTCCTGGTCCAAATACTTAGGGTAAATACGATATTCTGTACTATGTTATCAATCTAGAAGCTGGAAGTGTCTTTGGAGACTGGTAGACTCAGGCATACTGACAGAACCTGTAAATAAGAAAGTAAAAAGAAAAGATACACTCAAACCGCTTTTCACTGGAATATACATTATGAACAGCACATTCTTCTTTCTTGTTCAGTTTAAAAATGCAAAACACAGAGGGAAAAATGGTAAAGGATTAGTTTTGCATCACGTGCTCAAATGGCACCAAGCATTCTGTGGTTTTAAGCATCAAATCCATGTATACAGATAAGACTACATCACAACCTCATTATAATACTGTTCATTATAACGAGGTTTTGAATATTACACGGTTTCATGATGGATCCCAAAAATCTATAGATTATATTGTTTGGATATAACACGGTTGTTTAACTAACACGGTTTCTGCTTTGGTCCCCATTAATAGTGTTATAAAGAGGTTGTGGTGTACATTACCTTACAGGCCACCTCAGGGTCCTGGGGCCAGTTGTTCAAAACTATTTTGTTAAAACTTTGATCAGTCATTATGACAAGTTTACTAATTTAATATTTTTGCTGAAAAACGAGTAGCTACTAATTTTTCATCAAAACTTCTACTGTTTAGTTATTGTACCAAGACACTTGACATTTTGACCACAAACCAAGCTAACAATGCTTTGACTACTTGGCCCTGCAGTACAACGGTATTCTTGCTGGGGGAACTTTATGAAAACATACTCATGTGACAAAGTGCATTCTCTTATATCTCCAAAACGGTTATATTTCTGATGACAAGAGGCCCAAGAGGGCCTGTCGCTCCACCGGCTAACTTCAGACAATTGTCATATTTATTACATTAACCAATTGTATACTAGTGGACTCTTCTATTGCTATATGTTGGACCAGTCCATTTGTCATATAAGGGGTGTCAGGCCTATTTTTTTTCTATTTTGATGGAAAATTCTGTTAGCAAATAGTGCAGGCCCTGATCAGACATGGTGTTCTGTGGGGTCTGATCTGGGCCAGCACTGTTTGCCAAGGTACCCATTTAGGGTTTTCCCGCATGCAATGGGTAAAAAAGAAACAAGTGGTCCACCCAAGGAATGTCCATTCTATATTTTTTGGACCCCAGAGCCATGGTTGGCAGGATTTATGTGAGTTACCATTTGGCATTGCTCCGTTCTAAATATCTAAAGCTCTGGGCCTTATGGTTTCAGAGAAGAAGACTTTTTTAAAGTTTTTCCTATTATAAGTCTATGGGAACTAATATGCCTCTGGGCGTGACCAATTTTTTACCCCAGGGGCATTGTTGGCAGGATTTATTTGAGTGACCACTTGACGTTGCTGCATACTTAATATCTAAGCTCTGGGCACTGATGTTTTCAGAGAAGATTTTTGTCAGTTTTTCCCAGTATAAGTCTATGGGAGCTTATGGGCCTCAGGGTGTGGCCAATTTGGACCCCAGGGGCATAGTTGGCAGGATTTATGCAGTTGAATACTTCAAGTTGCTACATACTAAGCTCTTAGCCTTATGGTTTCAGAGGAGAAAAGTTTCAAGATTTTGTCATTTTTAGTCTATGGGAGCTACTAAGCACTGGGGCGTTGCCAATTGGGACTCAAGAGTCATAGTTCGCAGGACTTAGTAGGTGACCACATAACTTTGCTACTTACTACAATTCAACCTGTATTAAGCAAGTGCCTAAGGGATAGTCAAAATATGCTTGCTTAAGACAGGTTCTTGCTTAGTACAGGTGAAATTTAACACATCTGCCTTTCTTGGGAATTGAATGCCTGCTTGCTTAAGACAGGTTGCTTGCTTAATAGAGGTGGCCACTAAGACAGGTTTTACGGTAAATGTCTTAGCTTTAGGCTTTATGGTTTCAGAGAAGAAGTTTTTCCGTTTATTGGTCTATGGAAGCTAATGAGCCAAAGGTGGTGGCCATGGCGGCCATGTTTTTTGTCTGATCAAAATTTCTTCAATGAATCTGACAATGGTAGACACAAGGAACATTCATGAAAATTAAGAACGAAATCCATTTAGCGGTTTTGGAGGAGAAGATTTAAAAAAAAAAAAAGATCCCTTTAGGGGTCTATGGAAGCTAATTAGCCAATGGGCGTGTCCATGGCAGCCATGTTTTTTGTCTGATCAAAATTGATTCAAGGAATCTGACAGAGGTCCACCCAAGGAACATTCATGCAAAGTAAGAATGAAATCCATTCAGTTGAGCGGTTTTGGAGGAGAAGGTTTTTAAAACTTTTCTCCATATAAGTCTTTGAAAGCTAATGAGCCAAGGGGCATGGCCATGGCAGTCATGTGGGGCATGGCCATGGTGGCCATGTGTTTTGTCTGATCCGAATTTCTTCAAGGAATCTGACAGAGGTCCACCCAAGGAACATGAGCAGTTTTGGAGGAGTAGATTTTTTAAATATTTTTTTTTGGTTTCGATGCCATTTAGTTCTGCATGTAACAAAATTCTTTGAAGGAATTCAGAAGAGGACTATGTGAGACACATTCCTGTAAAGTTTGGTTACAATCGACCAAGTAGTTAAGGAGGAAATGTTTAAAGAAAAAAGTTAACGCACGGATGCACAACCGCACAACAGACACAGGGCCATAACATATAACATAAGACCCGCCAGTCTTTGGCCAGTGGAGCTAAAAAATGAACAGATTTATGTTTTTATTTCTTTATTTATTTTTTCCTTTCCTCCGTCGGATTCGGTATGCCACCCTTTTCAACTAAACCATTTTAACCCTCAGGGATCTGGAGAACTGTTGACACTGTAGTATAATTAGGTCTAATAAATCAATCTCCCTCAGTATTTTGAATTTATTTTGAAACATCAATTTGTATAAATAGAGTTTGTGTTGAACAGTTCTATCACCAGTGTGATGGGCAAGTGAAATTTCTGATGTTTTGAATTTTAGAATGACAATTTGTAGGTGGACCTCTATAGTTATGTGATAGTCAGCAAAATTGGAGGAGATTAATTCAGATACAGGAAGGTACTTTTAAATAAATAAATAAATAAATAAACTAGAGCTGTCAGTGAAACTGACTAGGGCTATCAGAAATTTGTGGACGGACAGACGGACGGACAGACAGACAGACGGACGGACAGAGTGATTACTATAGGGCACCCACACTTTCAGTGCGGGGCCCTAATAAATAAATAAATAAATAAATAAACAAGAACTTTTGAAGAAGAGAAGACTTTTTTAACATTACACTACATGCTATATAGTGAAAATAAACCCCGCCCAATGCAGCCATGTTTTTGTCGGATCAAAATTTCTTCAAGGAATCTGACAGAGGTCCACCCAAGGAACAAGCATGTCAAATAACTATGAAATAAAACAAGAACTTTTGCAGAAAATATTTTCAGCATTACACTATATGTTATATAGTGAAAATAAGCCTTGCCCATGGTGGCCATGTTTTTTTGTAAGATCAAATTTTTTTCAAGGAATCTGACAACAGTCCACCCAAGGACAATTCATGCAAATTACAATGAAATCCCACAAGTACTTTTGCAGAAGAAGATTTTTTAGCATTACATTATATGTTAAATAGTGAAAATAAGCCCCGCCCATGGTGGCCATGTTTTTTGTCGGATCAAAATTTCTTCAAGGAATCTAAAAGAGGTCCACCCAAGAAACATTCATGCAAAATAAAAACAAGGCATCGCATGCGATACAAATCCCCTCGCACTAGACAACTTCGTGTGTGGAAAACACTGAAATGGCAAAAGTCCAACTTGCTTGAGATGTAATCATATGCAACATTTGTGTAAAGTTTGTTTAAAAATCCTCCAATAAATGTACATTCTAGAGTGATGCCGTTTCTCTAAAAATAGCCATAGTGACCTTGACTTGAGGCCATGACCACGAAAGTAGATCTTGCTCAAGATATTATCATAAGCATCTTTTGTGTGAAGTTATATTAAAATCTGTTAATAAATGTAGGCGGTAGAGCGATGACAAAGTTTTTCTAAAGACAGCCACAGTGACCTTGACTTTGAGGTCATGACCTTGAAAGTCGAAGTAAGTCGAGATATTATCATAAGAAACATTTGTGTGAAGTTCTATTACAATCCATCATTAAATGTAGGCGCTAGAGCGATGACAAAGACTTTTTCTAAAAATAGCCACAGTGACCTTGACCTTGAAAGTCTAAATAGCTCGAGATATTGTCATAAGGAACATTTGTGTGAAGTTTATTGAAATTGGTGAAAAATATGTAAGCACTAGAGCAATGACAAAGTTTTTCTAAAAATAGCCACAGTGACCTTGACCTTGAAAGTCAAACTCCCTCGAGGTATTGTCATAAGGAACATTTGTGTGAAGTTATATTGAAATGGGTGAAGAAATGTAAGCGCTAGAGCCATGACCAAGTTTTTTCTAAAAATAGCCACAATGACCTTGACCTTGAAAGTGGAACTCACTAGAGATATTGTTATAAGGAACATTTGTGTGAAGTAATATTGAAATTGGTGAAAAAAATGTAAGCGCTAGAGTAATGACAAAGTTTTTCTAAAAATAGCCACAGTGACCTTGACCTTGAAAGTCAAACTCGTTCGAGGTATTGTCATAAGCAATATTTGTGTGAAGTTATATTCAAATCAGTGAAGAAATGTAGGCGCTAGAGCGATGACAAAGTTTTCTAAAAATAGCCATAGTGACCTTGACCTTGAAAGTCGAAATGGCGAGATATTGTCATAAGGAACATTTGTGTGAAGTTATATTGAAATCGATGAAGAAATGTAAGCGCTAGAGGGATGACGACGTTTTTCTAAAAATAGACACAGTGACCTTGACCTTGAAAGTGAAACTGGCTAGAGATATTGTCATAAGGATCATTTGTATGAAGTTA
Source organism: Lucinisca nassula (assembly GCA_963580285.1). Lineage (NCBI taxonomy): Eukaryota > Metazoa > Mollusca > Bivalvia > Lucinida > Lucinidae > Lucinisca > Lucinisca nassula. The sequence goes on from OY757018.1 coordinate 45,826,418, forward strand.
TATTGAAATTGGTGAAGAAATGTAAGCGCTAGAGCGATGGCAAAATTTTTCTAAAAAATAGCCACAGTGACCTTGACCTTGAGGCCTTGACCTTGATAGTCGAACCCGCTTGAGATATTGTCATAAGGAACATTTGTGTGAAGTTATATTGAAATCAGTGAAGAAATATAGGCGATAGAGCGATGACAAAGTTTTTTCTAAAAATAGCCACAGTGACATTGACCTTGAGGCCATGAGTTGGAAAGTCGAACTCGCTGGAGATATTTTTATAAGGAACATTTGTGTGAAATTATATTGAAATTGGTGAAGAAATGTAGGCGCTAGAGCGGTGAAAAAGTTTTTCTAAAAATAGCCACAGTGACCTTGACCTTGAGGTCATGACCTTGAAAGTCCAACTTGCTCAAGATATTGTCATAAGGAACATTTGTGTGAAGTTATATTGAAATCAGTGAAGAAATGTAGGCACTAGAGCGATGACGAAGTTTTTCTAAAAATAGCCACTGTGACCTTGACCTTGAAGCCATGACCTTGAAAGTGGATTACGCTAGAGATATTTTATAAGGATCATTTGTGTGAAGATATATTGAAATTGGTGAAGAAATGTAAGCGCTAGAGCGATGACAATGTTTTTCTAAAAATAGCCACAGTGACCTTGACCTTGAGGTCATGACCTTGAAAGTCAAACTCGCTCGAGATATTTTATAAGGATCATTTGTTTGAAGTTATATTGAAATTGGGGGAGAAATGTAAGCGCTAGAGCCATGACAAAGTTTTTCAAAAAATAGCCAGAGTGACCTTGACCTTGAGGTCATGACCTTGAAAGTCGATCTTGCTCCAGATATTGTCGTAAGGAACGTTCGTGTGAAGTTATATTAAAATCGGTCAAGAAATGTAGGCGCTAGAGCGATGACAAAGTACGTACGTACGTGGCGCTAGAGCGATGACAAAAGTACGTACGTACATGGCGCTAGAGCAATGACAAAAGTACGTACGTACGTACGGGACAAATGCTATATCCCCCCTCACAACTATGTTGTGCGAGGGGATAATGAAATCTAACAGGTGGGTTTGGAGGAGAAGATTTTTAAAGATTTTTAATTTTTTGTGTGGTTTTGTTGCCATGGCAACCAGAGTTCTGGGTGTAACAAAATTCTTTGCAGGAATTTAGAAGAGGACTAAGTAAGGAACATTCCTGTGAAGTTTGGTTACAATTGGCCAAGTAGTTTAGGAGGAGAAGATGTTTTAGCATTACACTATATGTTAAATAGGGAAAATAAGCCCCACCCATGGCAGCCATGTTTTTTGTCGGATCAAAATTTCTTCAAGGAATCTGAAAGAGGTCCACCCAAGGAACATTCATGCAAAATAAAAATGAAATCCAACAGGTGGTTTTGGAGGAGAAGATTTTTAAAGATTTTTATTTTTTTGTGTTGTTTTGTTGCCATGGCAACCAAAGTTATAGGTGTAAAAAAATTCTTTGAAGGAATTTAGAAGAGGACTAAGTAAGGAACATTCCTGTGAAGTTTGGTTACAATTGGCCAAGTAGTTTAGGAGGAGAAGATTTTTTAACATTACACTATATGTTAAATAGGGAAAATAAGCCCCACCCATGGCGGCCATGTTTTTTGTCGGATCAAAATTTCTTAAAGGAATCTGAAAGAGGTCAACCCAAGGAACAGTCATGCAAAATAAAAATGAAATCCAACAGGTGGTTTTGGAGGAGAAGATTTTTAAAGATTTCTAATTTTTTTGTGGTTTTGTTGCCATGGCAACCAGAGGTCTGGGTGTAACAAAATTCTTTGAAGGAATTTAGAAGAGGACTATGTAAGGAACATTCCTGTGAAGTTTGGTTACAATTGGCCCAGTAGTTTAGGCGGAGAAGATGTTTAAAGAAAAAGTTAACGCACGGACGCACGACGGACACAGGGCCATGACAATAGCCCCGCTGGCCTTCGGCCAGTGGAGCTAAAAATGTGTGATGTTTTCCTTGTTTATGCACCAAAAATAGGAAGTGGATGCTTGTTAGAAATGTCTCATTGAGGCAGTTCTTACGAGTACCGGCCCACAACATATGTCTTTTGTTTGTTTGAATTGAGACTTTATGTCCATGTCAACACTATTTAGATCATTTTGGAATTGTTGCTTAAAACTTTTGTGGGAATTATACCCAACATTGAGATGAGATGACACCTCAAGCCCAAATGCCCAAACAAACCAACAGGGTTTATATGCAGGGACAGTCCGATTCACAACATTTTGTCTGTGCAGGCTTATACCTTCTAAGCAGTAAACCAGAACGCATGTACGGTCTGTTTCAGCTCTGCGTGGAAGAGCCATGCATCCTTATCTATTTCTCCAAGCCCTGATGGGTGTTCTCTAAGCCCTGATGGGTATATGCCTACAATCTATGTCTTGTAGTAGAAATAACAAAAAAATAATATCTGCCTGCCTGCCTGCCTAAAAAGGTGGGGTCGCTGGATGAGTCCTTAAAACTATTTTCAATCTGATTAGCAGAGGTAGCAACAAATTGAAATATGATGGACATGTTGGTGATGACGAAATAAGAGTAGCAGAGAAGTCCAAAGCCCGTACAGTATAGATAAGGAGGTCCTATAACCTGGGATGCTCTGGATCTGATCTGTTCAAAGCCCATACAGAATAGACAAGGTGGTCCTATAACTTGGGATCTAAGTTAAGCTGGACCATAGAAATGATGAAAATCACCCAAAATTTAAGTGATACGTTAGTTCTATAATCATCAGATTATTTCTATTATAATTTATTTACATGGATAGTAAAACTACTGCTGCACCTTGTCCAGTCATTTCAAAAGTTAATGTTCAACCCTGATCATTCTGCCGTGGCCGATGGTAAGTTAATTCATACCTTACGCTTTCGAAAGAATTCCTGAAATTTACCATTTTTGGTGACATTTTTAACATTTCTATGACATCGATTTTTTTTTCAGATTTTATCAACAGGATGTATAACACATCCATAAAATCTGCAAAAATGATAATTCATTCCAACAAGAGGGCCCAGAATCGCTCATCTGAGAATAAGTGTCTCTATTACAGTCTTGGCCCAAGGGCTATAATTTGAACAAACTTGGTAGCGGTCCACTAGATGAAGCTTCATACCAAATATCAAAGACCTGGGCTTTATGGTTTCAGACAAGAAGATTCTTAAAGGCTTTCCCTATATAAGCCCATGTAAAACTAGTGGGCTCTGGTGTGGGGGCATTTTTGGTGCCAGGGCTATAATTTGAACAATCTCAGTAGAGGTCCACTAGATGAAGCTTCACACCAAACATCAAAGACCTGGGCTTTCTGGTTTCAGACAAGAAGATTTTAAAAGGTTTTTTTTCCTATATAAGCCTATGTAAAAATAGTAGGTCCTGGCGCAGGGACATTTTTGGCCCCAAGGCTATTATTTGGACAATCTTGGAAGAGGTCCATTAGATGAAGCTTCATACCAAATGTCAAAGACCTGGGCTTTCTGGTTTCTGACAAGAAGATTTTTAAAGTTATCTCTGTATACGCCTATGTGAAACCAGTTGGCACCAGCGCGGGGGCATTGTTGGCCTCAGGACTATATTTTTAACAATCTTGGTAGAGGTCCACTAGATGAAGGTTCATGCCAAATATCAAAGACCTGTGCCTTCTGGTTTCAGACTAGAAGATTTTTAAAGGTTCTCCCTACATATGCCTATGTGAAACCAGTTGGTCCCGGGCACGGCGGGGCATTTTTGGCCCCGGGACTAAAGTTTGAACAATCTTGATACAGGTCCACTAGATGAAGCTTCATGCCAAATACCAAAGACCTGGGCCTCCTGGTTTAAGACAAGAATTTTTTTTTAAAGGTTTTCCCTATATAAGCCTATGTGAAACCAGTGGGCCCCGGCGCGGGGGCATTTTTGGCCCCAGGACTATATTTTGAACAATCTTGGCAGGGGTTCACTAGATGAAGCTTCATACTAAATATCAAAGACCTGGGCTTTCTGGTTTCAGACATGAAGATTTTTAAAGGTTGTCCCCATATAAGCCTATGTAAAACTGGTGGGCCCCGGCGCGGGGGGGGGGGGGGCATTTTTGGCCCCAGGGCCATAATTTGAACAATCTTGGTAGAGGTCAACTACATGAAGCTCCACATCAAATATTGAAGACCTGGGCCTTGCGGTTTCAGAGGAGAAGATTTTTTAAGTTTCATTTAAAAAATCTATTTTTGGCTCCTGTGACCTTGATGTGCAACGGACCGGAACCATTTGAACAACTTTGAGTGGGGACCACCTAAGGATCATTCCTGTGAAGATTGGTCAAAATCCGATCAGTGGTTTAGGAGATGTGGTTTGAAGAAAAAGTTTAGGGATGCACAGACGGACAGTCGCACGCACGCATGGACGACAGACGACGGACAAAAAGTGATCACAAAAACTCACTTTGTCGCTACGTGACAGGTGAGCTAAAAATGAAGTTGAGCAATGGAGAGCATTATCTATCTACTTATACTACGATCGGTTACATCAGACCATCACTCACATGTGTACATAACAATTAGTACATTACGTACACACCAGGTTTGCAGGATGAAAGCCTATAGAGTATTCATATAATTACGGTAGGGATCTTTATCCTGCACAGGGGATGACTCGCCCTGCACAGGGGCTCTCCAGTTAACATCAGTTAACCAAGGACTGTGCACTTATTTGACATTCATCCCTGCAAATGATGCCAATGGAGCGCGTTCGGACACCGAAATAATCACCGTCGCCGCAGATCGAACTGGGGGCCTCTAACATCAGACGCAAGTGCACTAACCACTGAGCTGTCACGCTGCTATAGCATTAGCATCTTGATGTGTGACAGTGGTGCTCAATTTTGTTAATGTAGACAACCTGACAAAAAATCTAACCAATGAACTTGCGAAATATTACATTCCATTTAGTATAGCCTCGCTGAGGCGAAAAATGTGAAAATTTTCGAACTGCTTCTCCTCGGAAACCGTTGGGCCGATTGAAGTCAAATTTCATATGGAGCCTCTATGGGATGGGGGAAACCAAAATTTGCTCATGGGGTCCAGGTCACATGACCAAAACGGCCGCCAAGCCATATATGGTAAAGCCCTTCAAAACTAGTCTTCTCCAGAACCACTGGGCAGATTTCCACGAAACTTGATAAATAGCATCTGGGACGTAGGCCCATCATAAATTGCTAAAATGGTGACCCTGGGTTGACCTTGACCTTCTTTGTGCCTAGGTCAAACTTTGACACATATGCTTTTGTATTGGAAAAGTGAGAATGGATTTTATCCTGCAAACGATTCAGAATACAGTACTAAAGTATGATATGTATTTTTGCTCCTTACGATAAGGCGCATTTATTGGGGGAACCGTTTTAGGTCCAGGTCACATGACCAAAATGGCCGCAATACCCATATATGGTAACACTCATAAAGCTTAAAGCATCCAGCGGGTCGTGCACTTCAGCTGAAGCACTGGTTTCCTTTAGCGGTTAGCAAGTAAAATACTTCTGAAGTCATTTTTAAGTCAACCAACACTACATTGTAATTAGCAGAATAGATATGATCGAAAGACATTTGTTTTGTTTGAATTGAGGTTTAACGTCCCCGTCAACACTATTTAGGTCATTTTGGAGACGCTGCTTCTAATTTTGTGGGAATTTTACCCGACATTGAAATGAAAAGACATCTCAAGCCCTGTTGCGCAATGAAACGAATAGGGTTTATAAGCATGGACGGGTCGACTCGCACTGCTTTGCCGGGGCAGGCTTAGATCCTCTAAGCGATTCACCATTACACGTGTGTGGTCGGTTTTAGCTCTGCGTGGAAGCATCATGCAGCCCATGTATTTCTTCAAGCCCCGACGGGTTCCATTTATTCCAGGTCCGTTCCAGTTATTGGGTCCATTGCAGTTAGTAAACGCACCCGTGAGTGAGTGTTTGTTTTACGTCTCATCAGCTAAGGTCATAAGGAGACATGACATCGGTTTAAATACTCACCCGAAAGTCTAGAGAAGCCTGGGATCGATCCTGCAATGCCTGGTTTACAAGGCGAGTAGCATAACCACTACACCACGGAGGCAGCCAGCTATTTTTTCTGAATTGTATCCAAACATAGTTTATGTGTGCTCGTTAGAACCGACTCACTGAGACAGCTCTGAAGAGCTCTAAAGACAGCTTTCAATCTCCATGTGTGTTGCCCTATTCTCAACAAGTCCTAGACCATCTATCATCTGAAATTTGGGTCTCTATGAATCCTTCTGGGGATGTGATTGGTGCATAACACCATGTGCAATGTAAGACGAACATTGCGTAATTTCATGTGCATATGAGAAAAGGAGGAAAATATAATTATAGAATTTACATTTTAAGTTCATCTGCAAATAAAATGTAAGTTCTACAATTATTTTTTTCTCATTTTGCTCAAAACACACCAGCAAAAGTTCTTGGTGACAGCCAGCTAAAATATATGGATGGTATATTGACATAAATAAATATTTATTATGTAATTTACTGATTTTTATTTTATTTATATGCCTAAGAATAATTTTATATGGATTTGACTATCAATACATGAATTTTATCATTTTTAAGTAGTTATTTTTGAAAGCCGACTGTCACCAGCGAAAGTTGCGAAAGTTCGCTGGTTGTATATTGACAAAAATAAATTATCAAATAATTTACTGATTTTCATTTTATGAAACATTTAAGAATAATTTTATATGGTTGTGATTATGAATACACTGTACATGATTTTTTCCATTTTCAAACATTTGCATTATTTTTGATTTTTGTGTCATAAGATGGCATATATTTTCATGTGAATATTCATTTGCTTTTAGTGTTGTTTTCTGTCCTCATTATCACACTTGCTTTGGTAGGAAGACTTAGGCGAGCAAGTTTCCATCTGTCTGTCTGTCTGTCAACATTATACCCTTTGTGTCTTGCGGGCACAACTCCACGTACAGCTTTTGAACCAGTTGTTCTGAAACTTCACATGTGTTTTCTTCATGGTACATGTATGAGGAATGTGTATGCATGTGATATGGTGTGGATATAATTGCTGGATCATTTTTAGTTCATCTGAACGAAGTTCAGGAAGAGCTATTGCATGGCATTAGCGTTGGCGTCAACATCCACATTTACGTTTTCAGAGCTCATATTTTCCAAACCATATGGTGGGTTTGGTTCATGTTTGGGATGATGAAATAGCTCCAAAGTTTCATTCAGGAATAACGCTGCCCATGCCCAATGCCCCAGGGTCAAGGTAATGGACTTAGAATTTCTATGTTAATTTTTTTTCATCACGTGAACAAGTCTGTGAAATGAACATCCCCGTTAACCCTTTTTGTACCAAATGGAATCTTCCTCCTTATATATAGCGGGAGTCCATTTCAAAATTTAGGGGTGTCAGGTTGTGTTTTCTTCAAAATTTATTTGCAATATGCCTGAACTTTTTCAAATAGCGCAGGCCCTGATCAGACATCGCATTCTGTGGTGTCTGATCTTGTCATGCACTGTTTGCCAATTACCCGTTTGTGGTTTCCGGTACAAAATGGATTAAACCCACTTTATATAGAGAGAAGCTGGGGTTTATGGGAGTCTGAATTATTTTTCTGTATTCTGATCCAAGACAGAGGTTGTGGATACTCGTTAGAAACATCTCAATGGGGTGGTTCTAATGGGCACCCACAACCTATGTCTGAAGTATAAATAAGAAAAATATAACCTATCTCCATCAGAAAACTAGATCAGCAGTCGATGGTATACCATCGCAAATACCCGCTTTTTCTATGAGTAACAATAATGACTATGTATTAGCTAGCGAAAACTACACGTAACTTAAAAAAAAGTTGCATAGAACATTCTAACTGATAAGCAAAGTTTCAGAAGTGTAACTCTTATAGTTTAGAAGATATGGCAAAGTCATACTTTTTGACCTTTGACCTTGGGGTTATGTTGAGGTACACCCAAAGTATCCCAATTTATTCTATATTCCAACAGCCATCAAATAACCAAGTTTCAGAAGTGTAACTCCAATAGTTTAGAAAATATGGCAAAGTCATTCTTTTGACCTTTGACCTTAGGGTCGAGGTCACACCAAAAGTAGCCCAACATATTCTATATTCCAAGGACCATCCAATAAGCAAAGTTTCAGAAGTGTGACTCCAATAGTTTAGGAGATATGGCGAATAATATTTTTTTACCTTTGACCTTGGGGTCATGTTGAGGTCAAGGTCACACCAAAAGTATCCAAATTTATTCTATATTCCAAAGGCCATCCAATTACCAAAGTTTCCGAAGTGTAACTTTAATAGTTTAGAAGATATGGCAAAATCATACTTTTTGATCTTTGACCTTGAGGTCAAGGTCACACCAAAATGAACCCGACATATTCTATACTCTAAGGACCATCCAATAAGCAAAGTTTCAGAAGTGTGACTCCAATAGTTTAGGAGATATGGCAAATCATACTATTTGACCTTTGACTTTGGAGCCATGTTGGGGTCAAGGTCACAAAAAAGTAGCCCACTGCCATCTACATACCATGTACTATCCACACGCAAAGTTTCAAAAGTGTAACTTCAGTGGTTGCAGAGGAGATCCATTTACAAGAAACGTGACGGACAGAAGGACTGACACCGGAGTGGACTGTGGTACGAAAACAATATACCTGATTTTTCTTCGAAAAAGCGGGTATAATGATTAGCTATTTTGGTGATGTGTAAAATGTACTAGTCGCACGGGTGTGTTAAAGTTTAGGCCTGGGACTGTGATGTTAACTAAGGTGCCATTTATCAAAGAAAATGCCAATAAAGGACTTTATTATTTATTACTGGTCAATATAAGACCTATATATTTCGCTGGAGACAGCCAGCTGTCAATAGCCACTTCCATTAATAAATGTGTTACTTAAGGGTGAATAATAATAATAACTGCAAAAAGTCAATGACGCACCATCGCATATCCCCGCGCTATGAAAATCACGTCACAATAAAAGGCCCCAAAACACTTCTTTGGTTTAAACAATATTTTATTTAACTTCAATATACAATTTGACAAGCATATTACAAGCAAAATGTGAACAGGATTTGACAGAAAGCGCTGTGGCTTATATGGGTCATCTCCCGAAAACAATTTGGATTATACTATGGTACATTGATGAATGGCATATACAAAAGTAATTTGATCATGTAATGAATCGTAAATACTGATAAAATACTTCTTTTGACCTCTTGTGACCCCAAGTCATGCCTCCCAGGCCAAAATTTTTGCACCATTGTATTTTACTATTCATAACCTTTGATTTGATATGCCAGATGACTACCCGGTATGTTTCTACAAAATAGATTTTTGACCCTTTGGGCATGGGGTCAGTCCCCCTCCCAGGGGGACCCATCAAAATTCCAAATACGTCCTTCCAGACCTCAACTATAGGGCTGTTACCTGTCAAAGTTTCAAGATTCTAACTCAAACAGTAATTATCGCCCTGTGTCTCTGACTTGTGTTCTGTGTAAATTGCTTGAACATATAGTCTGCTCGAACATCATGGCCCACTTGGATGAACATAAACTTTTGTCAGACAGACAACATGCATTTAGGAAAAGGCATAGTTGTAAAACTCGGCTGAACACAGCTATTAATGAGTGGGCAAAAATCTTGGACAAAGGGGGACAGGTGGACACATTTATTCTGGACTTTGAGAAGGCTTCTGACACCCCACCTCATGAACTTCTTAAACCAGCGTGTTGTTGTTAATGGTGAATCTTCAGAGTGGGCTCCAGTTCTGTCTGGAGTCCCACAAGGGGCTGTTCTTGGTCCACTGTTGTTCTCTCTGTACATCAATGATATTTCCACTGACATTGACTCAGAAATAAGACTGTTCGCAGACGACTGTGTTTGCTACCGGGAAATTAGAGATACAGATGACTCACTGAAACTTCAGAATGACATAGATAGATTAGGATGTTGGGTCCAAAAAACGGGGCATGAGATTTCAGCCAGTTAAATGCAACATTATGCAGATAACTAGGAAGATGTCTAATAATGTTGAGGCTTCTTACACCTTAGAGGGAACGGTCCTCGAGAATGTGGGCTCCATTAAATACCTTGGTGTGACAATCACACACAACTTGAGATGGAATACTCATATTATCAACTTGTGTGCTATTATTAAAGGCAAATAGAACACTTGGTTTCCTGAGGCGTAATCTTCACCAGTGCCCTCAGGATGTAAAAGAGGCAGCATATAAAGGTCTTGTTCACCCAGTCTTGGAATATGGCAGTTGTATCTGGGACCCCAGTGGAGTGGTCCTTAACAAAGAAATTAAAAAGTTCAGAATAGAGCTGCTAAATTAGTAACTGGCAATTTCTGCTTTGAAACTGGGAGCATGACTGGAATACTTGGAAAATTAAAATGGGAGTCTCTCAAGAAAAGGAGGAAAGTCAGTAGGCTCATCTTTTTATACAAAGGTCTAAAGGGTACTGCTAGCATTCCAACAGATGACCTTGTCCCCTCCCCCCTGGCTAGGCACTGTAGAAATCACCATTCATTGGCGTTTCAGACCCTTACTGCAAGAACTGACATTTATAAAGAATTGTTCTTCCCCCGAACCATTAGAGATTGGATTTTTGGTATACCCTTCCCGATTCGATTATTTCGACAGCTGAAGGTGCTGATGACTGTGTAACTAAGTTTACCTCTTTGGTTAGAGCTAGGGACTAGCTTCCCATATCACAGGTCCTGGTGTATGAATGTTACTTTCGATTTGATATGCATCATGACTATGAACAAACTGAATTTTAACCCCTCTGGCATTGTTGAGTCCCATCCCTGCCTGGGGGTGGTCACATCAAAATTCAGAATAATAAGAAGAAGATATAAAATCTGTCTGTCTGTCCATCCACTAGAGTTAACCAAACTAGAGCTGTCAGAGGATCTGACTATAGCCCCGCTTCAGCGCTGTCAGAGAAGAAAGTTATTTAAGCTGCAGAGAAAACAGTTATGAACAAGAAATAACTGTTGAAAATTTTACATTATCTGGAAAAACTCTAAGAGTTGTGAGCCCTTGTCCCTCATTTCAATGAGCATGATACATTACCAGAATGTCCATGTTTATACTAAATTTCATCTTCCATTTTTCAATGTTCAAAGGGTAATAACTCCTAAAGTAGGCAAATCAGAGTCAGGATTCCTGCGCTCTGCACATTGTCTCATGGTGCTTTACACTTGTGTGAAGTGTCATGAAAATATCTCAAATGGTTTGTGAGTTATGGAGCCGACACAGTCAAAATTGCCTTTTTAAATGTTCAAAGGGCAATAACTCCTAAAGTAGGCAAACCAGAGTTATGGTTCCTGCACTCTGCACATCATCTCAAGGTGATTTTCATTTATTTGAAGTTTCATGAAAATATCAGAAACGGTTATGGAGCGGACATAGTTAAAATTGCCATTTTTTAATATTCAAAAGCCTATAACTGAAAAAGTAGACAATCCAGAGTTTCGGTTCCTGCGCTCTGCACACGTAATATGGTGCTTTACATTTGTGTGAAGTTTCATAAAATTATCTCAAACGGTTTTTGAGTTATCGAGCAAAGACGGCTAAAATTGATATTTTTCAATATTAGACGGCTAAAATTGATATTTTTCAATATTCAAAGGGAAATAACTCAAAAATTAGGCAATCCAGAGTTATGGTTCCTGCACTCTGCACACCATCTCATGGTGTTTAATGTTTGTGTGAAGTTTCATGAAAATATGTGAATGGGTTTTAAAGTTATGGAGCGGACATGAAAATTGTTAACAGACACAGACAGACACACAGACAGACACACAGAAAATACGAAAACCAGAGTTATGGTTCTTGCGCTCTGCACATTGTCTCATAGTGCTTAACATTTGTGTGAAGTTTCATGAAATTATCTCAAACGGTTTTCGAGTTATGAAGCGGACACTGTTAAAATTGCCATTTTTCAATGTTCAAAGGGCAATAACTCCAAAAATAAGCAATGCAGAGTTATGGTTCCTGCGCTCTGCACATCGTCTCATAGTGCTTAACATTTGTGTGAAGTTTCCTAAAAATATCTCAAACGGTTTTCGAGTTATGAAGCGGACACAATTAAAATTGCCATTTTTCAATGTTCAAAGGGCAATAACTCCAAAAGTAGGCAATCCACAGTTATAATTCCTTCGCTCTGCACATTGTCTTATGGTGTTTAACATTTGTGTGAAGTTTCATGAAAATATGTTAAGCAGATACAAAGTTATGGAGCCAACACAAATTAACGGAATCACGGAATTACGGAAAATGTTCAAAGGGCAATAACTCCAAAAGTAGGCAATCCACAGTTATAATTCCTTCGCTCTGCACATTGTCTTATGGTGTTTAACATTTGTGTGAAGTTTCATGAAAATATGTTAAGCAGATACAAAGTTATGGAGCCAACACAAATTAACGGAATCACGGAAAGACAGAAGGACATGGCAAATCCAATATAGCCCCACTTTTTCAAAGCGGGGCTATAATTAGGTACGAGTTGCCAAAGTAGGTACAGTGCTACAGTTACATTTTGACTCTTTTACTGTACTTTGAT